>JAJEJO010050221.1:1055416-1160486 GCA_020662805.1 Glaucomys volans
ATGTGGGGGGGAAAGAAGGCAAGAATGGAGGAAAGATAGCTAGCATAGAGGGAAGGGAAGGGTGGGGGCGGGTGGGGGGTAAAATTAATAACAGAGTGTGTGACAGATACCATTGCCCTGTGTACATGCATGAAAGCACAGATGGTGTGACTCTACTTTGTGTACAACCAGTGAAACAATAGCTGTACTCCATTTGTGTTCAATGAATCAATAAGTAAAAAAAAAAAAAAAGAATACAGGCAACAACAGGTGTTGGCGAGGATGTGGGGAAAAGAGTACACTCATACATTGCTGGTGGGATTGCAAGTTGGTGCAGCCACTCTGGAAAGCAGTGTGGAGATTCCTTAGAAAACTTGGAATGGATCCACCATTTGACCCAGCTATCCCACTCCTTGGCCTATACCCAAAGGACTTAAAATCAGATTACTACAGTGATGCAGCCATATCAATGTTCATAGCTGCTCAATTCACAATAGCTAGATTGTGGAACCAACCTAGATGCCCTTCAATAGATGAATGGATAAAGAAACCATGGTATATATACACAATGGAATATTCCTCAGCCATAAAGAAGAATAAAATTATGGCATTTGCAGGTAAATGGATGATGTTGTAGAGTGTCATGCTAAGTGAGATTAGCCAATCCTTAAAATCCAAAGGCCGAATGATCTTTCTGATAAGTGAATGATGATGCATAATTTGGGGTGGAAGGGAGGCAAGAATGGAGGAAGGATAGATTGCATAGAGGGAAGGGAGGGGTGGGGTCGGAGTGTGTGTGTGGGGTAATAATAACAGAATGAGACAGACATCATTGCTCTGTGTACATGTATGAATGCACAGATGGTGTGACTCTACTTTGTGTACAACCAGAGAAACAATAGCTGTACTCCTTTTGTGTTCAATGAATCAAAATAAATAAATTTAAAAAAGCAAGTTTTATTTAAGAGAGGGACAGAGGTAGCAGAGAGAAGGGGATCCAGAGCTGAGTGCCCATCAGAGTAGATGGGTCTTGCTCTTTTATAGACCCCAGAATCCCTCACTTTCTCTTTATTCTCCATATGTACTTAAAAGCAGAAAGGAGAAGCACAGGGGGGTAATCATTAGCAACTCCTTGTACTGGAAAGTGCAATGAAGGAGGTTAGCTGTTAGCAATCCATTGTCTTTTCTTTGATAACCAGCCCTCATCTTCTCAACCCTCACCATTCTATGCTGACTGCCACACCCTCCACCCCCTGCCTCAGTTTGGTGAGAACTGTGACATATCTAGTCCCCTCTGGCCAGGCAGGGCTGCAGGTAGATTGCTTTTTGACAAAGAAAGCATGTGAGGAGTCAGTACAGAGGGTTCATTTTATAGAATTCTCTTAATCTCATATTCCCACCACCCGCATCTATTTATCCCCTTACAATGATAAAGCAAGATGGTAACCATCTATCTGCAAGGCAAGAAGAGAAGTTTCCCCAGAAATCAAATCTAATGACATCCTGATCTTGGACTTCCAGTCTCCAGAAAGTAAATGAGAAAATAAATTTCTTTAGTTTAAGTCACCTCGTCCAAGATATTCTGTTACAACAGCTTGAGCTAATATATCCCACTGCTGATAAAGTAGGCTAGAGAATAGATCCTTCACCATGGGGATTTCTCATGAGTCTGGAAAGTTCAGAATGGCTTTGGGCATTGGGAGATATTTCTGAATATTACAATTTTGTCTTTGACTTAAAAGAATGCAGCAACACTTGACATTGGGAGATATCTGTATAACACCTTGAAATTAATTTACTCAATAAATATTTATTGAGCGTATGCTGTGTGCTAGCTACTGGAGATAAAACAATGAAGAAAACAGTTAAATACTGCTGTGCTAGTAGACCTGTATCCTGGCAGCAGGACAACAGGAGATGTGGCAATGCCTGGAATTGTAACTGAACAAACACAAAGTGTTCACTTCTTGGTGAATACAAAGCCAATGAACATGACCAGAGAATAAGAAAGGAGAAGAATTTACTGCCCACAGTAAGTGAAGAACATCAGAATTATCTGCAAAGTAATGCTGTTCCTGAATAAAGGAAACATGAGGATTTTGTTTTGGGAGCCTATACATATTCATTTTAGGGGCAGGTGCATTCTTTAAGCATGTTCAGCTTAGTAAGTAAATTTTTGAGTAAACTCAGTTCAGGGTCAAAGTTCAAGAAGAAAAGATGGAGCCAGGCATGGTGCATGCCTATAATCCCAGTAATTTGGGAGACTGATGCAGGAGGATTACAAGTTCAAGGCCAGCCTTGGAAACTTGGAAACTTAGAAATACCTTCAAATATCTTCAAAATATATTTTAAAAAGTAGAAAGGTCTGGGCTGTAGCTCAGTGGTAGAGTGTCCCTGGATTAAATCCCTAATAAAGATGAAGAAGTGGGAGGAGTGGTGGGTGGGTGAGGCAAATGTAATTCTGCAGAAGGGTGCACTCCCAAAGGGAATCTAGCAAGCAAGCACACCTGGGAGGGCAGTCCACCAACATTTATCCCTAATGAGGAACTGCCCCTTGCTCTGCACAGGAAGAGCTGGGGGGTGGGTGCAGTTTACAATGTACAAGATTAGCTAATTTTAGAATGAGGGGGGGCCAAAAGGGAAGGGCTACAATTGAATCCAATTAGGACTGAACACTAGATTTTGAAAATGAACCTCTAGACTTTCTATTTCTCACACGACTTTGACCTCTAGAACTTTAAGGTAATAAATTTGTGGTATCTGAAGTCACTAAATTCTAAATTGTATTAATTGTGTTACAGTAGCAAGAGGAAATTAATATAGTTCTGTCCTATTTCTGGGGTTTGGGTGATAAAATGAGTGGTATTTGGAATAATTTTAGATTTATAGAAAACTTGTAAAAATAGCACAGGGATAGTACAGAGAATTCCAGAATATACTTCATGTAGTGGTGCCAGGGGTCAGAGGTCACGATAAGGGAGATAGTCTGCAAAAGAGCATGTGGGAAGCTTTTGGAATGAAATGTTATATGTTAAGATTGTGGTAAAGGTATATTGTGTGCATGTACTAATATGTAACAACAAACCCCACATTTTGTACAACTATAATGCACCAGTAAAAAAAAAAAAAAGTGGAGAGAAGAAAAGAAAAGATTGTGGTAAAGGTTATTGAAATGTATATATTTATCGAAAGTAATAGTATAATTGAAAATTATACTGAGAATTTTTAAATGTAAATTATACATTTAAAACTGATTTTAAAAGAGTGGCCAAATGTGGTACAAGAGTTCATGTATTTGCTTAATTCCTGCTAAATGTATAATTATTATTTTTTCAATAATTTGAATCCAGTGTACTCTACCATTAAGCCACATTCCTTGCCCTTTGTATTTTTATTTTTTAAATTTTGAGACAGGGTCTCACTAAGTTGCCAAGGCTGGCCTTGAACTTGCAATCCTCCTGTCTCAGCCTCCTGAGTCACTGGGATTACAGGAGTGTACCACCATACCTGCTTAAGTGTATTATTTTTACAATCATGATAACTTTCATTTTTGTGGTCACACTCAAATCATATGGTGAAAAATGACTTATGAGACAAATGAAAAATGAATTTGAGAAATCTTTCAGAAAGTAGAACAAAAAGGGTCTATAACATTCAATACCTGGTGAGTTATATTTCTGTAAAGGACAGGAGGAAATACCAGTAACATAACTTGAGAAAATGAGCTAAGAGATGCAAGTTTCCAGACTGAAAAGGCTCTGTGATTACTCTGGACAATTTCTTCCACTAAGAAAATCAACTATCAGAATATCAAAAATAAAGAAAAGATCCTGTTAGTTTCTAGAGAAAGGAATAATAAACCCAAACAGATTTTTACCAGCTATTAGCTAAAATTAACAACTACAAAATCTCAATTTGCTTTATACAACAGAAGTTCATTATTCACTTATGTTACAGTCTACTGTGGGTTTTTAGCCTTCCTCCAGACTTCCACTGTCACATGGGTCTGTTTTCTAAGGGTCTTTTGTGGAAGGAACTCCTGGGATAGTTTAAGGGCCCAAACTGTAAGAGGTACAGCTCACTCCTTGGGACAAAATTAGTCACACATTTCTAATCTGCCTGTAAGATGGTTGGAGTGTATAAACTGTGAACTCAGGAAGACCCTGGATTGGTAAGTATCCAGTCAACCTTTGGTGCATAGGACATGTAAAGGATTTTGAATTAGAAGATTAATTTTTTTTTTCTTGGGAGATATCTTCATCTTCAATTTAGTCTCAAAGCAACAATGAGAGCTAAAAAAACAATAGAGAAACTCTTTCAAAATTCTGAGGGAAATGATTTATAAACAGTTATCTTCTATCCAACCATCGCTTATATATGAGGATAGATGTCTTTTACCTTGTTGCTGGGAAAGTAAGTTGGCAGTAAGCACTAATAAAAATCAGGAACGCTACCCCAAATAATCTACAAATTGAATGCATCATTCCAACACCATCCTTTACAGAAATATGAAAACCATCTTAAAATTCATATGGAATCTGAAGGGACCAAAAATAGTCAAAACAATTTGGAAAAGGAAGTTAGAGATCTCACACATCTTGATTTCAAAATAGATTACAAAGCTACAGTTATGAAAACAGTATGGTATTGGCATAAAGACATGTAGTCGATGAAACAGAACAATTGATTGAGAGCCCCCAAATCAACTCTCAAGGAGACGGTCAAACAATCTTCAACAAGGGTGCCAAGACCACTTTGTGGGGAAATGATAGTCTCTTCACCAAGTGATTTTGGGAATACTGTTGTCTACATACAAAACAATGAAGATGGACTCTTACATGATACCATATCCAAAAATTAACTCAAAATGGATTAAAGACCTAAACATAAGATATAGCACTATAAAATTCCAAAAAGAAAATACTAGGGAAAATCTTCTTGACATTGTTCTTAGCAATAATTTCTTTGATATGACACTAAAATCATAGGCAACAAAAGCACAAATAGAAAAACAGGACTACTTCAAACTTAAAAACTTCATCAGAGGATACAATCAACAGGGTGAAAAGGCAAGCTACTGAATAGGAGAAAATATTTGTAAATCATATATCTGATCAAGGGTTAATATGCAGAATATATAAAGAAATCCTTCAACTCAACAGTCAAAACAAATAAATCCCAAACAACTTGATTTTAAAATAATCAAAAGATTTCAACAGACATTTCTCTAAAGATGATATTCACAGTTGTCCAACAAGGACATAAAAAGATGCTCAACATAGTAATTTGTTAGATGAATGCAAAAGGAAGCACACTTTGTTATCACCTCATGCCCATTAAGGATGGCTGCTCTCAAGAAGGAGAAAATATCAAGTATTGGTTAGGATGTAGAGAAATTGGAATCTTTGTGCACTGTTGGTGGGAATATAAAATGATGCAGCTGCTATGGAAAATAGTATGATTGTTCCTCAAAAAATTAAAAATAGATTTACTGAATGATCTGGCAATTTCACTTTTTGGTATATATCCAAATGAATTGAACGTAAGGTCTTAAAAATATTTGCACATCCATTTTCTTAGGTATCCACAGTTGAAGCAAGTCAGACGTGGTGGTATCTGCCTGTGGTACAAGCTACTCAGGAGGCTGAGGTGGGAGGATCATTTGAGATCACAAGTTTGAGACCAGCCTAGGCAACATAATAAGACCCTGTCTCAAAAACAAAAAACAAAACAGTGGAAGTAGCACAATGTCCTTTGGTGGACAAATGGATAAAGAAAATGTGGTATACGCTTACAATGAAATATCATTGGATTTATCATCCAATAAAGAATTTCCTTTTTCTTTAAAAAAAGAAAAGGAAATTCTGTCACATGCTACATGGATGAACCTTTAGGAATAAAGTTAAGTGAAATAAGCCAGTCATAAGACGACAATTACTGTATGATTTTATTTATATGAGGTATCTGAAGTAGTCAAATTCATAGAAACAAATTAGAATGGTGATTGGCAGGGGTTAGAAGAAGGCAAAACGGGCAATTGTTGTTTATTGGGGATAGAGTTTCAGTTTTTTAAGGTGAAAAAGTTATGAATATCTGTTGCACAACAATGTGAATATATTTAACATAACCGAATCATATGCTTAAAATGGTTAAAATGGTAAACTTTGTTATTTTTATTTACTACAATTTAAAAATTTTAAAATTTAAACCAAAAACCAGGAATATCTTTTACCTAACATTTCATTTGTAGATCTTTATCATACAGACACGCTAACAAGAGCCCAAAGGCATATGAGTACATGGATATAAACATGTAAATGTACTTATACACATCTATGTGTAAGTATATGTAAATAAACATGGAAACAACCCAAATTGTTGCTCCCTGCCGAGCAACAAGGTTCAGTGTATCTCCTCAGGATCCGATGGAGGAGAATACGGGGTGGAGCAGGATGATGAGTGTCGGCGGCCAAGGAACCACACCAGAGCCCAGAGGTCTGTCAAAGCAGGAACTCGTTTATTAAGGAAGTTACACGGCTTTTATGTAGGGTGAGGATGCAGTGAGATCCAATCAGATTGAGGGTCTGCAAGGCTTGGGGTGTGCATGCAGGCAAGAGCCTCATAGGACTATAGGGTAGGCATGAGCTGAACACGTTTCGGAACTACTACTAGCCAATCCTAGGCAGTGAGTCAGGCAGCGTCAGGTAAGGGAAGGAGGCTGCCACGAGGGCACTGTCACCATTGCTGTTGCCATTATAGGGTGTGTCCCCCATACCAAATGTCTATCAAGAGAAGAATGGCATAGACATACACTGAAATATCACACTGTAGTGAAAATGAATTAACCGACATGAATGAACCAGATATATAATGTCAAACAAATAAAGCAAATCATAGACATTTACATACGGGAAGATTCCATTTTCATAAAACTCAGAAACAAAGCTAAATGACATATGGTATAAGAATGTATGTACTTGGGTTGGGGTTATAACTCAGTGGTAGAGTGCTTGCCTAACACGTGTAAGGCACTGGGTTTGATCCTCAGTACCACATAAAAATAAATAAAATAAAGGTATTGTGTCCATCTACAACTAAAACAAAATTAAAAATAAAGAATATATTTACTCAATTCAGTTTCAATTCAACAAATATTTTCAAGTGCCTACATTGTTCCAGGTAATGTTCTACATATCTAGGAGAGACAGCAGCAAACATGAAAGCCCAAAATGTCTGTCCTTGTGGTGTGATATGATCTGACTTGATTTCAATCAGAATGCCTCTAGCTGAAATATTAAAAATAAAGTCGCGGTGGCATGGGTGGAAGCAAGGAGTCAAATAAGAATGCTACAGCAATCATCCAGGTGAGACAAAGCAGGGACTGGCAGTACAGTGTTACAGTGGTGGTGAATTCTAGATTTATTTTTTAAGTCATAATCAATAGAATTTGCTCACAGATTGGAGTAAAAGAAACAAGAAATCAGAGATGCCTCCAATAACTTTGTTTTCATCAATTCTTTTGATTATGTGCACTAAGACAAAAGCAATAACAAAAGGAAAAGGGATGAATAACAAAGTAGAGGACAGTGTTTTTCATTTTTTTAAAATTCAGTGCATTATAATTATACATAATAGTGGAACACATTGTGCCTATAACAATTTGGGCAATTTCATTCCCCAGTAATTACCTCCTCTGCCTCCCTTCCCAAGACACCTTCCTCTACTGTACAGGTCTCCCTTCTAATTTCATGAAATCCCCTCTTTTTTTTCCCCCTCTCTAGCGTCCGATATGATAAGAAAACATGAGCTTTGTCTCTCGGAGTGTGGCTTATTTCGCTTAACATATGCTCTTAAGATCCATCAATTCTCCTTCAAATAACAAAATTTTATTCTTCTTTATGACTGAATAAAACTCTATTCTGTACGTCTACCATATTTTCTTCATTACATTCATCTGGTGAAAGGAACCTAGGCTGGATCCATACTTTAGCCATTGTGAATTGTGCTGTTCCAAACACGGGTATGCATGTATTGCCATATTCCTTTAATTCTTTTGGATAAATACCAAGGAGTGCTATGGCAGGATCATGTGGTGTTTTCCTTCCTAGTCTTTTGAGGAACCTCAACACTGATTTCATAGTGGTCGTACTCATTTACAATCCCACCAGAGTGTAGAATTGTTCCTTTCCCCCCACATCCTCACCAGCATTTATTGTGGATTTGTATTCTTGATGATTGTCATTCTAACTAGAAGGAGTATATTCTAAATCTCAGTGTAGTTTGAATTAGCATTCCTGTGGTTGCTAAAGATGTTGAACATTTTTTCACATATGTGTTGACCATTTGTATTTCTTCTGAGAATTGTCTGTTTAGTTCATGTGCCCATTTATTGATTGATTTTTCCTTTTTTTGTCTTAAGTTTTTTGAGTTCTTTATATAGACTGAATATTAAGCCTCAAGACAGTGTTTTTCTTTGGAGGTTCACAGGTGTTAAGATTAGGAAGGAGTTTGTGGGTGCTTCAAATACTGACAGTATTTTAGTGCGAGATTGAGTGAAGTGTTCCAGAGTGTTTCTTCTTCTCCTTCTCCTCCCCTGTCTCCTCCTCCTCTTCCTCCTCTTCCTTCTCTTCCTCCCACTCCTTCTCCTCCTTCTTCCTTACATATTCAATATATATATTTCTTTATAAATATCAAAGATTACATAATATTTTTCTAAAAAGAACAATAAAATCCCAACAGTATATAAAAGTGAAACTATAATAACTACAATTATATGTAGGACCTTTTCCTAAAATAATTAGCAATGTCCACAAATATTTATAAAAAAGAGGTTCACTCTTTCTCACTAAAAATCAATTAATCCATTGTGGACACAGAAGACTGGTTAAGCTACAACAGAATAGATGATCATATGTACATTAAAAAACACGTTTTCTCAGATATTCACACGGGCACACGCTCACCTTGTAATGTAAAGTGAAAACCTTTCAGTAGGATGACACTTATTGCATCATAGTTACACAAAAGAGAGGGACATTTTAATGAAACAGATACAGATTTTACCTAGTATATTAGTTGAAATAAGGTTTGGCTATGAGTTACACAGGGCAAAACCACAATGGCTTTAACAAGATCAAAACTTACCTTCCCCCCCTCTTTTTTGTTTGGTTTTGTATTTTTTGTTTGTTTGATATTTACTCTCTCATTAATGTGCAAGTCCAGGCTGAGGTAGTGGTTCTAGGGTAATTTAGGTCCCAAAGTCCTTCCATGTTTGTTATGGTTTGGATGTGAGGTGTCCCCCAAAAGCTCACGTGTGAAACAATGTAAGAAGGTTTAGAGGAAAAATGACAGGGTTACGAAAGCCTTAACCTAGTCAGTGAATTAATCCTCTGATGGGGATTAATGGAGTGGTAATTGAAGGAAGGTAGTATGTGGCTGGAGGAGGTGGGTCATTGGGGGGTGTGGTTTTGGGGTATATATTTTGTATCTGTTGAGTGGAGTCACTCTCTCTGTTTCCTGGTCATCATGTGAGCTACTTACCTTGGCCACACTCTTCCGCCATGATGTTCAGTTTCACCTTGAGCCCTGAGGAATGTAGCCAGCAGTCTATGGACTGAGATCTCTGAAACTATGAGCCCCCAAATAAACTTTTCCTCCTCTAATTGTTCTTGTCAGGTCTTTTAGTCACAGCAGCTAAAAAAACTGACTAAAACATTATTGCTTTGTCATCACATTTGCAAGGAGGAGGCAGAGGAGGAAGGACATGATCTCTCTTTAAGGAAATTTGCTAGATTTTGCACATTATTACACTTATAGCACGTTGCCTGGAACTTAAGTCAAATGCCTATACCAGGTTAGAAATATAGACTGTGATGCTGAGCTAGAAGTTTGTGATCTTACTACTTAGGAAGAAAAGACACCAGCAGACAACTCTCAGTTTCTGCCACAACCAGTGTGAAGATTACATTTTTCTCAAAGACAAACAGAAGAGCAGAAAGATATATAGCAGAGCATTGATACTGGTTGTCCATGGGTTGGTGGGATATTGGACAATTTTTGCTTTTAACTATGTATGACTCAATTTTTTATTGAACATATTTTTAAGCATTAAACATATGCTACTCAGGACTAAGAAGAAGTTTTTAAAATTAAAAAAGGAAAAGGAGGATTATTCTCTTGTACCCAATATGGTTTAAGGAAAATTTAAGACACACAAATGAAAACTATAAAAAGCACTGCCACAAGTGCTAGGTTATAATTTATATGCTGTGTAGAAAATAAAAATGTATCTTTCATAAAACAAGTATTAAACAAAGGGATAAAAGGTGTGTTTTCTAGAAATAAGTAAGACACAACTTTTGAACCAAGTTCTCAGCTGTGTCTTACTTCTGGGAATTCATGATCCTGTTGTAAAAGCGGCGAGTGCAGAAAACCAAGAGATGAAAGCAAGGTGATATCCTTGGCTTAGCCCTTCACTGTTAACCTGAACATGTCCTTACTCCACAGTCCCTGAGGGGCCACCGTTCCCCTGGGTGTTCCAGACTGAGCCCATAGTCTGGTCTTTGCAAACTTCTTAAATAAAAACTAGAGGGGTTACATAACAAGCCAAGACCCTGCTCAGTTGGCAGTGTCTGCTGTACTGAAGGAACTTTTCCTCCATCTATCCCCAGTTGAGAATATATGCTGAACTAAGAGCAAAACATTTTATAACTTGGAGATTAATTAAGAGAGACTAAATTTTGAGGTGGGGAAACAAAATTAGCAAACAGTGGAAAACTTATTCAAGTTTGCTAATTTTAACATGGCAACATCAATGATCATTTTGTTTCTATGCACCAAATGAACAGTTTAAGAGTCTGAAGACCCACACACTAAGTCACTTTTTCTTTTGTAAAATGTAAAGAGCAGAGCGCCTGCAATGGTGTATACAGCTGGACACTCCTGCCCCCTTGTGGCTAGAATTAACTACATCTGGACTATCTCAAGACTATCCTATACCACTACAAACCTCACAATTTTTCTAATAAAAATTAGCCAGCTCTTCTTGTACTTTGACCAGGAAATTTCTTAATTTCCCTAAAGAAACAGGGACAGGGAGAGAGAGAGAGAGAGAGAGAGAGAGAGAGAGAGAAATGAATTAACAGAAGGCCTTACTTTTCTGCCTTCCTCCTCCTCTCCCCCTTTTTACTTTGTAGTATCCTGATCAAGTATTGATTTGTTTCATTACACTGACAGAAGATAGGGACTGTGCATTTCGAATTCAAATACAATCACCAGCCTAAAGTAGTGCCTGGTACATAAAAGGAATTCAGTAAATATTTGTTGAGTGAACAAGAGGCAGAGAGAAAGCTGTGAGGGATTGAGAGAGGAGGAAGAGGGAGGACCTATTCTTTCAAGGGCTCTTTCCTATATCTATTTAACAGATTTATTTAAGAAATACTTGTGTTACTCTGAGCATGTAGCAGACATAGGAAATAGGAACCTAATTAAGTTGGTACAAACATTGTCCTAAGCACCTTAGAAATATTTCATATAGTCCTGATAATAATCCTATAAAACAATATTTTACCTGTTTCACAGATGAGGAGACTCAAGCAGGAAGAAATTATATTCCACAATGCTAAATAGCTAGTCCGTGGTGGGTCTGGGATTTGCACAGAAGGAACTTGGCTCCACACTTCACACTTGTAACAGCTGCATGCTGCCTCGCCAAGGAATGTGAAGATGAAGATCAGAATTAGAAGAGAAATGTAGTTTTAGAAGTATTGTACCAATCATTCCATGTAAGTTGCATGCTTCTGGAATATAAACTATATTAGAGATGTCATCACTGTAGCAGAGAACCAGCTCCATTAATCCATTGCTTCTCACACTTAATCAAGGGTAATTAATTACATAGGTGGGTAAAGTAGATGGAGTGGTTTACAAGACCCAAAACAGCCTGAGGGAAGATAATCAGTAGTTTTTATTATAACTTAAAAACCATTAACTTTTTATCAGACCTGTTTGTCTATAAAATGTTTAAATGTCATTGAGCAAAACTTATTTACCATTTCCTATTGAGCAAAACTGATACTCTAGGATGCACTGGATTCATCTTGTCATTCTTCTCTGGAGCTTATCCCAGTTTGCAACACAGATATGATCTTATCTTTGTTTTTTCTTAATATAAAAGTTCCTTAGACCTCAAATTATTGCGAAAATTTAAGTTGCTAAAAAGGGCAATCATGTCGAAAGCATATATAATATTTGTTTAAACTTAAGAGGAACACATGTTCTTGAGACCAATGATTATAATTATCGCTAACTCAGTAAGCAGAAGGAATTAATTGCTGCCTTAGAGATACCTCCAAATACTATGTGAAAGTGCTTTGAGAATTTTTAAAAAAGAAAATAAAGTATATGCAACAATGTTTCTTTAACGAGAGGAAATTCTGGTTGATATTGTAATGCTCTTTATTCATATATAAAATACTTTGAGACCTATGTACTTAGTGAAACTCAGTGTGTAACTTGGGAGTGTTTAAAGTCTACATAATATCAGGATTCCTAAATCAGCCGCAGGAGGTATTTTCCTCTCTCAAGAAATAGTGTCTCCATTGACTTGATCACTGAAGGTTATTGCCCTTAGTCTAATCATTTGTGCTTCACACATCTTGGAACCTTGTGGAAGAGTACCACAAAAATTACTTTCAGTGATGGAAATTTGGACGTAGATCCAGATGCACACGAGTGGACCTCAAGAATAACTTCAAGGCTTGCTTGGTATAGTAAGCACAACACCTTTGGCTATAATGACACCCTTTGTTAACACAGCATATTTAATTCATCAAAAGAGAGGGCTTGGTTAGATGGGTTTGCCACTGCCACTTATGGAAAGAATTTGGAAAGATATCTCAGATTCAGAGGGCCTCCTTCATTCTTGGTCTGTGTGATTTTGTGATCACTCTTGACTTGTATGATACCTGACTCATTCAGTCATGGCTTATAGAAACAGGCCACTTTCACTTTAAAGAATAGGACATATAGAAACCATAGCAGCTTAGGTAGGGTAGAACTGGATTGAGAGACTTTAGAGGCATATGGTTACTGTTAGGTGAGGCTTTATCTCTTGTGCATTACATCTAATACGTGTTACCATATCTTCTTTGATCCTCTCATCCAAATAGTGTTATGAGTTAGAATTAGGTTTGCACTAAAATTAAACTGGATTGAATTAGGAATCCCCCACCCACCATTTTCCATAAAGAAGTCTAGACTTCTGTTTCAATTCAAGATGGAATAACAGGGCAGTGAGCTACCTCCTGTATCCCCAGCCTTTTTTTTTTTTTTTTTTTCCTTTTCTTTTTCAATTTTTGAGACAGGGTCTTACTAAATTGCTTAGGGCCTTGCTAAATCAAACTTACAATTCTCTTGCTTCAGTCTCCCGAGTCCTGGGATTACAGTTGTGCACCACCATGCCTGACTGAATTTATCCTCTTGACTGAAACAACCCAAAATAAGCCAGACAAATTATGTGAAATAGTATTACTCAAAACACTGGAGTAATGTCAACAAATTACAGTTAATACTGAGAGATGGGATCCAAAGTTACCCCTATGATTTCCCCAGTTTACTGCTTTGAGAGTTTCCAGGTTGTAGTACAGAAAAGGAGCAATCAGGAGGAGACTTGTGAACACTCTGAGTTGAGGAAATGGAGCTGAGAATCCAAGGAAATGAAAGCGGCTAGAGTTTGTAGGATGGAGGAGATACTAGTTCAGAGAGCAAATATGCAGAGGATACCTACTGAATATTCACCAAGGTGCTGATCAGTGCATATGTACTGGAAAACACCTTGAGTCTGGGGGGAAGTCATACGAAACATTGACAGGCATTCACATGCAACTGAGAAGAGTGCCTGTTCACATCAGTCATAGGGAACAGTTCAAACCATGTGACATTGGGCAGAATACTCAGAAGAGACTTGCTTCTGTAGTGAGGAATAATTAGCCCTAGACTGAAAACTGGTTGACACCTGCCAAGCAAATCATAAAAATAAGACCTGAAACAATGTTTCCAAGCAATTGAACTGCATCTCATATCAAAGCTCCTGGGTACTTTTAGGAATACAGAAAAATATCCAACTTTCAATAAGCTAAAATTCACAATATCTGGTATCCAGCCAAAATTATACAAAGTATGCAAAGTGGCAGGGAGATGGTCCATAACTGAGAAAATAATCAAAGAATCAAAGCTGATTTGAACTGATACAGGCATTATAATTTGCAGACAAGGACATTAAAATAGTAAAATTATATTCCATATATCCCCAATTAGATATATGGAAAATATATTCAAAACAAACTTGGAGGTAAGAAAAGTACAAAGTATGAAATTTAAAAAAATACACTATATAAAATTAACATCAGATTAAACAATATAAGAAAAGATTAGTGAACTTTAATACATTAATATAAATGAACCAAAATGAAGTATTAAAATGAGTTAAAAATGAAAGCATCCTTAGTGACCTGTGGGGCACCTTCTAGGGACAAATATATGTAAGCAGATTCTTCAAAGGAGAAAAGAGGGATACAGAATTTTTTTGAAGAAATAATGGCTGAAATTTTCTAAATTTGATGCAATAACAATACGTTCACAGAGCAAGAATGACAAACTCTAAGCACATGAAACAAGAAAATGACTCCAAGGTACATCACACTGAAATTGCTTAAAACCAAGATAAACACAATTTTATTTTCCTTTGTAATTTCCTTTAGTGACTTCTTTTTTTCTTTTTTGTTTTTTGCCCATCTAAGATGAGAGCATATTATTTGCATTTTGTCTAACTTTAAGGGAAAAGCATTCAGTATTTCACCATGAAGTCGGATATTGGCTGTAGATTTTACATAGATGCCCTTTCTCTCATTGGGGAAGCTTCTTATTTGCAGTTCACTGAGAGTTTCAATCATGAAAGATATTGATGTGGAGGCTGTTCTCATACACCCATCAGCCATTTGTATATCTTCTTTGGAGAAAAGTCCCTTCCAGTCCGGGTTATTTGATTTTTGTTCATTTTTTCTCCTATTGAGTTGTAAATGTTCCTTATATATTTTGGAAATTGATCCTTTATCTGATAAATAGCTTGCAAATATTTCTCTTATTCTATAGTTCGTCTTTTCATTCTGATGTTTATTTTGCTGTGAAGAAGCTTTTTAGTTTGATGCAGCCCCTCTTGTTAATGCTTGCTTTTGCTGGCTGTGCCTTTGATGTCCATATCCAAGAAATCATTCACAAGACCAGTGTTAAGAAACTTTCTCTCTTTTTCTACCACTTTTACAGTTTCAGGTCTTATAAAGTTTTAGCCCATTTTAAGTTGATTTTGTGTGTGTGTGTGTGTGTGTGTGTGTGGTTCAAAATAAGCGTCCAAATTCATTCCTTTGCATGAGGATATCTAGTTTTCCCAGAACTATTTGTGGGAGAAACCATCCTTCTCTCCATTGTGTATTCTTGGCATCCTTGCTGAAGATCAGTTGGTGGCAGGGCATGGTGCCATATACTTGTAATCCCAGCAACTTGGGAGGCCGAGACAGGAGGATCACAAGTTTCAGGCCAGCTAGGGGACTAAAGGAGACCCTGTTTCAAAATTAAAAAAAAGTTTTTTAAAGGGCTATGGATGTAGCTCCATGGTAGAGGATCCCTGGGTTCAACCCCCAGTGCTGCAAAAGTAAATAAATACATAAATCTATTAGTGGATGGTAAATGTATGGACTTATTTCTGACCTGTTTTTTTCTATTGTTTCATTGATCTATGTGCCTGTCTTTATTCCAGTAACATCCTGTTCTAACTATGTAGCTTTGTAATTTATTTCTTTGTTCTTCCCCCAAAATCTCTATTTTGGGTCTTTTGTGGTTCCATATGAATGTTCGAATCATTTTTCTGTTTTGTAAAAAATAGTCATAGGGATTTTGATGTTAATACCTTTGGATCTCTTGATTACTTTGGATAGTACAAACAGTTAATAAATATTAAGTCCCAATCCATTAATATAGGATATTTTCCTATGTATTTGTGTCTCCTTTAATTTTTTTATCAATGTTTTATAGTTTTTTACTTCTTTGTTTATTCCTAAGTATTTATTCTTTTTGGTGACATTTTAAGTGGAATTATTTACTTATTTTTTGGGTGGTGGTGGTAGTTCATTTGTAGTGTATAGAAATGTAATTGATTTTGTAAGTTGATTTTGTGTCCTGAAACTTTGCTGACTTATTAGTTGTAAAATATTTTTTTGATGGGGCTATCCAAACTACAATATGTTATTCTACACCTATTAGGATGGTTAAGTGTTGACAAGCATATGGAGTAATTGTAACCTTTTTACACTCTTGTTGGGAATGTGAAATGGTGCATCAAAACAGTATAGAGTCCCCTCAGAAAGTTAAAAATGGAACTATCATATGATCTAGCAATCCCACTTCTGAGTGCATATCCAAAAGATTTGAAAACAGGAACTCAAAGAAGGATCTGCACTCCCATGTTCATTGAAACATTATTTACAATAACCAAGATAGGGAAACAGTCCATTTCCATTGACAAATGAATGGATAAGGAAAATGGATACATCAATGTATATAAATGGAATAAAAATGAAATCCTACTCTTAAAAAATGAAATCCTATCATTTGTGACAACATGGGAAATTCTTGAGGACAGTATGCTAAGTGAAATAAGCCAATTCACAGAAAGTCAAGATTTCACTGAAATCTCTATGGACTTGTGAGAGCAGAGAAAACCATAAGGGTTACTAGGGTTAGGTGATGTAGGAAATGGGAGTCATGGTTCAATGAATATATCTTTCAATTAGGCTAGATACGTAAATTCTAGAGATCTGTTGTGTCTATAGTTACAAATACAGTATGGTACACTATAAAATTTGTTGAGGATAGTTGTGTTTTTAACGCACAACAAAAATAACAACAAAAAAATCCAGGGGGACACAAACTCTGGGAGGTGTTGGTTATATTTATTATCTTGATTACAGTGATGGTATCATGGGTATTTTCAAATGTCCAAACTCATTCATTTGTACACATTAAATATGTGCAGTTCTTTGTACATCAATTATACCTTGATAATGCTGCTTAAAAAGTTGTTGAATTTTCTAAGTGCTTTTTTTCTGTATCTGAGATGATCTTGTCTTTGAGGGCACATTCAAACCATATTAAAAAAACAGCAGGTACAAAGTTTGGCCTGTATGGGTATTTACTTATTTCATATGGCTTGTAAAAAAACATGTATTTTCCTTTGAATTGCATTGTTATCTATGTAAATATAATCAATGTATATAATCAATTGATTGTATATATCTGGGTCTATTTCTGGACTCTGATCTGTTCAATTGATCTATGTGTCCATCTTTTCACCAATACTTTGCTGTTTTAATTACTGTAAGTTATAGTAAGTTGTGAGATCAGGTACTATAAATCCTCAATATTCCCTTCTCAAAACTGTTTTGGCTATTTTCTTTGATCTTATGTGTTTTAGAATAAACTTGTCAATTTCTACGAAGTTTTGCTGGGATGTTTATCCTTTTATACAAGGTACTTTAAAAATAATTTCTAATTTCTTATTGCTTGTATACAGAACAACTGATGTTTAATATGGACCTTAAATCCTGTAGTCTTGCTAAACTTACTACTTCAAGCAGTATTTGCAGATTCCCTGAGGTCATATATGCATAAAATTATGCTTTCCCTAAATATAGCGTCTTACTTCTTATTTTTCAATTTATATGTTTTATTTCTTTTTCATGCTTTATTGAGCTGAGTAGAACTTCCAACACAACCATGTTGAGGAGAATCATCCTTGTTGATTGTAGGCAGAAAGCAGTTTTTCAATGTAATTCTGGTGGTTGTAGAATCTCTGTAGACATCTTTGTTAAATTGGAGAAATTTCTATTCCTAATTCATTGAGACTTTATGAATTATGAATGGATACTGCATCTTGTCAAAGACCTTTTCTGTATTTACTAAGATAGCAATAAGATTTTCTTTTCTTCCTTTCTGTTTTCAGTGCTGGGCATCAAACCCAGGGCCTTGTGTTAGGCGAGCATTGTACCACTGAGCTACATTCCCAGCCCAGACTTCTTTTTCAGTGTGTTAATTTGGTAAATTATATTACTTCCTGAATATTTGGCCAATCTTGCTGTCCCAGACAAATTCCACTTGGTCATGATATATAAAAATATATCTTTAAATGATGGTACACTTAATTTACTAACACTTTATTGAGGCTATTTGTGTCTATGCCCTTGTGGACTATTAATCTATGGCTTTTTTTTGTATTACTACGTTTTTGTTTTTGGTATCATGGTAATGCTGGCATTGCAAAGTGAATTAGGATGATTCTCTTCTATTTTCTGGAACATTCTGTATAACTACTATTATTTCTTCCTTAAAAAATGTTTGATATAACTCATCATTAGAACCTCTGGGCCTGACGTTTTCTTTTGTTCTTCTAGTAGCAATAGGACTACTCAGGTTGTCTTGAGTGAGCTCGTTTACTTTTTTTTTTTTCCCCCCTTTCTGGAATATGTCATTTTCATTTAAGATGTCGAATTTAGATATATAGTTGTTTATATTATTCCATTACTATACAAGCTGGGCATGGTGGCACAGACCTGTAGTCCCAGCTACTTGGGGGCTGAGGCAGGAGGATCATTTGAACCCATGAGTTTGAGACCAGATCAGACAGCATAGTAAAATTCCATCTTAAAAAAAAAAAAGGTGGATTCTTAAATAATTGATTTTATACTTTTCCAAAACAAGCACTTAAAGTTATAAACCTTCCTTGAACATCTGTTTTGGCTTCACTTCACGAATTTGGACACCATGTTCATGATCAATCAATTGTAAATATATTCCCGGATCCCTTGAGATTTCAACTCAATATAATTTTCTAGATGGCTTTCTAACTTGATTATCTTGTGGTAGGAGAGCACATTCTGTATGACATCAATCAGTTGTGATTCATTAAAAATTTGTTGCCCAATATTTGGTCTATCTTAGTGATTATTCCATGCACATTCGTTTTGTGTGGTGTTCTGAAAATCATCTGATATTAATATGGCAACACTTGATTTTATGCTTGGTGTTTTCATGGTAAAACTTTTTTTACTTTCTTCCTGTCTGGTTTTAAACTGCCTCTTGGATAGAGTACCTTAGAGCACCTAAGCAGTGTTTTTTTTTTTTTTTTTTTTGTGGGGGGAGGGGAATCCTGTCTTCCAATTTCTGCTCTACATGGATTTAGTCCATTTACCATTTAATTTTTGGTATGGTTTGATCAAAATCTACATATTCCTCTGTTTTCTATTAGCTCTTTCCACATTCTTTGTTCCTTTTTTTCTTTCTCCTGCCTTTAGCTTAAGGCTGGAAGAGGGGGACAGTATTACTGCTCATCCTATTCTATCTCCTCTGCTGGTTTTTACCGATACCTTTCTTGTGTTTGCTCTGGGGTTTATAATATACATTCTTAATATGTCACAATCTTTTGCATTAACATTATACTGTTTCATAAATAACAACTTTATAGCAGTATATTTATGCCCTTTTCAAAAGTTATGGTTTGTGAGGTGTCCCCCAAAAGCTCAGGAGAGACAATGAAAGAAGGTTCAGAAAAGAGATTGGGTTGTGAGAGTCTTAACCCAATCAGTGAATTAATTCCAACTGGGCAACTCAGTGGCAACTGCAGTTGTAGGGTATGGCTGGAGGATGTAGGAATTGGGAGGTATGGCTTTGGGGTATCTATTTGTATCTGGCAAGTGGAGACCCCCCTCTCTCTGCTTCCTTTGGTCATGTGAGCTGCTTCCCTCTGCCACACTCCCCTGCCATGATGTCCTGCCTCTCCTCAAGCCCCCAGGAATGGAGCCAGCTTTCTATGGACTAAGACCTCTAAAACCATGTGCCTTCAAGTAAACTTTTCCTCCTTTAAAATTGTTCTGGTCAGATCTTTTAATCACAGTGGAGAAAAAGCTGACTAAAACACATACTCAAATATATGCCTATATTAAAGTATATGTCCCATTTATGTTACACACCCCACAGTACTACATTGTCTTTTTTCTTTGAACAATTAGTTGCTTTTTTTTTGGCCATGTCAGGGATTAAGCCCAGGTTCTCACACACTGAGCTGCATCCCCAGCCCTTTTGTTTCCCAGTCAGCCTTGAACTAGTCATCCTTCTGCCTTAGCCTCCCCTGCAGCTTGGATTACAAATGTGCCCCATCATGCCTGGCTATTTTCTTAATATACATGCAAGAGTGATAGTCTTACACAAACTACTCTGTTCTTTCCCCAAAGCTGTAAATCTGATTGATGTGGACATTTTGCCACAGTGAGTGATTTTGATACTGGGCCCTTTTTCCCTCCTCTTAATTTTATACTTAATTTGACTTTTTGTAAATTACCAAGTAGTAATCAAAACTGTCTTACTATGTCATATCCATGGTACAGGCCTTTCCTTGTAGGGTAACTAAGGATGAGAAGATCTGAAAATAAAATGTGGTGAGGGTATAAGCCTTAAAGAAGTGGTAAAAGATGCTGTTACTAAATTGCCAAGGGTGGCCTCAAACTTGTGACCTCCTGCTTTAGCCTCCTGAGTTGCTGAGATTACAGGTGTGAACCATCATGCCCTCCAAAATCACTCAATATTTAAGGGGGTCTTACAGGAATTCTTTTCAAAATTAAAAAAAATAATTTCTCAATCTTTACAATTTTTTTTCTAAAATGAGAGTAATTCTAGAATAATTTGCATTTGCTTTGTCTTAAGTAATTTTTCAGGTCCCTGATATCCACTATAACGCAATTAGAAAAGATAATCCTTGGTGATTCTATTAGGTAGTTCAGGGATTCAAACTGGAGGTGTGGGGCTTCTTGAGGAAATTAGTTAGATGGTCATGATGAGATTAATTTGGATGAACTCCTAAGAGAATTTAAAAATTATCCCTTTGATCTAATGAAAAGATGGTTCTTACTTTAAAGAAAATTAAGTGTCCTCACCACTTAGAGATAACTCAATGTCAGAAGAGAGAAGGCACACACCCAGGGATGGATGTAAGCAGAACACTTTAATAAATGAGTAAATTAAATTCAGCATTACTGAAAAAGCAATGAGCAGAGGAGGAATAAGAAGTTACAATGTCTATTAACCTAGAATCTTTTTATAGTCTTCAAAAAAAGACAATGTTATAAAACAAAATATTTTAATAAGACTTGTATTCGAGATGCTACAAAGTTTAGGAATTCCGAAAGATTTTAAAAATTAAAAATGAGGTGATATTTAAGGCTTAAAACAAGTTTGGAAAACGTTAAGAATTTGTCATTACTGAGAAGAATGGGAAAACTGTTGGACTTTCCTTATTTATTGTTTACTTTTATGTAGTAGCAATCAAAGTCAAAGAAATGAAATTGGGGGGGGGGGTTACAAGGGATTCAACTCAGTGATTACCACTGTGCTACATTCCCTGCCCTTTCCAAAGTTTATATTGGGTCAGGGTCTTGCCAAGTTGCCAAGGTTGGCTTTGAACTTGTGATCCTCTAGATTCAACCTCTTGAGTCGCTGAGATTATGGGTACTGCTCCACAGTGCCTGGTCAAAAGTTTTATTCCACACCAAATTAAACAGAATAACCTACAAGTTCCTGATTTGAGGGAAAAAAATCATAGCAAATGCCAAATTGAAGCATGGCTTTTTACTGTACATAGTCATTTGCCAAAACAATTTAAACTTTTCTTTTTTTTGATGCCAGGGACTGAACCCAGGGGAACTTAACCACTTAACCACATCCCCAGGCCTTTTTGAGACAGGGTCCCACTAAATTGCTGATGCTGGCTTTGAACTTGCAATCCTCCTGTCTCAGCTTCTGGAGCCAATGGGATTACAGGGGTATGCCACCATGCCCAACTACAACAATTTAAATTTTTGAAAATACTCGATTTTGTGCAAGTGTGTGTCTTATTATTATAGCATATCTATTTAAAATAACAAGAGATGGCTGTATTTTTAGCAACTCTGTAGAGTTAGATTTGCTACCCATTTGCAGAGAGAGGAAAAAAAAAAAAGAGAGACCACCAACCCATTTATCTTTTGAGATTTTATAACAATGCATCATGTCAATTCTTGATTTTCCTTAAATGGTTTTATGTACTTTCTAGATTCCCTTTGAAAACCTAGAGTCTTTTCCTTTCACTACTTTGGCAAGTTCTAGGCTCCCAAAGACAGTCAGGGAATAATAAGACCAAGATAGGATGTTGGGCAAATTTGTTCCCAATGTATGTAGCTGCCAAAAATGATTTTTGAACTGTTTTACATCATCTATTTAAAAATTCTCTACTACATCATTAGTGAAAACAAGACCTGATGAGTATTAGAACTTTTACCATTTATATATATATATATACACCATATATATACCATAATATATATATCTGCCATATATATATACACACCATATATATACCATTATATATAGATATATATTTTAAATTTTTTATTTGGTGGTGGTGGTACTCCGTATTGAAAAAATTTATAATTTTTTTTCTTAACTCAGTTTAAAGTGAAAATTTTGTTATCAGAGCTATTTGGAAATTCTTTTCCCTAATATAAAGTAAGTACGAATTAAACACCTAAAACACAGTGAATTGTGACACCCCAAACCTAGAATGTATAAGAAAAATTACACATATTTCTCACTAGAAAACTGAAAACGAAAATAGACAATATATAAATGCATATAAAAGAAAAAATTAGCAAAAAATATAAATAACACTCACTTTTCCCTTTTTTCTATCCTCTGGCCCAGTGGCACTTAAAATAATTACTTGGTAGTATCAACTTATTTTGGGACAAGCTGTTTCAAAATTTGTCAAATTATTCGAAGCACAAAATTTTTGTTTCAGAGTAAAAAATATAAACAAAGATTTGCCCAATTCTTGTTTGACTACAGAAATGTGTTTTGTTTTCTTTTCCTTATCACTCTTCTGAGATTTTAGAGGACCTTGGGCTCCTTTCCCTGAGGATATGATACAAGAGTTCCCCACACAGTTACCTTAAATACTTAACTGGCAAGGATGTGTTCATCTGTACTGCACCAGTGCTGCACATCAGAAATATACTTAGTAGGGAGGTTGGGAACAGTCAGCAAGGAGATGCACCGTTAGAGAATTTAAAAACAGTAAATTGACTAAAGTGACTGGCTTTTTCTTATCATCACATGACAGTGTTCAACAAGATCAGTGATACTATATTCCTCCTCTCAGGTGGAAAACTCTCCTCTTTCCCTTTCCCATTTGATATGCCACATTTACTCTTACAGTTTCCTAGCTTATTTCTCATAAGATATCCTCACTTCAATGAAATTAGTTTGAAAATGCACTAGCTTTACACTGTATCCAATTTGCTACTTGCTAATTTTCTTATTCCCAAATCAATGCTTTGTATGGTTTTATATCCAGTTGTCACAAAAGCAAAGATAAAGACATTGCTACTCAAAGTACACAGATTAGAGAGGAAGCAAGATATTTAAAGAATCAGGCTGAAGCTTTCATGGAGGTTAATTAAAACTGATTATAAGAAAAATATCAGAAAAACAATCTGGAAACTATGGTTGCATTTGAGGAAGTGGAAAGAAGGGAATGTTTAAGTTAGATGAAGGAGAAAAGCCACCTTATATTTAACTTTAAATTAAAATACTAACTAATGTACAAATTTGTAAAGTTAATTTTAAGATAGAAAGATTAGTCAGTATTCTAGCCAGTGTCCTTCTTCTTTAATAGAGATGGAGATTGACGATACTTTGGAAGCAAAGTCATTAGACTTCAAGACGATTTGCCATCAAGACTAAAGAAATCTTTAATGAGAATACCACACAGTTTACAAAACTCTTTCCCATAAAATACACCATCTCACATTACCTCTCAACAATCCTAAGGCATGCACTAAAACAGTGAGAGGTAGTATGTATCTTAGAATACTGTACCACATGGTAATTGTGTAAACTTAGATATATTACTTAAATGCTTCCTTTCTTCATTTCTCCATATGAAAAGTGAGGATGATGACAGTTCCTACCACAGAGCTGTTGTAAAATTGAGATAATGCATATAAACACTTTACTAAAATGCCTGGTCCATATTAAATAATTACTAATTGGCAAAGTTAGAATTCTAATCTAGATATAGTTGTACTACCCTGTATTACCTATGAATATCTACTGTTCAAAAAAATTTTTAGGTGTTGATAGACCTTTATTTTTTATTCATTTATTTGTGGTGCTGAGAATTGAAACCAGTGCCTCACACATTCTAGGCAAGTGCTCTACCACTGAGCCCCAGCCCCAGCCCTAATATCTACTTTCAATTAGAGTTATATGTATTATCCTTTTGCACAATTTTACAGTTTTTTGCAGTTGAAAATGAGATTTGAGTTTGACATAGTCAATGATATTATTAACATCATTTCCTATTGAAAAATAAGTCTCTTTCCGTGGGAATAGAAGTTAATGACAGGCATTAAAAACAAAGTGATCTCTATGGAGAATAAGGATAAAAATTAAATCCAGGTCTTGAAAAAGTTCATTTGGACTTTTTTTTAAACTTAAACAAAAAAACAAAAAACAAAAAAACCCACAAAAGAAATACAATCTTTTAATTAGTTCAGGGCAGAAAGAATGCAAGTTCTGTGAGGGTAGAGATTGTTTACTCTCTATCTCCAAACTCCAGAACAGTGATTGGCAGGTACACAAACATTTTTTTAATGAATGAATTTTTAAGTGGAAAAAAAGCAAAACAAAACTACTTTAAAACATGTCCTCAATAGGATTCACTTTGTTCTGACATGCTTTCCTAATATTAACTATATTATAAAGTCTAGCATACAGTCATCTATTCATAAGATAGGAAATTGTTATCAAAATATTCAGAGTAAGAAATAAAAGACTAAATAAGGCCTTGAATAGCTTTATTGAAATCTGTATAAATAAACATGCACATTTCAAATGTAAACTCAAGTGAACCCAAGTGCAGACAAAATTTTAACCTCTGTCATGCAGGAGGTTAGTTTACATTAAAAAAAAAAAAATGAAAGAAAGAAAGAAAAAGAAAAAAACCCCAAAGCAGCTTTTAAAATACCAGGATGAAAAACCAGCTTTAATATCAAGGTATAAAGCAAAGCCATGATCAACATACCTTATTTATCCTGGTCAATGCATTTTTTTTTTCTTTACTTTAAAATGCTAACATAAATAAATAATTTACCAAAATGTGCACTCACAGAGTGAACTTTTATTTACAATACACAATTTATAATCTATTGTATTTGATTAGTTCAAGTGAAGAACATTATACTTTTTGCTTTATTAACAGTGGGACACAAAGCAATTTCTCAGGTAGTCGATATATGAAATGTGCCCCAGCATTTAGATTTTCTATTAAAGGCAGTTTTGTATGCCAATCGACAATACATTCTTTCAACTAGATCAAAGGGAAAAAAGCAGCAAATGAAAATGCTTCAAATGTTCACACATATATTTGGCATCCTGGATCCTTGAACATGGTGAACTAAAATCAAATTCAAGGTTTGTATGCTTTATATACTGTACAGGTTCTGACTCTGGAACATGCAAATGCCATTTCTCTTATAACAAGTTACCTTCTGAGAAAAGCTGTAAGGCTATGGTGAATTCCATCAGGAACACACAAAGAAAGTTAACAGACCTACCTTTATAGCCAATTGTCCATTAATGATTTAAAGGCTAGTATATGAAAAAAAACTCTCATCTAAGCTTGATGCAATTATTACTATGGATACAGAATACTATTAAGTATGTCCTTATATTACAATAATTGGGAGAGTTAAAACTTGCCAAATTACCAAAAAAAGGGGTAGAGAAAAACAGGCAGCAAAATTTAGTTTTGGACCAACACCGGATTAAAGACAGCATCTTACAGCATGTAAAGAAAAATTTGAATGTCTAAAGAATAGATTCCAATAGCAGTAAAAAATACTTACATGTAACTGAAAAATGACTTTAGAATGTAGCGTGAAATCTAGAACCTGTTTCCATAGTGGTAATAAGATGAATATAATAGACTGGATTTTTTAATGATACTAAAAAAGGAAATTACTTTTTCAAGATTGTTTCTTGTATCATGATTTGGTTTTTTTAATAGGCCCATATTGATTATCAGGGATAGATTTAAAAATTTGGTTTTCCAGCACTACTGCAGTATTTATGCCATATTGATACTGCAGTTAAACATTATAGTAGTATATATGGCAGCCTAATGCACATGAACTAGATTATCCAAAAACTAAGTTCATAGTTTCTTGCAGTATCATCAGAGCAAAATAAATGACCAACATCCACAAATTTAACATTTGTCATCAACTCACATCCAAAAAATTAAAGAAAACATAATTCATCAAAACAGCAGCAAACTTAAAAGGGATTTATTTGTGATTTCCTATATATATTTAGCTTGTAAATACAAGACTGTAAATGTATTATGAGACAATTTCTGTTAAAGTTTTCATTGTGTTTCACTTCAAGTACTGCACAAGTTAAAATCTGATAAAGGATTTACATTCGGTTATCTGAAACTCCCCATCTCAGACTTGTTTTAATGTGGTGGGTAACTTCATTTCCATAGATACCACCAGCAGGAAGTCTCTCTTTTATGGCTTCTAGGACTTTCATTAATTAGTGTGCATACAGTTTTCATTTTCTATATCATTGTCATTATCATTGCTATCTTCATCACTTTCTAATGGGATGCCTGTGGCAGCTGAAGCACCTTTAGTTTCTCGGTCAAGAGGGAAAAAGCCAGTTCCACTGAAAGTGTCTTGTCTCTGGTAGAAGAGTACATATGCTGCCTTGGACTGTCAAAACAAACAAAGGGTGTTAAAATGGTCATAATTCTCAAAGACCACTAACCACAGTATGAGTATTTTAGATGGTAATCAATTTTGGTGACAAGGCACAAATCAAAGAAAAAAACCACACATGGTCAAACGGAAGTTACTAAAATTAAGTAAATATAAGGTGAGTTCTATAAATAAAGGAAAAATGCTCCTGGATGAAAATTTTTTTCTGTTATTTGGACTAAGAAATATATGCAACTATAGAACAGAGGTGAGCTTCTATTATCTAGTGGTTTTTTCATCGCATGTTTACTCTATAATCCAACAACATTTTTTCCAACTACCACCACTGTGTCTTTGTGTGTCTGCACGGAGAGGTGGGTGTGCTGGTGGTGTTGCTGGGGATTGAACCCAGGGCCTCCTCATGAGTACTAGGCAAGTACTCTACTGCTGAGCATCCCCCTACTCCCATCACTATGTATCTTTTTATTTTATTTTGTTTTATTTTATTTTATTTGATACTGGGGATTTTACCCAGGGGCACTTAACCACTGAGCCACATTCCCAGCTCATTTTATTTTTTACCATTTCATTTTTAATTTTGAGACAGGGTCTGGTTAAGTTGTCGAGGTTGGCTTTGAACTTGTGATCCTCTTGCCTCAACCTTCCAAGCTGCTGGGATTACAGGTGTGCACCACCACGCCCCACTTACTGTGTATCTTTAAGGAGTCCTTATCTTCTAGACTTTTCTCTTTGGCATTAAAAAACATTTAAGTCTTTTCTCATCATAAATCCCCTACCATTCTACCTCCCCTTCTACCTGCCACATATCTTTTTCTTCCTCACAACCAGGCTGATGGGGTAGTCTATACCCCTCACTCACTCACAAGCAAACTCAATTCAATGTAATCTAACTTCTGCCCAAACCATTTTAATAAATTGGCTTCCACTGACTGGGTCAATAGCCTCTGAACAAACAACATAAATGGGTGTCCTTTTAAGTTCTTTTGGTCAATTTCTCTGTAGTATTTAATGTCTTACTACTTCTTTTCCCTTCATCAGACAATTTTTAGCTGCCTTGAAACCAGTGCTCTTTGATCTTCTGCTATCTCTTCAGGTTCTTTGCAGACTCTTCTGTGGCTTCACTAAATCCTAACCTTTATGTTCTGAACTCAGCTTACCTCTCTTTCTTCATTTGTATCCTCTCACTAGATGACTAACTCAAGCTTATGGTTTCATTTTCTACCTAAGGCTGACAACTCAAATTTATATTTAAACCAGTTATCACCTCTGAACTCACCTTATGAATACAACTACACAGTAGAAATTTCTACAACATAGCTATCATATAGGCACTTCAAACTACACAGCAAATTTCCTTCCTATATTCCCAATCTTGGTTAATGTTAAATTAAGAGTCACCTTCAAATCTCCCCTCCTGCATCTCTACATCAATATTTTTAAAATTTTATTTATTTTATGCTGTAAATATCTTTCAAATTCATTCTCCCTTTGTATAAACTGGTACTACCACTAAGTTAGTTACTTAATTTAACTGTGACAGCCTCCCTGCATGGCCTTTCCATTTTCTTTACTCTGTGCCTTCCAATCTATCTTCCTTAGTATTCTTGTAGAGATGGTAAGATACAAATTTAATCATGTCATTCTACTGCTTAACAATCATCTAATGGCTTCAGTCTTTAAATTTTTCTTGTACCAGGGATTGAACCCAGGGATGCTTAACCAATGAGACACATCCCCAGCCCTTTTTATTGTTTATTTTGAGACAGGGTCTCTCAAAGTTGCTGATGGCCTTGCTAATTGTGGAGTCTGGCTTTGAACTTACGATCCTTCTGCCTCAGTCTCCCAAGCTGCTGGGATTTCAGGTGTGTACTTTTACACCCAGCTGGATTTTCAGTCTTTTAAGTAAACACCCAAACAATTGGGATGTCAATTTTCTTTAAGTGCTAAATTTATCTCCAGCCTAATTTCTTCCACATAATCCTATAAGAACTTTCCCTTTTAGTCATAACAAATTATTGCTGTCCCCTTAAAACATCATGCTGTCATGCCTCCTTTTTTCTGGCAGTATTGTTCTTTTTGCTTAGAACACCTTCGCTTCTTTAATTTACTCTTATTTGTATTAGTAGACTCAGGTCAAATAGCACTTTCACTAATGAGGATTTTCCTGATCTTATTTGCTTAAACACCACATTTGAGTAGAGACAGCAGTCTTGGGTGTGGCCATTGTAAAATATTTAATGATACTTAGAATACAACTATTAACTTATTTGTCTGGCTGTGTGTGTGTTTGTGTGTGTGTGTGTGTGTGTGTGTGTATGGCACTGGGGATAGAACCCTTTAGTATAGTTATTTTTTGTTTTTGAGGTACTGGGGATTGGACAATGGAGTGCCCTGTCACTGAGCTACAACCTTAGCCCTTTTAATTTTTTATTCGGAGATAAGTTGGGGACAAAAGAATGAGGAGTTTAAATATAAACTGGAAATGTTAACTTAGGCATATACCATAGAATAACATTTTGTTCAATGATGAACATCCTATATGATGGTCATCACTTAAGATAATAAAGTCTAAGTGTGTAGTAGGCTATATCATCTATGTCTGTGTAGGAACAATCTATGATATTTGTACAACAAATCACCTAGCAATGCATTCTCAGGATGTGTCCCTGTTTTAAGTGATGTATGACTCTACACACACATACACATACCTCATGGGGAAGAAGAGGAAAAGAGGGGAAAGAGAAACAAACATTATTTTTCAGAGCCATTCAAGCAAGGACAGAATAAAGCTATGCCAATAATTGGGCTCAGAAATTTATTAATTTGTTTTTATAAATTGAAGACTTTAAAGTGTTAAAAAATAAAAGGTTAGTTTCTGCCCTCAGGGAATATATAACAATCTGGGATAAAGTAAAGGAGTTACTGTTTCTCACATCAAGAGAAAGCCTTCTGAATAATAAATATCATATGAACAAATACAGTATTTCTCACTCTTTGTAGTATTCTAACAATGGATAAAATTTAGAGAGCTGTGAAATTTATTGAAAAATCAACCCTTATTAAACAATTTTTAGCTTTCTTCTAAGAACACACTGCAGTCATCCTCCATCTCAATATCTGAAAATAAAAATCTGCTCAGATGTGAAGCACAACAAATGTAAATGATAAATGTCAGTGTAAAGAGACGTAACACCCTTATTTTTCTACTAGTGAGAAAATATCAGATTAACAAGTATACAAAAGGAGTTAATCTTTTAAAAAATTATGTCATTTTGAGCTTAAATGTCTAATTGTCTTAGGTTTTAAAGATCATAGGCATGGTAAGACACTTAAAGGGGTTTCCTCTCTGTTTTAACATTCGGACTTTAAGTAGTCTATATCTAGAATGGTAAGAGCTGAACCTACTTTTTTTTTTGGAACCAGGGATTGAACTCAGGGGCCCTTGGCCACTGAGCCACATCCCCAGCCCTATTTTGTATTTTATTTAGAGACAGGGTCTCACTGAGTTGCTTAGGGCCTCGCTAAGTTGCTGAGGCTGGCTTTGAACTCGTGATCCTCCTGGCTCAGCCTCCCGAGTCGCTTGGATTACAGGCGTGCGCCACCATGCCTGGCTGAACCTATGTTTTAGAGGAAAATTAATTTTCATTAGGAAATCCATTCATCTTAAAAATTACCAGAAAAATTTTCACACTGCAATTTATGCTTTTGTTAGTGGGAGAATTTGAAGACAAATATCCACTTAAGGCACTATTTTATGTTTCCTTAGCTATGAGGCCTGCTAGAATACAGACGATAGTGTTCTATGGGCCCTTTTATTACTTTGCCTTTTTTGTGGGGGGGGGGGTGCTAGGGATTAAACCCATGCATGCTAACCAAGCATGTCCTCTACCACTGAGCTACACCACTATCCCTTCCCTTCTGCTAATTTTTATTCATCTTAAAACAGTTGATCCCATGATTTTTAGGAAATGCATGATATACTTACCACAATTTGGTCTTCAGATGCAGTGGAGACACTACTGTCATCAAAATAGTACCATTTTCCATCATCTTTATTCTTTGCAAAAGCAGTATCTAATGAGAAAATAAAATCACTTCTGTGACTAAAATGATCTAGGGAATTCTTAAAGCTCTATAATCATCTACACAATGGCTTAAACTCTAAGTGGTTTACTTAACAATATTTACTAAGCACCTAACATGTGAAACAAATGTTTCATATTTTGCCTTCTATTGGTTCGCTCTCCCAAAAATCAACTATGGAAAAAGCTATAGGAGGAGAAGGAAGTGAGGGTCAAACTTAAAAAAAAAAAAAAAAAAGGCTAGAGGCAGCAATGAGAAGACAGGTTAAAAAATGTTTTTAAATTCCACACAATGGACAACCATTGTCTGATTCTGTCACAGATTATCAGTAATACTCAGGTCTCCTGAATCAGAGGCATGCTGTTGTTTACAAGTGCTACTGAGTTAACAAAATACTTGACTAATAGTGTGGCAAAACTCATTCATGCACTCTGATAAAAAAATCAACTTTGCAAGGAGTTGAGGAAAACAGCAGTGCACTGAATAGTTTCCTTTGAGTATACTCTCCCCTAATTCTTCCCCCTTCCAGTTACTAGGACCTTTGACAAACAACTTGTGTACATGTTGTATTGCTTTGTGTCCCATGTCCTTTTTTAAATCTAAGTAAACTCTGTGCTGGGTAAAGCCTATCTGTGTTGTGTTTGTTAATCTGAACTCAAGACCACTGTGAAGTAGATGGTGCACTTACAAAGTAAAAGAAACATATTCTCAGGCTGAATAAAAAGATAAGATTGAACAATAATGTGAATTGTATAACAGACAAATTCCAACAAAAGTTAGCCAATTAGAGGATGATATCAAAAGAAAGCTAAAGCAGCACTTATAATATCTGAGATAAAGACAAGAAAGAATGTCAAATCCCAGGGGCTGGGGTTGTGGCTCAGTGGTAGAGCACTTGCTCGCCTAGCACAGTGGGGCCCTGGGTTCAATCCTCAGCACTGCATAAAAATAAAATAAAGATATTGTATCCACCTACAACTACAGAATTAAAAAAAAAAAGTCAAATCCCAGTAAAAGGAACTACACAGAGAGAAGAGCTAACCATTATAAAAATGAATACAACTAATAAAACAACCAACAAAATATTGTGAGAAATAGGAAAATTAACACTTTAAATAGGTGTCTTGATAAATTTCTCTCAGAATAGAATGAACATAAAAAATAATCATACATTTTAATGATTTGAGTACAACTGACAACTTAAACTATTTAGAAACATATGGGGGGGCTGGGATTGTAGCTCAATGGTAGAGCACTTGCCCAGCACATGCGAGGCACTGGGTTCAATTCTTAGCACTACATAAAAATAAATAAACTAAAAGCATTGAATCCATCTACAACTAAAAAACATATGAAAATTTAAAGAAACCAAGTATTAGGCTACTGTGAAAGCTTCAAACTCTTAAAGATTAATACAGACAAAGCTCCCAACTGTTATATAATAAAATTAAGCACAAAGTCACAGTGTAAAAAACAAAAAATCTCTAGGTATTTGAAAATTAAGCAAATAATTAAATAACCTTGGACTAATAGAAAATCATGAAGGAAAATTTAAACATCATAGTATTAAAAGATAATAAAAATGCTACATTTCAAAGTCTATTACCAAGAGCTAAAGCAGTATTAGCAGTAAGTTTATAGTTTTAATTATAGCCTTCAATGTAGTTTGAAAAACAATGGAAAGCAAAAAGTTAAGTGGTCAATCCAAGAAGTCAGAAAAACAACAACATAAAAGGACAACCAATTACCTAGAACCTCTGCTAAACAGTTTTTGTACATGTTGTGTTGTTTCTTTTCCTATATCCATTCTTACATTTAAGTAAGCTCTGCTGCATAAGGCCTATAGTGTGTTTTGAGTTTGTTAATCTGAACCAAAGTTATAAGAAGAAAACTATAATCAAGGGAAAAATGAAATAAGAGATAGAATAAGTACAATTAACAAATTAATATGATGAAAAGCTAATTCTTTGAAAAGATTAATAAGATAGACTCATGGAAAGACATAAAAGGATGAACAAAGGACAAAAATACAGCATACGAGTATTATAAACCACTCTGAGGTATACTGGAAAAACTGGATGAAAAGGATACATTCCTAGAAAAATAGAGTATATCAAAAAATATACAAAAGGAAAAAGAAAATAGGTAGAAAAATGTATGGTTGTAAAGCCCAGACTGTTTCCCAGGTGAATTCTAGTAAACTTTCATGACGAGTTATTTTCGTATATTGTACTAGTTGTTTCAGGAAACAGAAAAAGAGTAGGATATCCAGCCTGTTTTATGGCTGATTTTGATTCCAAAGTGAAATGATAATATAAAAAATAACAAGACCATCGAACTTCTGAAATTTTAACAATCCTAATTAGTTAATGAAATTTTACTACGTATCAAAAACTACAAAAAGACAAGTAGGATACATCCCAAGAATGCAAAGATGATTCAACAGGAAAACCTATCAAGTGGAGGAGAGTGCAGATTTGTTACTGTCAACCTGGAGATAAATCTGGCAGTATTTAAATACTCACTTAAACCTGGCAGTTTCATCTCTGAGTACACAGCTCAGAGAAATTCTCATTTAGTAGACCATAAACAATAACATTTATCAGTCTCAAAAGCAAACTGAATGTTCACCACCACATGGTGAATGCAGAGATAAGACATGGTGGATGTAAATGATGGTCGTGAGGACGTAAACCATGAGTAGTGAGGAGCAATGGACAAGAGAGACAAAAAAGTAAAAAGAAAACAAATAAGATCTGCTGAGATCTGTAGCACAGTACCAATTATATAAGTGAGCAAATATGCATGGTTTATAAGCACATGTGTTAAGCATGTTACAAAGGGAAGGGGAAAAAGAATGGGGAAGAGAAGGAACTCCAAATGGACAAATAAGATTTCTTCCTGTGCCTTCAACTGAGGAATATTATTAACTCAATCTTCTAGATGTGACTTGGAAAAAAAAAGTTCAAAAGCTGATTCACTCATTAATCAATAATGCAGAACTATTTCATGTAAGACATCTGACATTTTACTAGAAATAATAAGTACCTTAAGGAAAAAAAATCAATAATTATTCAAATGTTGTTGGGTTAAAAGATAAACAGTCAACTTACAGTGTCCTCCTCCCATCCCTCCGTAATGGTTGGAAACAGCAATCAAATTATAGCGGCAAGGACCTGCATTTGGATTTATTAAGAATTCCGACATATCCAAGTCACTGTTTTAAAAAGAAACCGAGTTAGTGTTATGTTTTCCCTAAATACAATGAATTCACTTTTTTCTTTGAAATGCAATGAATTCTATTCCCTTCTGCCAGTGCTGACTCTGTATTTTTCACTAAAGAAATTATCAAGAACCAAGTAACTCATTATCATTTGGATCCAATGAATCCTTTTTATTTTAAAATCACTTTTAGGAATGATTTATACAGCAAAAAAATAAAGGGAGAGTGAAAAACAACTTTCTTAGGAGTTTTAAAAAATTAAGCCAGTTGCTAGAACATGGAGCATGTCTGTAATTTGAGCTATTCAGGAAGCTGAGGCAGAAGGATTGCAAATTTGAGGTCTGCCTAAGCAACTGAGTGAGATTCTGTCTTAAAATAAAAAAATAAAAAATAAAAAGGGCTGAGGATGTAGCTCAGTGGTAAAATGCCCCTAAATTCAATTCCCAGCATCCAACAATCAGTCAACTGAAGGCCATTTTTATTCCACATTTTCCTGATTCTGATAATCTATAGACCAGAAATGGGCAGCATGCTTTCAATACCACTGACTGTTCATAATCATATGCATGAAATTGGAACATGCCATCTTGTAAATAGTTTATTATTGTTATTCTTATATTTGCATCATTTCTGGTTGTTTGTATACTCACATCATTAAAAAGCAACAATTCTGCCAGGAGTGTAGCTCAGTTAGTAGAGCACTCATCCAGCATGTGTAAGACACTGGGTTTGATCCCCAGCACCACCCGAACCCCCTCAAAACACAATGATTCTAACTGCCAAATATACCTATAATAGAATCTAGTTTTCTTGCATTTACAGTATCAAAATGCTATATTCTTGAAAATTTTAATAGCTCACAATTTTGTTAAAGAGAGAATGACCTTTTTTTGCTCCTGCTCAGTAAGTGGAATGAACAATTAAGTAAATATTTTCAATTTTTTTATCATCTATAGCCTTTCCAGTCCCTTTTGTATACACACCTGCCTTCAGCATTTGTCCACTTACTAACTGATTCAAGTAAGTTTTGGTGCACAAATATCATAAAATATGAAAGAATACTGTCACATGTTCTTTTTTGCAATACAGGATAGTGCCAAGCTCTTATTATAAAATATTGTGTGATGAAGTCCTTTCTGCTGCATGACTAAGTGAATGAGAATACAATGTTCCCTTTTTGTCCTGAATTCTTAACTGTGTTTAGTAAAAGCTAAAAAACAAACAAACAAACAAAAAGAGACTATGAAGATGTTGTCTCCAGACTTCTTTACACCTTTTTACAAGTATGATGTCATACCACACAATAAGAAAAACTGAAGGATAAATGCAAATAGGAATAATTTATTTCATTACTAAGTCAACATTCTAAAACAGTTCCATTATGCTATTTTTGTAATACTTTAGTCATTTAAAAATATTTAGGTATAATTGATGAGTAATGATAAAATGAATTCTAGGGAAAACAAAATCACTAAGTCCATAAAAAAATCTTATAAATGGGGCCAATGAACACATGGTAATATAAGACACAGTGAGTTATACTGTATTTAAAAAGAACATTTTCTCTTTGGTTTTTGGAAAATCTCTAGGATTAAAAACTGTGAAATATCAATCCTTAGAAATTGTTATATTGACTCAAAAATAACCTCAAATCTGAAACAGGATCAAGTGGTACCTGATATTTACTGAGATAATAACAACAAGCATCAAACAAGTTTGAAAGAAGTTAGAATGCCCAATGTTTATAAAGTACAATTTAACTTACTTGATAGGAAAATCAACTAAAGTATCCAATTTATCTCTCATATATCGACTGTAAGAAAATCGCTTGAGATGTACCACAAGTACTGGAGGGAGGGACCATAAATCCAATTTCTTTGTGGCTTGCTGATGTTCTTTACAATTTGGACAATACCTAAAACCAAAAAGAAATATTTAAAAGTTTGAAAGAGATACAAATGGCTAGCTCCATTAATAAAAACAAGACGCCAAAAACCAAAAAAAAAAAGAAAAAAATATTTTCAGTGGGCAATGATTGTATGCCTAATAAATACCAGTCTAAGAGCAATTCCTCTTTATTTTCAATACATTTTCCAAATAAATTTAACCATTATAAGTTAGTATGCAAATAAATATTCAAGGAAATGATGAGCACTACATTATATTTAAGTATGCTAAAAAAGATATGAATGTATCACAATATCACAAATATGTGCTGAGACTAGGTGTCAGAAAAATCTCAAAACTCTGGGCTCTAATGAAATGATATCACAAAATAATTTCCCTAGAAAGTTTTTTCCAAAATGGCTATACAGCTAAAACTTCGTGGGAAAAAGGTAATCATTACTAATAAAATGGCTATCAGGGAAAATAATAGTAATGCAATTAAAACCACTATGTGATTATACTTTTGAAGATATTCCCATGCCTTTTAATAAACTGTAATATTACAGAAACTTTTACAATTTAAAATATCAGAGAAAATTTAGTAATCATGTTTTCAACTTGACGTAGCACATTCCTCAGAATAAATCCTTAAAGAAATTAATTAGAAACAATTATTTAACTTTGTCTCTTACCAGGGATCTTCAGCACCTAGCTTTTCTTTTGTTGTAAAAAGTTCAATGCAATCTTTTAATTTCACAAACGGTTTTTTAGGAGGTTTATATTCCACGCTTTCATGTTTTTCAAAATCCTAAAGAGAAGTATTTCTTGAGTTAAGAGAACAAATGAAACAAAACTCATTTTAGTGATACCATCTTACTATGAATAATAATGAAAAGTTGTAAACTTTCTCAAGAGAATCATAAAATTTATTTCAGCTGAGATTTACATCACACTTCTTAATAATTCCTAAATAAACCTGTAAAATTAAAACATGTCAACAAAAAGCATGTTCAAAACTCACTTTGGTTAAAAAAAAGTTTGTGGGGCTGGGGATACAGCTCAGTTGGTAGAGTGCTTGCCTCACAAGCACAAAGGCCTTTGGTTCAAACCCCACACCGCAAAAAAAAAAAAAAAAAAAGAAAAGTTTGTGACCAATTTTTTAATGGCAAAATAAACATATTTCATAGAAGGAAAAAGTGTAACAAAACAAAAGAATATGATTTACTGTGGCAATTGGAATAAAGTAAACCAAGAAAAGGTAAAGATGCAGTGTGTGAATGATGACTTACCTCAGCAGCATTTTCATCAAAATATCTTTTTTTCAATTCAGGATCCCAATCCAAAGCAAGAAAAGATCTTTCTAAGGTGGAAAACATATTTTCTTCTTTAAAATTCAGTATGCTTTAGAACTAAAATTTATATATTTTAATATTAGGATATATATAAAAACAAACAAGGGGCAGTCTTTTCTACTTGCACTAGCTCATTAGGGAAAATAGCTGTTTCCAAGCCATTGTAATTTGAGATTAAAAGAAAAAAAGACACAAAGCGCAAGCATGAAGTTAAACCTTGCTTTAGTAAACAATGGCATGCTTTAGTGCACATGGACATTAAGGCCTTTCATTTAAAATTTTTAGATAAGTAAATGGTATTTTTCATGGTTGGGCTAAATTTCATAGTTTTTATATTTTTTACACATGCTTTGTTGGAATTTGATTCTCAAGTCATTTTTCACAAATACTTACCATCTAGCCTAAGCTGCCTATCATCAAATCTTATGTGCCTTGTATCATCTTTGATGTAGTTGATGTCAGTATTGCCTAAGTTGTTGAACTGGAATGTAAACAATCGTTTTTTGTGTCCCGTGAGTTGACCTTTGCAAGTTTCCTCAGTACATAATCCATTTTCAGAATCATTATCTCCTCCAACTGAATCTTCTGACTGACTATTTTCATTCTCTGAGGGAAGTTCTTGATCCTGGCTGGATTCATCATCTGGTTCATCTGTTTCCATTTCACCTAAGTTTTAGATATTAGAGATCTTTAAATAAATCTAGTGTTACATTTTTGAAATAATTATTTTCTCCAGATTTATAGGTAGTTTGTTTTTAGTCCTTAATCTCCAGCTTCTTAACTTTTTCTCTGAGGCAATAACCTAAGTGAAACATTTAATTATTTAATAGGAAAGTCTTACTTGGTGAGCCTTCTTCATGTATGCCATTTGGGCCATTCCCATTAATATTTTGGTCCTTACAGCAATGTAGGGATCCTTCAGTTTCTTCAGTTTCAGTAGATATTTTGACATATCGGCTTAATAAAATCAGAAATCAAACAAGTTCAATTCTACAGAGATCTAAAAATTATTTTCCATTCTACCAATAAAATGAAGCTTTTAAATGCAATAACAGTGGTCATATTTAGATTTAAATAAATTAAAACTCAAAGCCTACAATTCCATAAGTACAATTGTGTTTTGGTTGTCTTTATAGAAACAATTACTTTGTTAATTTCAGAGTGTTACACCTATCTTTTATACATTAAAGTTTGTGGAAATAATTTCTCAACTTAAAAAAAAGTACTATAAAAAGATCCCCATTTAAATGATATATATTATTGCTAAGAACACTTGCTTTTGTATAATATGAGCTAAAAAATTTTTTTGTGGTATTAGTGATTAAAAATGAGGATAATGTGATCTTTATGTATGGGTCATAGAACTATAATAATTAGGTATACAAGAAATAATACTAAAGAGGTCAACTATAAAAAAAAGGGGATCAAATGGTGTTTATGATTACCTTATAATTCAAATCAAGATTTTAAGGAAGGCAAAAAATGGACTTGCTATCCATCATTAACATTTTTTCTTTTAAGACAATTAGTATCTAAGTGCTTGAGCTAGCAGTATGCATAAAGAAATGAGATATTTGCCATTTGTTATGATTCCAGAGTGTTATACATGCATCACAATTATTGATAACATTGAAACAACACTGAAACATTGATAACACCTGAAAAAACCTCAGTAATGTTTTTTTCATGATCCAGATTAGACTGTAATCTGATTTTTAAAATTGTTATCTGTCTAAACAAAGTTGAGATAATATAGATTTATTCAATTACATTCTGGGAGTACCTTGCATGTTTATTTTTTAAGCTGTATTTCATTCCCACGCTTATTTTATTGAAGTAGAATTGTCTGGCACTTACCACATTCTCAAAAGGAGCAGATTATAGAGTTTATCTTCAGTATTATTTCGTGGGACAGCCATAAGAAAAGGTTGACCAAAAAGTGAAGAACCAGTATGGTGGGTATAACTTGAGTGTCTGAATTTTTCTCTTAGGCAAACAGGAATAATCACATGCTCTGTATCTTCTGTCCTATTGATGTTAATTTCAAATCTAGAAGAACAAAATGGATCATAAACTCTCAAAATTTTATTTCTTTTGGTTATTTTCAAGTAATAGTCTGCATAATAAATTTTATACTTACACATAAATATCATCTCGTTCCATAATACTACTAAGGTTTTCATCCATAGGGAATATTCTGTGAAATCTATGATTGTATATATCAGTAACTATCATCTAAAAGGAAATAAATTTCTATTAAGCTGGTTTTATAATACTGAGAAAACTAAATACCAATTTATATTCTTCAATCTCAGAAACATCTTACCTTATCTGCAGGTACTCCTGACAAAGTAGACAATGCTGTACAAAGATCTAGTATATTTCCAATTTTGGGGACAACCACTTTGTACTAAAAAACAAAACAAAATTGTAATGAATTTATTATACTTAAAAAAAAAAAACCACTGAGTAGATGAGACTAACCTCATGATTGCTTCCTTCAAATGAGTATTTGGCTCACAATGTCTGTCTCCAATTTTGCCATTACCCCTGGAGATAGTGTCCATAAGGATGATTCATCCTATCCCTTATTTTTCCTTAGCTCCTCTATTCAAAGATCTATCCTTGCATTAAAGTATGGTCAACTTCTTGGACCTTGTTGTCACCTGAATTTGCTTTGTTTCTGATAGCTTAAACTCTAATAGGTTATTGTCTAACCACCACTACCTGCTTCACCTGGAAACTTACTATTACCTATTCTTAATTTTTATAGAGATTTGTAGTCCTTGACACTCAGATTTTCTTCCTACTGTCTTCATGCACTTCTATCCAGACCCCATATTCTTCATCAATTTAATCATTCTGTTGTAAAACTTTTAACCTCTCTTACTCAGTTTCACTTTTGCTGAACTTCCTAAAATCTCTTGAGAGATGCTGGAGAAAATTCACCAACTTCAGAGGTCAATGAACTTCAAATACACAGTACCCAGTATCAACTGATCCTTAACACTGCCCAGAAACAATTCTCTGTATCACTTATTTGCTGTTTTTCTCATGTCGCTCAATTACTATTTAAAATAGTCACCATTATTTAGGCCTCCTATTTCACCATTTCTCCCTTCATTATCAGAAGAACACCTATTTTACCAAGAAAATGGAAGCTACCAAGTGGTTAAAAAGTGATAACTTCCAGTTCCCTTACAAACTTACTTGAAGCCCTATAGGTTCTTTTTTTTTCTGTCTCTTGCAATGAATGGGAAGACAAATGTTTCTCTTCTCATTGAGGGCAAACCCTGGCTTGTATGCTTTGAATTCTATTCTCTGCTAAGACCTAAATCTAGCTATTAGACTTTCTTCAATTTTATCTTGACTTTTTTGCATAAGCACTGAAATATACACAGATCTCAAAAAATAATCCTTCACTGCTTTCCCTTATCTTTCCCTGCTTTATGAATGACTCTGTTAACAATATCTACACTGACTATTGTAACTTTCTTATTCTCCCTTTTACTTCTCAAACCATTTGCTGGCTATTGTCTTCATCCTTTTATTTAACCTGTTTCTAAGGTTATCAACACTACTACACAACTCACTTTTTATCAGACCTTATTTTATGACCTCTCTGTAGTATGACTGCTGATCACTCCAATCTTTAAGATTTTTATTTCCTTATAACACTACTACTTCTTAATTCTTTTCTATTGCTGTGGTAATTTTCTCTTAGAAGCTCTTCCATACTGTTCTTTAGAATTTTGCCTTAGTCCTCTTACTGATTCTATATATACTCCTTAGATTAGTGACAATGTATCTCCATTTGCTTTGGCCAGTCTTGGATTAGACTCCTATCTTAGTATAATTATTAATAATGGCCCTTTTTATTTTCAAGGGAGTTCTGTTTAGATGATAAATCACAGTCACCATAGTTTTCCCTTTAAAATACTGACTACCACCTCAAAGAGCTCACTGCTCAATTTAAATCTCAAGCACAGTCCTTCTCCTCCAGTGTAAATACATAAACTCAATACCTATTGGATTATCACTATCTAAATGGTCCTTCTGCATCTTGAATTCAACATGTCCAACACTAACAGGTCATGTTATCATGTCCAGTACTAAAAAGGTTTCTTCTTACACCTATTCTTCCTATATATTCCATTAAAACAAAGAGCACCACTGAGCCCTCAATTCTCTAGTTCAGTAAACTTGGCATCATCTTTGAAAACATCTACACATTTTCACTTCCTATATTCAACTAGTTTTTCAATCAAACTGCCATTTCGACACAAGCCCTTGTCAACTGAACATTACAAAAGTCTCTTATCTGGTCTTCATAGCTCTGATCTAAGCTCTTCCTATCTAATTTATGTGCTAGACAGATTCTTCTTTCTCAAACACAAATACAGCCATATAATCTCTACACTTAATAACCTTTAAAAGCTCTCCTAGTCGAATTTCCTATCATGGCATCAAACATCTTTGTGACAGGTCTTTGTGATACATATTGGGAGAGCTCCTGCTTACCATATCATTAGCTATTGTAAATTCCAGAAGTGGGCCATGTCTTCTTTTGTCTTCAGGCCTTTGTACATGCCATTTTCTTGGCCTATAATGCCTTCATTTCCAGCTTTTACCTACTTATAACCTAATCATTCTTCAGGATTCATCATAGGTATATCAGTTTGTGTAGGTTACTCTTTCTGTGAGCTCCTGTAGTACTGTCATAGTACCTTTCACACCGTATGACAAACTTCTTGAGAACTAGGATTAGAAACACCTTCATATTTCCAACCCCTTGCAGATATGAGAGCCCAACATATAATACATGTTCAATATGATTACCCATACACTTCTTATAACCTAAATCAACTTCAATAATAGAATGTTAGCCAATTTCACTTCCTTACTCATTAAACCATAGTGTTAATGAGAATATCATTTTGTACTTAAACTGTTACTGTTTAAGAGGAAAAAAAGACAATAAAAATACCACCCCCAACCCCCCCAAAAGAAAAGAAACAAAATCCATATCCAATTCCTGTGCTGAACATGGATCTAACTTCTACAAATTAATATTCTTGGTCACCAAATGAGTAAAGAAGTAACTCAATGAAATTCACAATGCTGGAAAAATGATTTAAAGCCAAATTACAGAACATTCTCCACATCCCTTATGGGCTAATGTGCAGCTTTAATGTAACCTGTCACTGTATAATACATATTATTTTATATTATTAGATGGCAGAGTATGTGCTGAACAGAAATACAGCATTTATCTTTTTTTGTGGTAATAAATTTTTACTAATTTTTCTATATTCTTCTGGTCCATTGGCATGTATTTGCAAACTTTACAAGCTAGTGAGCTAAGGGTTTACTGTTAGAACTGAAAATAATGTAGACAATTCTGCATATACAGATAAGAATAAGAGTATGTAAAGAAAAAAGTGTAAAAAGTAAAAGCAGGTCTTTATTGGTTTTGCTCATAGATAAGGACAAGTTCTCAGCACTACCTGACAAAATACTGACATAAAGCCATGAGGTTTGATGAGTTCATGAAGAAAACACATAAAGAAGCAGAAAAAAAATGCTGAAATTTATATAACTGAATATATTATCTGTTACAACTAGACTTTAGTTACTTTGAATGAAAGAACCATTTTTAACAATGCTGCCAATATCCTGTTCTTGTTGATCGTAAGCTCACTTTCCTGCATGAGTGGCAAAATCATAGTTTTGTTAAAAGCATAATCTTCACATAGATTTTGTGACTATTAGGCACCAACAAACCTGAGCTGTCTAGCTGGAACTCTAAACTAAGGATTTAGAGAAATCAACATTCTGAAATAGGAACATATCTGCCTTGTTTAGTGAACAAAAGCTTTATATTGTTTGTGCTGAATACAGCATTGTGAATACTTTCTTTTTTTTTTTTTTTCTTTTTTTTTTTGGTACTGGGGACTGAACTCAGGGGTACTTTACCACTGAGCTACATGCCCAGCCTTTAAAAATGTTTTCTAGGTTGCTTAGGGCCTTGCTAAACTGCTAAGGCTGGCCTCAAACTTGAGTCCTCCTGCCTCAGCCTCCAAGAGTCACTGGGATTACAGGTGTGTACCACCATGCCTGGCTTTAATATTTTTGCAATATACACAAATTAAGCATTGAAAACACAAAGATTTATAAGTCCCCCATCTTCAAAGAATTTATGGTCTAGGGAAGAAAAAACAAGAGCAAACCAGAGGTCAAAATAAAATTTGCTAAGTGCCATAACAGAATTTAGGGGAGGTAGAAAGAGAAAGGAGATACTTTCAATGGGAGGGGCCAAGTCTCAGAAAAGCACTGATAAAGAAGGGAGAAAATATAGTGTTTTACTCACAAAATAGAAAATAGTCCAATTATAACACTATGCTATGGAATCAGGCAGACATGGACATTAATGCCTACCACAGTGATTCTGCATAGGATAAGCAATATGTGATAAAACAAAGTATTAATGATTAGAACATCACCAACGTGAAGAAGATTCAGGCCTCAGACTTTCTCAACATGACCCCCAGAGTACAATAAAAAAAAGGAAGAATCAATAAATGGGATGGATTCAAACTAAAAAGCTTTTTCTCAGCAAAAGAAACAATCAAGAATATGAAAAGAGAGCCTACAGAATGGGAAAAATCTTTTCCATACACACTTCAGACAGAGCACTGATCTCCAAAATTTATAAAGAACTTACAAAACTTTACACCAAAAATACAAAGAACCCAATCAATAAATGGGCTAAGGAACTGGGCAGACACTTCACAGAAGATGATATACAGGTGATCAACAAATATATGAAAAGGTGATCATCATCTCTAGGAATTAGAGAAATGCAAATTAAAACCACCCTAAGATTTTATCTAACTCCAATCAGAATGGCTATTATCAGGAATACAAGCAACAATAAGTGTTGGCATGAATGTAGGGGAAAAGGCACACTCATACATTGCTGGTGGAGTTGCAAATTGGTACAGCCACTCTGAAAAGCAGTATGGAGATTCATCAAAAAACCTGAAATGGACCCACCATTTGATCCAGCTATCCCACTCCTCGGTTTATAACCATAGGTCTTAAAATAGGCAAAGTATAGGGATGCAGCCACTTCTACGTTCATAGCTGCTCAATTCACAGTAGCTAGATTGTGGAACCAACCTAGATGCCCTTCAATTGAAAAATGGATAAAGAAACTGTGGTATATATACACAATGGAATATTACTCAGCCATAAAGAAGAATAAAATTATGGCATTTGCCGGTAAATGGGTGGAGTTGGAGAATATCATGCTAAGTGAAATAAGCCAAGTCCAAAAAACCAAAGGCCAAATGTTTTCTCTAATCAGTGGATGCTGACACATAATGGCAGGGGCGGGGGGGGGGGGGGGCAGGTTAGGGGGGAGATAAGAAAAGAATGAAGGAAGTATGGATGGTGTAGAGGAAAATGGGATGGGAGGGAGTGGGGGAAGGAAAGATAGTAGACTGAGACAGACAGTATTACCCTATGTTTATGTAAGAGTATATGAATCGTGTGAATCTACACTGTGAAAAAAAAAAAAGATATATACCCTGCTGTATAATTATATAAAATGGGTTCTACTATCATGTGTAATTAAAAAGAATAAAAAAAAGATTAGAACATTACCAAATATTTCAGTCTAACTTAATTCCCATTTCTCATCTTTGTAAGGTAATATTCTTCCCAATACTGTAAAACCAATGTCTGCTTTCTTTGATGAGAAAAAGCCTTTGAGAATATTTTTTACATGACATCCTTCACCCTTTCAAGACTTAAAAAATTATACTAATATCCAAAGTGTTAAGCTTATATTACTTACACTGTAAACATTATTACTGAACTGTGTTTTAGGATTCAACCCTAATTTTTAATTTACTTATAGTTCTAGAGACTGAACCCAGGGCCTTGCACATGCTAGGCAAGTACTTTACCGCTGAGCTACATCCCTAGCCCTTTTTAAAATTTTGAGACAGGGTCCCCCACGTTGCCCAGGCTGACCTCAGACTTGTAATCCTCTTGCCTTAGCCTCCTAAATTGCTAGGATTATAGGCACATACCACCAGGCCCAGCTTCAAAACTAATTTTATATAATACTCAACACTGTAATATTTTATAAAAAGTAACAAATGTAAAGAAAATGATCATTACTTACCTGCATAGGTTTAGTAAGTGGATCCATTCTAACTAAATAAACCTCCAAGGTACGTTCTTTTTTCATGGGCAATGGAAGTGTCAAGTAACAAAAAGGATCAAATGTTACTGAAATCTTAGCACACTCAGGACAAACTAAAGTTGATTTGAAAAGGCCATGAAATATATCTACTATGATAGAATCATTTCTTTTTAAATGGTTTTCCCAGGCTTCTTCAGCAACCACCTACAATGAAAATAAGACGCAAATCAGAGAGGTATTTCAAAATTGCAACAATGCAAACAATATCATCATGAAACTTACTTTATCAGGCCTTCCATCAGCATCTTTCAATTGTATATATGGTTTTTTCCTAATTCTATTCAAATCTTCATGTAGTCCATCTAATAAGAAAGCTAATAGTTCTTGACAGTCTTGCTGTTGATATCCAGAGAACTGGGGTGCAAAACGTCCTACCTGTGTCTGTAAGAAAAGCAAAATCATGAACTCAGCTAGAATCAGGATTCCTTTAAAAGTCTACAGTTGATCCTTATTCATGGAGTCCAAACCATGAGTTTGCCTACTTGCTAAAATTTATTTGCAACCCCCAAATACATTTAAACACTTTAGCAATCATTTGCGAATATCCTCAGAGGCGAAAAAATTGAGTAATCTAACATGTACATTCTCAGCTGGGGAACAAAATGATCCTCTTTGCCTTTTTGTTTCAGCTCTCATACTATATAAACAAATGTCTTTTTGTAGTTGATTTAGTGCTCCCCCCACATTTTTATGCTTTCTTTTGGCTATTTCAGTGTTTAAAATAGTCCCCCCACCCCCAGCATAGTTGGCTAGGAGGCTGTGATGTACCTTGTAGGGAAAATATAATTAGATAAGTTTCCTTCAGGCACGAGTTACAGTGCTGGTGGCTGTGAATTCAATGTTAATGCTTCAACAATACATATTAAATAAGGCTTTCTTTCCCCCTTTTTAGTACCAGGGACTGCACCCAGAGGCCCTCAACCACTCTGTACATCCCCAGTCCTTTTTATGTTTTATTTAGAGGCAGGGTCTTGCTGAGTTATTAGGGCCTCACTAAGTTGCTGAAGCTGGCTTTTTAAAAAATTTTTAAAATTTTTACATTTTATTTGTTCATTTTCCTTGTACACAAATGGGGTACAACCTTTCATTTCTATGGTTGTGCATGATGTAGATTCATACCATTCATGTAATCATACACGTACATAGGGTAATGATGTCTGTCTCATTCTACCATTTTTCATAATCCCCCTCCCCCTCTTCGTAATATAAAGTTCCTCCATTCTTCTCTCACCCCCCACCCCACCAACCCAATTATATATCACCATCCATTTATCAGGGAAAACATTTGGGCTCTGTTTTTTGGGGATTGGCTTATTTCACTTAGCATGATATGCTCCAATTCCATCCATTTATCTGCAAATGCCACAATGTTCTTAATGGCTGAATAGTATTCCACTGTGTGCATATACCACAGCTTCTTTATCCATTCATCTGTTGAAGGGCATCTAGGTTGGTTCCACAGTCTAGCTACTGTGAATTGAGCTGCTATCAACATTGATGTGGCTGCATTACTGTAGTATGCTAATTTTTAAGTCCTTTGGGTACAAACCAAGGACTGGGATAACTCGGTCAAAAGGTGGGTATATTCCAAGTTTTCTGAGGAATCTCCACACTGCTTTCTAGAGTGGCTGTAACAATCTGCAACTCCACCAACAATGTAAAAGTGTGCCTTTTTCCCCACAGCCATGCCAACATCTGTTATTGTTTGTGTTCTTGATAATAGCCATTCTAATTGGAGTAAGAGATCCTTCACCAAATAGAAGACAAAGTAGGCCCGAATCTTCATCATGTTGGCTTAGGATCAGACTTCCTTAACAAGACTTCCAGAGCACAAGAAATCAAAGCAAGAATCAATATATGGGATGGACTTGAACTAAAAAGCTTTTTCTCAGCAAGGAATACAATCAATAATGTGAAAAGAGAGCCTTCAGAGTGGGAGAAAATCTTTTCCAAACACAATTCAGATAGAGCACTAATCTCCAAAATTTATAAAGAACTTATAAAACTTTATACTAAAAATACAAAGAACCCAGTCAATAAATGGGCCAAGGATCTGTACAGACACTTTAAAAGATGTACAGGCTTCTAGTGTTTTTCTGTATGTGTGGACACATACACATAGATTCTGAATATATTATATAGTTAAATATATTCAAATCATGCTTACTAAATAATTTTGTATACTGCTATTTTTTATGAAACATAGTATGCATTTTATTGTGATCACTGAAATTCTCTAAATATATGTTCTGTTAAATATTGAAGCAATTTTGATTATTTCATTTATTTATTTTTTATTTATTTTGTTTGTTTATTTTTGTTTTTGAGTGCTGAGGATTGAACTCAGGGCCTTGTACTTGACAGACAAGCACTCTACGAACTAAGCTATATCCTCAGCCCTATTTGATTTATTTTTCGGTTCTGGAGATTGAACCCAGGCCTCTTAAACACTGAGCCGCATCACCAGGTCTTTTTCTTTTTTATTTTGAGACATTAAGACGAGGTCTTGCTGAGTTGCTTAGGGCCTTGCTAAATTGCTGATGCTGACTTTGAACTTGTGATCTTCCTACCTCAGCCTCCCAAGCCACTGAGATTACAGGCGTATGCCACCATGTTTGACTTATTATTTAACTCTTAATTTGTTTTAAATATACTTTTGCCAGTGTGCATAATATTTTGGGCATGAATTTTGTTGTGCAATGTATATTTTTTCTTCAGAATCTATGTGTATGTGTCCACACATACAGAAAAACACTAGAAGCAAGTAAATCAAAATGCTAATATGTTTATCACTGGGTACAGCAGATTACTTCAGGTTACATTTGTTTTCTTATCTTTATTTTCCAGACTTTCTAATATTAGTCTCAATTAATTTTGTAATTAAAAAAAGCCAATAAGCAACACTGAGCAGATTAAATGTAGTTTTCAAAATGATATGAAGGAAAATAATATGCCAGTGAAACCTAAGAAAAGAGTCAGGAAGATTTGGAGTCCCCTCTGCCTTTAGTCACCCAATAATCCACACAATGGAAAGAGCCCCACTCAGACACATACTCTATAAGGAAGAGATCTGAGAGAATTGTCTATTTTACAAACATAATCATGTTGGTTCCCAATGACATTGTTGCTGCTCTTCTAAATAAGAAAAAAAATTTCAGGGGAAGTAGGATATATCCATTGTTTCTAAAAACATTTAGGAAAAAAAAATATTGTCTTTGAATTCAGAAATGGAGGACTTTAGATTACCACGAGGCAAATGAGAGGAGGAGGGAGAGGGGGTGTGAAAAATGGTGGAATGAGACAGACATCATTACCCTACATACATTTATGATTAACATGAATGGTGTGAATGTACATCATGCACAGCCATAGAAATGAACATTTGTACCCCATTTGTGTACAATGAATCAAAATGAAGTCTGTAAAAAGTTTTTAAAAAAATGAAAATTGAACAAATTATTTTATATGATACTACAATGGATCCATTATACATTTGTCAAAACCCACAGAATGTACAATACTAAGAGTGAAGTGAAGTACACTATACAGTTTGGAAGATAATGTATGTGTCAATATGGGTTCACTGATTGTAACAAATGTACTGCTTTGTAAAATTATGATAGTGGAAGAAGTCTGGTGGGGAGGAATATGGGAACTGTACTTTCTGCTCAATTTTGCTATGAATCTAAATAATCTATATTTTATGCTATAAAAATAAAGTTCACTAAATAAAAAAAAAAAAAAAAAAGAAGCAGTAGAATAGGAACAATCAACTAATCTGTAGATTTTAAATGGAAATTGCTTCCTTTTATTGAGCCTGACTTTAAGTTGTATAATATTTTATGTATCACAGAGAATTAAAAAATTGCTTATTAAAAAAAAAAAGATGTACAGGCAATCAATAAATATATGAAAAAGTGTTTAACATCTCTAGTAATTAGAGAAATGCAAATTAAAACAACTCTGTGGTTGGCTTTGAACTTGCAATCCTCCTGCTTCAGCCTCCCAGATCACTGGAATTATAGGTGTGCACGACTGCACATGGCAAAAAAGGGTTTTTAAACTAAAATACATTGAAAACAAAGTGATCCACTGATTGGCTGGTGAAAATGTTATGATTAGAAAGCTTGACAGAATCAAAACCTACATTCTCCATAGTAGCAACAGTTTAGTATTTGTCATTCAGTGTTTGCAGTAAATTTATGGAATATAACAGTTGTGAATAATGAAAAATGTATATATACAAAGCAGAAATATTTTGTTTTGCATTCCAGTATGCATTCAGTGAAGTTTATTTATTTATTTTTTAGATTTTAACCTTTATTTACTTTTTTTTTTTAAACGTGGTACTGAAGATCAAACAGTGCCTCAGCCATGCTCGGCAGGCACTCTATCATTGAGCTACAACCCCTCAATGAAGCTTATTTGGGACAAAACAGACAGAACATGGACTTTTTTTAAAAAAAAAAGAGTATAAACGGAAAACAAACAAAACTCCCAAAACAAAAAAATGTGTATTAATCATTATGTGGTCCTATATTTCTTTGTTATTAATTGCCATTTCACTGTTTATCAAAGGAGTTTTCAACATGCTTAATTTTTAGGTCTTGGTTTTCTATTGCTTCCTCCTGTAAATGTCTGCCAGGCAGACAGTAACAGGTTTTCATCCTAGCTATTATTATTATATACAGATAATCATACATCTAAAAGCATTTTGAAAATAATTATAAAATAGAGAAATGTTGACATGAGAAAAGAACAAGGAGAAAATATGGTAAAGTTTTGTACAAAGAATTGGGAAACACTGAAGAATTAAAAAATTTAATAATATTTTGCTCTGAGTCTGCTGGAGGAAAAAAAACTACAAATCTTTGAGTTTCTGTATATAAAAAGAGGAGGAATCTCATAGGGATAACAGTAATATTCATGTTCATATGCAATTTTCGTAGGTTTTGTAATCTATTTTTTGATAAGACTGCAAAAAATGTAATGTTAATCACAGTATGAAAGAAAGAAGTTAAATATCAAGAGCCTACATTTTTACACAAAATTTAGAGGAAAAAAAAATCTAACAAAATTATTTGGAATGAGGGTTGAGTTGAAATGGTTTGTCTAGACTAGTCTGTCCAAATGTAGGGGTGCATGATTTGTTGTTTGCTTTTTAGTTTGTAAGAACTGCGTGTCCCAGTACATGTCCTAACATAAATGCCATTTAAGTTAATTGTAAAAATTATGGCTTACAATTGCTTAATTCTTCTAAAGTGTACAAATTTTCAAAAATCTTATTCCTATATAATTAGCTAGGAAAAAATTTAACATTATAAAGCTAAATTTCAGCTTAATTCTTATTTGAATGATAAATTTATAATTTTATTAACTCTAAAAAGCAATCCATTCACAAATTTGAATAAACTCTGAAGTTTAAGAACTTTGAAAACACAATCATATTTAGTGACTGTTTGGCAGACTAGTTTCTTTGAAGGGTTACAAATTATTGTGATAGCTATTGTTTTTCATCCCTCCCCTCTAGGAACTAGTTTTTGTCCTTCTGGGGATGATATCACTCTTGTTGAGAAAGTATTTATCATACTAACCTTAAATGCTCTTGGAGTGACATAGCTAAACTTTCCAGACCACATTTGCTTGATCAGTTCAGCATATGATTTAGCTATTTCGCCTCTCATTCCTAAGGGATTGTCAAAATTCAGTTCTTCTTGATACTTATCATTGAGGAAATACTCAGTAAGTGGAGGTGTGTTGCTCAAACACTGCAAAGAATAAAATAAATTTTCAAGTAAAAGTAACCATATATACACTTTTCTTAAACATGCTAAAATAAAGAGAAAAAAATTGTTTTGCCATAGCAAACAGAGAAAAATAAATGATGGCCTCTGGCACTAAGAAGTTACTGGTCAAATAAACACTCAAATGATGAACTCAACTATTCATTTCCCAAATTTCAAATCAATTACTTATAATAAATGAAATGCTAATACTTGTTGCTGTAAAATCTGCAGGAATTTTAAACCACAGCAAACTACCTGTTAACTGGGAAAGAAGCTCAAAGTTTTCTTTCCTTCTTTTATTTGATTGGTAGAAATTACGGACTGTCTACTCATCCCAGGCACCTGCAAATTAGCCTGAGTATATAAAAACTGAGATAGAGGGCAAGCAAGAAATTTACTTAAAAAGAGATATAAGTTGGCTCTCTGTATCTGTAGATTCAACCAACACAGATAGAAAACTATTCGGGGAAAAAATTGGGTCAATGGTGAACATAGAGCCTTTTTTCTTTTCAGTATTCCCCCCAATTTTTTTATTTTCGGTATTCCCCAAACAATACAGCAGAAATTTACACAGCATTTATATCAGGGATTATAAGTAATCTAGATATAAATTAAAATATACGGAAGGATGTGCATGGGTTATCCTCAAAAAATACGTCATTTTATTTAAAGGACTTGAACATTCATGGATTTTAGTACCAATTACCACTGAAACTGAGGGATGACTGAACTTACTGCTTGCACTATTAATTACTTATCATTAAAGAGCAGCCTGTAAGCCTTCCATTTGGCCAATTACCTGTAGAAGAAATAGTACAAACTAGCTGAACCAAAGAAAATAAATTTCAGTTATGAAGACTCTGGGTAAGTGTATTCTCACTTTTTTCAGTTCTTGCTTTAATAACAATCCAATTTTCTTTTATGGCAAAATAAAAAAACTATGTGTAATTTAATTCTTCAACTCTCCTCCATTCTGAATAAAAGAATATATTCTTTGAAATAAAAACAGATGATGAAAGTAAGTTTCCACAATATTTTATCTCAAGATGGAATAATTTTAGGTTGATCATACCATATAATTTGATCTCAATATGAACTAAATATTACTTTATTAAGGAGATGCCTAGAAAATGCAGTGTCTGATATAGACATATAGCCATATAGGTAACTAGTTTTTTTCCTTTTTCCCCTGATGCAGGAAAATATTTGTCAAATGGCAGACTGCTAGTTGCTTGCATGTAAAATAGTAAAAACCCACTTCGATGAGAGTCTGGATATACATTAATGGAATTTCAGTGTAAAACATTTTATTTTCAAAGTTTTTCAAAGCTTGCTTGCTATTAAATTAAATATACTTAGTAAGGGTGAAAAGTTCAGACTGCTGAGTTTTTAGACAACTCAGATGTTGTGAATAATAGCTAAAACTACAAATAAACATATTCAACTTTTGCTCAGGTCTTTCAATTATGGTGCTTAATTTTATGGTTTCAATTATAAATCAATTTATGCTTACTCAAGTAATCATAATATCTATTTAGGAATTTTCTGCATAATAAAAATAATATTGTCTAAATTAGTCTTGCCCCTATTCTCAAGGCAAAAGAGAAAACTATAGTAACATGAAATTTGTACCATCAGATTCTTATACACCGTTAAAAATGTCTAGGATGGGCTATACAGTTTTCAAGAATCATTTACATATCACTTTCAGCATAAAAATCTTCATTTATATTAGCAAGAGAAAGATAGAAGTGGGCTACAGTGTAGGAGGCAACTAAGGAAAAGGATATTATCCTTTCTAACGTTTATATCTCAACAACTCTTATAATCTCATACTCCTTTGGAGTTTCATTCTCTCTTCTTCTTTTCTATTATATGCCCTCTTAATTATAAACCCAGAATTGAAGGGAGGGCCAGGCAATCTAGAGTACATCACAGCTATAAAGAGCATAAATGCCATCTTATATCACCTGAATTAGCACAAATAGGATTAATGTTAAAAGACAATTAAGTGAAGGGAGGTAGAACAGCAATTTTGAACATTTTACTAATTAGTTTTCAAGTCTTTATATTTGATCAGCTCAGAGTTACTCTAAGAATGTAACATTCCACCACTGACTATTAATGCAATTATACAACAATGTAATTTATGGCTTTACCAAATGTCACAAAGAACCAAGTTGTGCAAATGTAAATAATTCTTGAGCTTTACTTGTACTTCATTATTCACAAATATCCTTTTCTTGCAAAGAGCTTCCAAGTACAACAAATTTTTTTTTTAGCCTTTAAATAGCATCAAGGGTGATCTTTTAAATAGATATATCTAACCAAGTTACTTCCTTGCTACAAATTGTTTAATGGCTTTCCTTGCTTTCAAATTAGAATCCTAAATCCTTAAATGGGTCTGTTGCCTACCTATGTTCTCTCATTATTTGCCAATATCTTTTCTGTTCCACTTTATTGAGCCTTATTTGTTTACTTGTGGTTCCTGGACCTCTAAATATCCTCTCCAAGTTTGCAACTTTAGCTATCTGAAAAGGTACCTTTTGCCTTAATGTTTACCAATCCATCAAGATTCTGATATTGTGTCTGGGAAGCCTTCTTAATACTTGTTTCCTCCTTCATGTTTCCACATTGTTTAGTGAGCATTTATTACTATAACTTTAATTTTTAGTTTGTCTGTCTTGTCAAATGGTCTGAGACATAAAGGAAAACAGATAACATGATAACCTTTATATTTACATCTCCAGTACTTCACCTGGCACTTAGAATGTACAAGGTGAATATGTGTTTATTAAAATGTTTTTGCTTATGTTTACTAATGTATTTATTCTCTCAGATTTCACTCTTTCAATGTTAGCTAGAGTATTCAATTTTTTTTTCAAAAAAATATTACTAGATGCAGCAAAATATATTTACTTGTAATGAGTAATCTCAAAAGTACTTGAATATGAAACCAAAAGAAAGACAGTACATATTAAAAATTTCTACTTGTTGATTTTCAGTCAATCCATGGTCTGTTTTGCAATAAACCTCTGTCTCTGAACTTTCTCAGACTACCATTTATTTATTTTCACAGAGACACATGCTGGTTTAAAACTGATTAATTCACTGTTAATACACTAAACAAATCACAAATAGTTTTAATGATAAGTAATTGTTCAAATTACCTGTGAAGATAGCATCACCAGTATTTAAATTTTAGCTACTTAGTCCTAAATAGGCCAAAACAAACATCTTATTTGTGGAATATATTTTAAGACACTCTCAAGCTACAATTCTCTTACAATCTGTAAACACAGATATAGAAATTCAATAGCCAGTATAATTTTGGTACATAGGTAATAATTATTTAGAAACTAAGGTGATGTCAGGCTTTCCTCCCTCATTTTGAAAATACCACTGAATTAAGAATCAATAAGTTCTTGAAATAGCATAAGATCAAGTTAAAATATTACAAGTTAGTTCCACTCTAATTTTTGGTACAAATTTCAAGACATAATTGGAAAAAAGATCAAACAACTAAAATATTTCCATGCCCCAGGTGATGTTCTACTAGTATTCAGTACCACCATTCTGGCAGAAGAAAGTCAGTTCCTTAAATATTTTATATATAATTTGATTTTTAATACTTCATGTAACTCATTAACCAATGCTTTTTATGTGAGGCTATCTTGGAAAGATGAAAATCTTTGACACCTCTAAGAAAACTGTACACTTGGAATGGCTACCATTAAACACAATGCTTCACAGAATAATGATAATTTCTATCAGTTCAATAATAAAAACCATAATCAGAGTCAAGTATCTTAAGATTTTCTACTATAAAAGTATCATTTTTCTATTAGATGAGAATGTCCTAAAACAATCTCCTTTCTTAAAGACACATGTTTTAAAAGTCCTTTATATCTCGAAGTAGGAAAATTTCTTTTTAATTTTAATATACTTTAAATGATATATGGATTAAAAATCATCCAACATGTGTTGTATCTATGTGAATATCTTTTACTCTCAATGCTTCTTGGATTGTAAATAACAAAACTCACCCTTTCTTAACAACATGATTGTTCTTAGCAAATATTGAGAATATATATGAATATATTAAAAGAAAGAAATGATATAAACAATATATTTTAGTTTGTGGACATATTATAAGTATGCTATGTGTGTAGATATTTTAAACATGTCTACTAGTCTCATGTTATTTTGGAGCTATGCCTCTTGTTAATTTACTGAAGTCAATTTTGACAATGATGAGTGTCAAAATCTTAGTGTTTTAGGAGAAATGAATCTTACACTTCATCTCTAACAAAATGAGGTCTACATATGAAGCACTGTGACTGATCATAAAATACCTATATTGTTTAAGTCACATTTTGTTTCTCTGATAATTGTACCTAGAGTTGGTCTTAAAATTTCTACTCATTTTGTCAAACATCATTTTAAAAATAAACCAGACAGAATAAAAAGATTCTGTACCTATAGTTTCGACTCAATGTAAAAGATAAAACATCAAAAATTTCTATTAATAAATAGGTACTATTAACCAGGTTAAGTATTTTTAATGATCCTTATGAAAGCTTATAGTGTATAATACTGGCAAGGGCAACTTGAAGATTTAAGGATTAAAAAGCTAAATTTCATATTTAGTAGATGGTAGGTTTTTTGAATTTACTAATTTAGCATTTGTGATAGAATGACTAGAGGGAAGGTTCAGGAAATAAGCTACTATGAATGAAAGGCTGTTGATCCAGGAACAGTGGTAAGAATGGTTGGTGTATGTTCAAGCTAATCATTCAGTGAGAAGCAACTACTACATACCTGTTCTTTGAAGTGGATATGGGGTTCTCTACGTGCATTTTATATTGTATATGTATTTTATATTGTAAACTTCAAGTAATAAGACTATTCTTGAATTTGAATTAGGAGTCCTAAGACATATACCTTAGCTTAATGTATTAAGATTGAGCCTTCACATACATTCATTCCACTCCTTAGAATACTCGTCCCCTGTAAGACATTCCTACTTATTCTTTAAGATTCACTTTAGCATCTACTTAAAGTTACAAGTTCCTCAGCACCACCAAAAAAAAAAAAAAAAAAAAAAAAAACAAACAACAAACAAACAAAAACGAATATTCCATCATCAGGGCTAACCCTATACCTTCAACTTACTTATACAGCAGAGTCCATATTTTATTTATATTTACACCTCAGAATATAGCACAGTACCTGCCATACAGCTCAATTAAAGTGTGTTGAGTGAATGAAAACTTGTATGGTAGAAGGACTAGAAGCATTCCTTAAGTGAGAAAGCAATGGGAAAACAACAGACTAAAAAGGAGATGTGAATTGAGTTATTCTAACTCTGAATATTCTACAAGTTCAAAACTAACTATAGTTCAAATAATACCTGAGATATCCCTAATGAAGGAAAATAACTACTGTATATACATATATATATATGCACACATATATATATACATATATATGTTGTAAGATAACTGTCTGTAAAAGGAAAGTGAAGGAAATATATTTGGAGATTATAGTTTTATAAAGACACTTTTATCTAAAATCTTCACCCTGCTACTGGACATGAAAATTCTAAAGAGAATTCTCTTATATAATCAAATGTCTCATCAAAAGACATTCTGCTATTATGGTTCAATGTATGCACACCTTCATCCACTGCAACTCTGAAGAACTATGTTAAAAAAGAACAAACATTCAAATTGTTCATGAAGTATTAATTCTTTGTAAAAACTATGTAGTTACAGACTTCCTTCCTTAACCCAACACCCTAAAACTTTAATATTATGGGAAATATGATTTTCTTTCATTGTTTAATTACTTGGAAAGATGCAATGCATCCTATATATTTTCTTTATGTACACATGCACAAATCTTATTGTTCTTACTTTTTTGAAAGTAAAAGACTTTAATAAATATCTTCTGGTCACTAAGATTGATATTTCTAAAAAAAAAATAAGTGACACATGTAAGAGTCTCAATTTTGTATTTCACTATAAACTTTTATATAGGTTTTTGTTTTAAACTGATGAAGACAAAGTCCTACTATATAATCAAATCTCAAGTCTGTAATCAACATATTTTAGGAAATGAATAATTAATAGCCATCCCATAACTTGTAATGAACTGGAATTTCCCCAGTACCTGGAAAATAGCCAAAGTAATCCCCTTCAAAAAGAGAAAGTTGTCTTTTGTAATGCTGAATATGAACCACTCCCTTTCTGTTCAGGTGCTCCAGAAGCCCAATTCTCAAGTGATCATGTATGCTCACTATTTAGTAAACCGGTAACTAGAACAGGAAAGAAAACAAACTTAATTTTTGATTACCTAAAGCTTTTGAGTTGTGCAACTCATTCTGTAACTGATAAAAATGTAACGCCACTCACAACCCTTTAAAAATTAGCTAAACCTTCAAACTGACCAAATGTAAAAATAAAAACCCAATCTAAAATTAAGGATTCAGTCTTATTTTCTTATGACTTAAAAAATAAAACCTAAAGTAATCCATGGTAAATTTCTTTAGAATACCCTCAAATATATTCCCCCCCCCTGGATTTTAAGGTTAGATGGATAAAGAATTTTTAAATTTGCCTGTTGTTTTCCAATTTGTCATGACAACAGTATCAGCATTCTGAAAAGGTACTGTATAATTCCAAAGCATTCTATTAACATTGGGACATTGGCCTTAGTTCTGTAAAATACAAAAAATCCAACTAACCAAAACCAAACCAAAATAATGGATGATACTACAAAGTCTGATGTAAGCTTTCACAAGAAGAACTATAATATAGTCCTGTGCCATCATCAGAGTAGATTTAAAAAATAAGCTTTATAGTTATTTGATGTTCTTATTTTTGTTAGTTTTTTCTAGGAAAGTCAAATCTCATGAGATTTTGGAGATCAATTCTGAAGATCTCCAAATATTTTGTGAGAGCAAACAAAATTCTACAGTTAACAAAATTATAGCTCTACTTGTTTTACATTTCTATTTTTTGAGCTTTTTAAGAAAATGGATATAATTTCCCTCTTATTTTTAAAGACTTTTACTTTTGCTGTGTTTTCTTTTCTACACAACTAGCTGCTAAAAGAAATAACTACCATACTCCAGATGCTGTTCTATCACTTTTATATTATTACTGTGTTTCCTAGGCTTAACAACATGAATAAAATTAAACTTTAAAAGACCCATTGTTTCTCCTTTCTTTGAAAATTCTATGGCATTTCTTCTTTATATACTACTTAAATTCAATGAAGAATTATTCTCAAAGTTATGGGAAATATGAAAAGTGATGGGATACACTCTTTTTAGCTAGCGAAGAAATGTCAATCCTTCCCCCCCACCCTCTCCTATAGGGCTGAGGAAAACTAATTCTAGGTTTGCCAAAAAGATTACCTTGTAACTTGCAGTAAGTAAATCCTGTAACTACAGATGTCCCTGCTAAAAACGTCATGATTATGTAAAGATCATTGATTTTCATATTGAAAGCTGAAAGAAATTGGATAGAAGATCCTTTGTGATAAAGATAAATTTGAAAGTCTTGGCTATAATGATTATTATACCAAAAAGCTATAAGCTTCAGGTAATGTGTATTTAAATAACGTTTTAAATCACTACATTATGACAGCAATTCTGATTTTTAAACTTGTTTTACTTTTTAGCAACAGACTATGAGTGATTTTTATCTTTAGGTATTTACTTTATCGAAAGTATTCTAAAACCAAATGGGTCTACTAACATAAAGAAACAATGTTAAGTTATATCTATTTTTTAAAAAACTCAAGCTTATAAATCCAATTTTAATGTTTAGAAACTATCTCTTAACGCATTAATAAGTCAAAACAGGCTCACAATGAAATAATGCCAATATTAACTTTCTGGCAAGCAAGAGAATCAGAAGTTTTAAGGGGAAAAGGTTCTTGATGTGTCCAAACACCACACACACACACACACACACACACACACATATATAAAATTGGTATTCAGTCCCTTGCACATAATATTCAGTAAAGAAATAAATAAGTATTAAGAATTGTATGATCTGTTCATCTTTAATTTTCTTGCAAGGGCACACAAGAAGGGGCAGCAAAATTGTTTTAAAAGTTCAACTGATTTATTACATTCTAAATAACCAAGCCATATATTTCTTTGTCATTTTATTATACAGGCCCATATCTGATACTGATAAGCTGAAGTGAAACAGAAATTTAAACATGTGATAGCATGAACTATAAAGGTGTCTATTTTCATAATCAAAAAACTTTAAATTTGACTCAACAAATATTTGTTAAGGAAAAAATCATTATTTCAAAAGCCTCTATAATATAAAAAAAAAGTTCTAAAGGATTTTCTCATGATTCATTATAGACTCATTCAAGGAACTATTTTTATTGTAGTGCTGGAATGATCTGTCAAACTATGACTAACATGGCAGCCCAATCCAAGTGTTATCAGATTTCTTGGACTTTCACTTTTTAGTTGCAAGAAATAAATGTTTATTACATGCTCTAATTCTTTTTAAAATTATTGTGTTCTTTTGGAGTTTAGACAGCTCTAAAAATACAAATCTGGAATGGGTTGAGTTCCAAACATTTCTGGTACATGATTTTTCTAATGCAGTGTTTCTCAAAACATTTGTGTTGGAAGGACTAATTTTTTTTAAATTATTGTATCAAAAACTGGTATTTTTGTGGGATGCAATAAAAACAAACCACTAGGAAAATAAAACTAAAAAACAACATACAAAAGCCCAGTGTGATTTTTATTATTAGATTTAATAGCTATAAAATTGCCCTACCAAATTTCTATAGAAATTTTTAACCACTTACAATTTCTATACTATTTCATTATTGAACACCGCTGTAACATCCACAGACAAATCATGAGAAACAATGTCCTAATATGCTTATCAGGTATTATACCAAATATAGGGGATCTAAAAGAAAATGAAAGTTCCCCTTTGCTTTCATGATTCTGTGTAATGGATATTTTGTCTAGAAGAAAGGGATAGAAGAAAAGGGGAAAGAATAGGAAAGGCAACTAAGGAATATGCACAAGAAGGTATGAAACTTAATGAGTCTAAGAATTAAAAATAATTTTGGATAAAAAGATAGTCAAGGACTGGGCGCGGTGGCAAACGCCTGTAATCCCAGTGGCTTGGGAGGCTGAGGCAGGAGGAGCGAGAGTTCAAAGCCAGCCTCAGCAACTTAGTGAGGCCCTAAGCAACTCAGTGAGACCCTGTCTCTAAATAAAATACAAAATAGGACTGGGGATGTGGCTCAGTGGTGGAGTGCCCCTGGGTTCAATCCCCAGCCCCCCCTACCCCCCAAAAAAACAACAAAAAAAGCATAGTCAAGATCTGGTGTGAATTTTACCCTTCAGATGATGGTAAACAAATCCTTTATATAATATGTATAAACATATTATAATCATATTTGCTTTTTAAAACAATGTATTTGGAAGCAGTGTACTAAATGGACTGGAAGAGGACAATAATGCAACAGGGATGAGTTGGCATATATTTTAAGAACTCACAAGATGCTGAGTATTGAAATTCTGAAATATCGCACTGTCAGAGGAAATGGTGGATGCAGTGCTATTTAAGAGGTAGAGTGAAAAGGACTTTGGATAAATCTCAGGTTTTTACATGGGTTACTGGGTGGACAGTTGTACTTATAATAAAAGTGTAAGAAATAAAAAGGATTGGCACTAGTCTTAGTAGATATGCTGAGTTACTTGTAAGTTATCTCAGCATGAATGTCCATTTAACAGATACATATTGGAGGGAATCTGAGGAGGGAGAACTACGGCTGAGACAGCTTCAGGATTTGCCAGTGTCAAATTATCAAAGGTAAAGGGGCTACAAGGAATCTAGCAAACAAGGAGGTCAAGAGTGACCTTATCAACATTTCTATGGGGTGGTTTGATGGTTACAATGGTAACATCAGTTGAATATTTATATACTGTTTACTATAAATCAAACACTTCTTAAACAATTAATCTTCATTTTACACATGAAGAACTAAGAGGTCTCTCACCAGTGTCATACAATTTGCAAATGGCAGAGCTAAGATTTGAATCCAAGCAGTCTGCTTTCAAATTCATGTTTTTACCTATCCTGCTGGCACACTTGGATAGATTTAAGTAAGATGCAGATTACTTAAAGATGAGAAAGTTGGGAGAAAACAGACTATTCTTTTCAAGGTCAAGGGTCCCCCTTGCACCACTCCTAGTTTATAAAAAAAAAAGACATGCATATAAGCTGAAAGGAGCAGTAAAAAATGTTAATTTAAAGGTATAGAACAAAGAACAAACAACAATCGAACAAGTTTTGGGGAAGATAATGGAGGTTCCAGAAAGGTAGTGGTATAAATATGATACAGATTTTTTTTTGGTACAATATTCAATGTACTGTATGCTATTAAGTATAACATTAATTTGAAAGTTTTTTTTAAACTTGTAAGGATTTCCCTATAAACAGCTAGCAATATTTGTCAAAAATTTCTTTTCTTTTAAAAAGATTGATTTCTCCTGGCAAAGTGTACAATACTTTATGAAGATTATTCATAATGCATCAATTATATACGAAGTGAGGCAGTATTGCCTGGTATATACCAAATCTGGTATATAATTGAAGCATTATGAATAAACATTACATATTGCTCAAAATATTTTAGGTACTCCTTTTTTAAGAGCTTGCATACACGAAAATGCATCAACAGTTAGCATGGAGGGAATTCCAGTATGTATTTATTGACTGTATGAACAGTGTTTTTACTGTGATAAAATAGATTTCTGATATAGAGATTTCTACATGAAAAACGTAGGAACACAGGAGCTACAATGTACAGTTTGTACTTCTGGTAATTCTCCACTATTTTATGATCAAATGAATAAAATATAAGTCATAACGGATAGTTACTTACTATAGCAAATGAAATTAAAACTCAATTCAAATGTCACTTTGGTGAAGACTCACTTATTTCTGAATGGCTCTCTTTGCTAATCATGCTATCTATGTTTTTATATCCATTTCATTCACTAGACCATGAACTTCTAAAAGGTAGGTAATCTCTTTTTACACTGTATTATCATTGTTTAGAACAATGCTGGGTACATAGTAGAGATTCAGTGGATGCTTGTTGGGTCAGCTAAATATATAAAATAAGAACACCAGCTGTAAGAGAAATCCTTTGCCCCTTTTTCTGTCCAACCCCAGATGAACTCAGTCATCTATTTTATGCACCATGTAACTAAACAGTGCTGGAGAAAATCTTAAGTGAATAAATTTGTACCATTCCAAACTGATATTTCCCAATCTCAAATGAGATCTCAATATTGCTGGGCAAATCCCTTTCAATTCTTAGCTGATGATCTGGTCTCTCATTTTGGAGATAATGAAAGTCACTGCAGAATCTATAAACTACTCACATCCATAATCTTTCTTTTCTCCTACTCAAACCTAAGTGTCTTTCTTCGATTCAAATGTATTACAGGGCTTAGTTCTAAAACCTCTTTTTCACAGATACCCTCATTTAGATACATTAATTTCTATGATTTAAAATACCACCTACAGGGCTGGGGTTGTGGCTCAGTGGTAGAGCACTTGTCTAGCACGTGTGAGGGACTGGGTTTGATTCTCAGCACCCCATATAAATAAGTAAACAAAATAAAGGTCCATCAACATCTAAAAAATTTTTTAAAAAATTTAAAAATACTACCTACAAAGACATATTTTTCCACCCTATGCTCTGATCTATATTCCATATAAGAATATACACCTACTTATGATCTAGTTACTTGGATGGTTCATGGGCATCACAAAATAGACATGCCAAAAATTAATTCATATCTTCTTCCCACTATTCTGATTTTGCTAAATGGTTATATCCATCATCATGATGTACAAGACAGAAACTAGAGGCACTTCACCTTTCATTAATCTGAGGTTTTTTTTTTGTTGTTGTTTTTTTTAAATGACAGATGTTATTTTAGGTAATAATGATGCTATAGAAGTGACTAACACAAAATCCCTGCACCCATGGAGCTTGTGTGTTTGTGTGTGTGTGTTGAGCAAGGCAAGATAGAGAAAAAAACAATATAAATGAAGTATGTCAGTTGGTGATAAGTGCTGAATGGAATGTGGAAAGGGCATACCATTTTTTCCCACAGAGTGACTGCAGAGGATCTGACTTCTACTGTAAGACTTAACAGAAACGAGAAAAAAGATATAAACAAATATATCACAGCTATAGGAAATTGCAAGACCAGGGGCCTTTGAGGAAGGAATTCCTAGAAGCAGCTAGTAAAGATAGAATGAAGTGAGTGTGGTGGAAAATGGTAGAATATAAGGCATCAGGGGACAGATCATGTAAGGCCTTCCACTGTTTCAAGGCTTTGGTTTTAAGTGTTGTCAGCAATAACAACAGAAAATACCTTAAATTTGAAAAGAATCTCTCTGGTTACTCTTTTTAAGGAACAAACTACAGGGATTAAAGGTAAAGGTAAAAGCAAAAAAAAAAAAAAAACAAAAACAAAAAACAAACCCCAAACAACCCAGCTAAGATAACTGCAGTAACCTAGATAAGACGATGCTACCCTGATATACTCAATATCCCTGTAACACATTAAAATCTAAATTCTCCCTATATGCTCTGGCTTTGGCCTATATCTTCAAACTCTATTTTGGTCCCACTCTCCTTTCATCATTTCATAGGTTACTCTCTTCATTACTCAAACTTGCCCTTCTCAGGCCTTTTCTTGTTCCATTTTTAACTCTTACCTGCGAAATTCTACCTATTCCTTGGTAACAGCTCAAATGTTACTTCTTCTTCTTCCCCCCTCCCCCAGGGGAACTGGGGATTGAACCCAGGGGCACTTAACCACTGAACCACATCCCCAGATCTTTTCATTTTTTATTTTGAGACAGGGTCTTGCTAAGTTGCTTAGGATCTCATTAAGTTGCTGACGCTGGCTTTGAACTTGCAAGTCTCCTGCCTCAGCTTCCCAAACTGCTGGGATTACATGTGTATGCACTATGCCCAGCTCAACTGTTACTTCTGCTGAGAAAGATGCCCGGTATAAATGAGGTGTTTTCTGGGCTCTTGTCATTCACTCACAGCATTCCATTGTTTCCTCTTCATGATGTTTAATGTAATTTATGATTAATTTAATGTTTACCTCTCCTGCTAGACTGTAATCTCTGTGGAAACAAACTGCTTTGTTTATCCTGTTGTAATTTGTGCTTATTAGAATGAAAGATAGTAGGGCCACAAGAAATATTTGCTGAGTAAATGAATGACATCATAAGTATATTTTAATGGAAAAAATCACTTAGTTTGATTACCTACAATAGTCCAAAAGTAATATTCTCAATAACTTCTGGTTTTTGAAAACCAACTTATCAAAGGAGGAAAAATACCTATCAGTGGTATTCAGAAGAATGAAACAATTTCAAAAAGGAGTATTTGAACTATTTTGAACATTCTTACCATCAAATAAGTATGTGTATAAACTTTCAGGGGAACAGACAAGCTGTAACCAAATAATAATGCTACTTTATGGGAGTATCATGAAATATAGAGACCATTCTTTTGGCATAAATGTAAAAACTTTTTTTTCTTAGTTTTTAAATATTTTTGGTGGTTCTGGGGATTGAACCCAGGGTCTCACATAAGCTAGGCAAACACTATTCTACCAAGTTTAATCCTCACCTCAAAAGCATTTTTTTAATGGATGTAGGAAATATAACTCAGCACAAGGCTCTGGGTTTGATCCCTAGCACCACAAAAACAACAACAAAAAACTTATTTTTAATGGTTGTACAACAATGTGAATATATTGAACTGTACACTTAAATGGTAAATTTTGTTTTGTATATTTTATCACAATAAGCATTTCTTACCAGTTGATCAGCACAATTTGAAAAAAATAATTATCTCAGAATGTTTTGAAGAACAACTCAATTTCAACAATTTATTAACTTATCTTAGTAACTGGCAAGTCACTTAAACATTCCTTGCCTCAATTTCCTTATTAGTGAAATAAGCACACTTAGACCCTAACTCATAGACCTCTGAGAAGAGAAAGTTAAAAAAGTAAAAATGATATGAAAAACAACTTGTACTATATAAAGAATGATACTGCTATTATCAGAGACTGCAAGTTCAACACTGGGCTGTTAATGTTTTAACATGAGCATCAATAACTAGTAATTTGGATATTATCATTTACAATGGTTTCAGCAAGTAACTCATTGACCCTTTCTCTGCCCCAAATAGTTTCGTTTATAAATCACTGTAAAAAAGGTGATTAGTAATATTTTGTAATGTTTCAGTATACTGTACTAAAACAATACTGAACTGAAAAATCCACTTATGTGAAAGTGACAATGACACCCAGAAAATTGATCATGTTAAAAAAAGCACAATCATAAAATTATTTCTACTTACAAACTAAAACAGAAAGATGATCTCAAGATCAGTCATATTAAAAGAAACAAAATCCAGTAGAAAAAGAGCCTTTTAATAAGCACAGATTTAACTGACTAGAATTTAAAGGCATACTTTTAAAAGAAATAGATAATAGACATCAAAACAAGCCCCTAAGAGGGATCTGGCATAACTTTCATTCTTTAAGAATCTTTCAGTTCAATCTCCTAAATTTCCTAGTGACCCATTCAATCACACCAAATTATAATTTAGAATATAAAACTGAAACACTTTAGAATTTTCCAATCAAAAAAGTGTTGAATGATAGTAATATACATTTAGTAAACAAGGATGTACTTCTTTTAATCAAGAAAATGAGCTGTGTGATTTAAGTAACAGAAGTAAAACTGGAACCAGTTTTCCTTTCTTTTCTTATGGGGGAAGGTAAATATGTAGCTCTCACGATAGATCACTGACTGACATTTCTTAGGTTTTTCCTTATGTTTTACTAACATAAAAATTATTACAATCAATACAAGACTAAAGTTAGACTAAAATTAGTCTATACTTACAACTGCTATTGTAAGATGTGATCACTATAACACTACCTAATAAGTATATAGTCATCTCTTGATATTCATGGTATCAAAATCTGAAGATGCTTAAGTCTCAGATAAAATGGTGCAGTATTTGCATATAACCTATGCACATCCTCTTCATATACTTTAAATCATGTCTAGATTACTTATAATACCTAATGCAACACCAATGCCATATAAATAGTTGCTATATATACTGTTTAGGGAATAATGAAAGGAATAAAGTCTATATGTTAGATACAGATGTGTTAAAAAATTTTTTTTCTTTATATTTGCAGTTGATTGAATCCAGGGAAGGTTGACCATATTATTAGATTGGTGTTGATTTTTTTTTTTTTTTTAGCCAGAGTAATATAAAACCATTTTGTATTTTAGAATCAGATGCCATTATTTATAACCCCTTAAAATAACTTATTTCTCTGTGATCTACACTCATGTCATTTTCCTGTTGTAGGATGAGGTCAGAGAAAATATTTAAGTCTGTATTAGTTGAAAAATAAAAGGATCAGTCCTAGAGAAATCTACTTATTAACTGAGATAAATCACATTCCCTGCCTCCATTTCAGAAAGGTGTGTTTTCATGAGAAGAAATTCCTAATAACTAAGTTACACGACTACAAGGCATTCTCTTAGAGAAACCACTTCTCCCCCAGTTGTGAATATTAAATTCTTACAGAACTATACTATAGAACTATACTATATAGACTCTTTCCTAAAATAATCTGCCTGAGAATGCAGGTTCTCCTTCATCACCCACTTATTTCTTTCTAAATGGAAGAGACACTTCTCCTATGCCACAGTCCAAACAAAGGAAAAAGTAGGGGTTGGGGATATAGCTTGGTTGGTATAGTGCTTGCCTTGCATGCACAAGATCCTAAGTTCAATCCCAGCACCGCAAAAACAAAACGAACAAAAAACAAAGGGAAAAGTAAAAACTTTGGTGTCTATGTTGAGAAAGTGAGTGGTTTTAATGCAAGTAAGTTTGTCCTCCCACTTTTTTTTTTTTGCTTTTGTAAAAATAGAAGACTTGATTGAGTTTTCATTTGATAGATGATTGAACAGATTTTTAAACATATGCGTGTATGTGTGTGTATACACATACACAGAGACACTTCTTTTTTTGTAGCGCTGGATAAAGAACCCAGGACTTGGTGTATGTAGGCAAGCACTTTACCAGTATATTCTCAGGCTGATGAAACATTTTTAAATAATAGTTTGCTATGAAAGTTTTGGCACATAATGTGGAAGGAACTCAAATAGTATCCTGGATTAGACTAAACACCTGCCCTGGAAAGAAACAGTTTGAAATTTTAGGTTAGCCCCATTCGCAGTTTATCAGAAGTTATTTTCTTCAAGATCTTAAACTTTTTTTTTAAAAAAATTGTCTTATGTCTCGGGGCAAAGTTTTTCTTTTTTTGATGGAAACTATATTTACTTAAACATAAGGTTGCTAATTTGAATAAAATTAGAAAATTTCATGTTCAAGTGGACTTATGAGAATTTGTGCTCCAATATATACAAAAGAAGTTCTCAAAATAAGAGTAGGATATTTAAGCTATGAAGTAGTATAACAGAGATAACAGTTGTAGTAAGGACTTTTTAAGTTTTAGTATGTAATGAAGGCCTAGATTTTTTTAAAGAATGCCATTTCCGTATATTATTACTCATTTTCTTAATTTAAGTGTTTCAAAGAACTTTGAACTTTCTACTTAACATTCTCTAAACCTAATGCATTTTTTTTTCTAACTCAAATATAGGAAAAAAGATGACTTTAAAAATGCTTGAAATCTCAATTCATCTTATTTTATGACAAGAATAATGAACAAGTCCTTGATTAGTATTTTTTTTTTCAATGACTACCTACAATCTATTTAAGGGGCCCTGCCAAGTAAAGAGTTTGAAAACAACCATCTTACGCTGTGCTGCTTTCCAGTGGAAAAGACCATATCACTCCCTTGCTTCAAATCCATCTGAAGAGCTGCTTCTTCCAGGAAGCCAATCATGAGCCTCCTAGGTAGGCCTTGACAATGAAAAAGACAAGGGTTGGAGTGCTCCTGAATCTACTGAACTAACACTAATTCAAATTACCTCCAACAATGCAAACTGTAAAACTGGATATTCTTTAGATGAAGTAATAGACTTAGGGCACTAGAAAACTGTTTTTTTTTATATATTACTTGTACCGCCAGGACATGGTGGTAACTACTCAGGAGGCTGAGGTCTGGGATAACCTGAACTGAAGAATTTTGAATTTTGGAGTGCCCTAAAGACTGCATATAAATAGTTCCTTGTCAATCAGTTTGCCTATGGAAAACCTAAACTAGCACAGTTAAGAAATGGAGATGATAAATACCATGATTTCAATGACACGAAGTGGAAAAAAAAATACACTAAATTCTTTTTTCTTCACTAACAAGGTCTAGTTAAAGTGGAATAAGAAATACTAAGAAAGGAGAACAAATGTTGGGTCCATGGAAGATAGAATGTTTCTGGAGTCACTCTGGTTAACTCTTTGAATTAAAAAAAGAAAAAAAAAAAAAAAAGAAAAGAAAAAGAAAAAAGTAAAGACAAAAAATAGTATCAACCTAATCACTATTCTATGAATTTTGTATTTATCAAGTCACTTAAACCCCTACAAAACTCCTAAAATATGGAACTATTATTTTCTTATCATTTGAAGATAAAAATTAGTTGGGGTACAACTTGTCTAGGGTAACACAGTTAAATAAGTAGGGCATCCATGTTTTCAACTCCATAGACTGCTCTTAACTTGTATGATTAATTTTTTTTTACGTGGTTTCTCTGTTTTTTAAAGCTAGACTTTGGTTTTCAAGAGTCCTGGGATTCCATGAGAATGTTTCTGGGGCCACTACATTAAGGAGAGTAAAGAGAACCAGATGGTATTCTGGGAACTCCACCCAACCAAAGTAATTTCACTAATACCTCTGTTTAAATATTGGGGACACAATTAAACTTTTTATGATAAAAATTAAAGAAAGGTTTTGATGCTATCAAGCAAAAAGCTTGCAAGTCACAATGTCTAGACTATAATATTCATAAAGCAGGATACATGTCCAAAAATATCTCACATATTGGACGTTAAATAAATGTTAATTTAATAAACTAAAACTACATGGCAATACTTTATCCACTTAAAAAAGTTAATATTCATACCATTTCATTGGAGAAATAGTACCGATATAATTAAATAATAGAAATAATGTTACATCACACTTAGTTTTTAGTCATGGATAATCTCAAAGCAACTGATGGACTAAGCATAACTCATTCCCAAACACATACAAAACTGGTGTGCTATTCACACATAGTTTTTATAGATACATCATACCATCTGATGTATTAAAATGACCACTCACACTTTTTAGGCTCATGAATTACTTTAAGAGGTTATATTAAAATACACTATCAGTAAAAATGTTATATTGTTTTCAGAAGCTAATGAATTATCTTCAATTTTAAAGAAGTTACAAGAAAACTTGGGAAAAAAGCATAATTTAGTTAATAGTATCTGAAAACAATTATTGATAAAATATATTTTACTTGTTATCTATTAGTCTTCTTATTTATGGACCTATGATCATGAATGTTTGTGAAGCAGAGGAACACTGCCACTATTCTGAATTTCCCTTTACAATGAATTTTCAGTTTGAGAGTTGGTGTCTAAGTCAATTTAAAATCACAGAATTTTTAAGAAAGCAAAACTAAAGTCCTGGGTTTGCTAATTCTCAATTTGTATTAAAAGTCAAAAGCAGCAAAAACAGTCATTTTTTCTTCTCTAATGTGTCTAAAGAATTTCATTTTAGAGAAAGCAGTTTCCAAGTAAAGATAGAGACATCAAATAATATCCACTGCTTAAAATACTCACTGCTTACTATCATAAAATTACAAACATCACCCTTGTGACTATGCCTCAATTAAAATGGAACATAGGATGGTAAAAAATATGGAGAGGGTAAATGACCCATCTGCAAATTTACTCTAACAAAATAACTATGAACAGAAGGAATAATGAACAAAATGAAGTTTTTTACACCTTAAACACAGCATATAAGAAAGCTATACAAATGCTAAATTTAGCTCAACTTAGCTGGTTAGATTTAATTTTAATACCCACTTTTGAAAAATTTCAGTTAATCATATGGAAATACAACTAAACAGAATATGTTAAAGGCACAGGAAACTAGAGAACGTTATTGCCTTAGCAGGAATTTAGTTTTGTTTGTTTGTTTGTTTTTTGCGGTGCTGGGGATTGAACCCAGGGCCCTGTGCTTGTGAGGCAAGCACTCTACCAACTGAGCTATAACCCCCAGCCCCAGGAATTTAGTTTGAAGGCTGGCCAGAGCCTCCCATGAATGATTAGTTTGAATATGCTAGTTTTCTTCTGACAAATTCAGATTTCTATTGCCTGTGTTGTAAAAATATTTTCCTAATTTTTATGAAAAAGCACTGAGATTGATTTTCTATGCTAGAATATCAAAACAAAAGTCAGGCTAATATCAAGCCTCCAGAGTCAAAGTAATTTTGCCAGTGTGAGAATAAAGAGTTATATAAAAATTATATGATTTGAGGACCCCAAAAGTTTTTCTGGTACTGGTGCAACCACCATTTGTATAAAACATTTTACAGAGATGATATGAAAGATTTTTATGGCCAGGGAGGGAGTCAACACAAAATATGCCTTTTCCAAACAAAATTATAATACATCTACTCTGTCCCCTTCTCTGAAAAGTTTAATATCCATTATTTTACTTTGTTATCTAAAGAGCTACCAGGATAATAATACATTTTAGCTTGGTCTTTTCAGATGAGCTTCCCTTCTCAACTTCCAGGAAAAACAAATAAAAAAACTTATTTGTTTAGTTAGAACTAGAATCCTAGAAAAATAATTTTTAATAAGCTAATTTATATTAAGGAATGAATAGTATTACTCATTAATTAAGATTTAAAGAAAAGAGTTTATTAATCTATATGGTATCTGCTTAAATAGGCTATTTGGTGAGTGGCTCAACTCTACACAATGAAATCAGAAAATTACTAATTGGGTCTCCCCCCTCCCCAAGTTTCTAGAAGGTTACCAGCTCCTGGCCTAGAGTTACCACAGTTAAATTCTGATTACTAAGAATGCTACAAAGACAATGGTTAATTTAGAAGACAACTGGATTAATAACAATGTACAAAAAAAATTCACTTAGAGATGTGTCATGTCACCAATCCTTATTCTGCATGTTATCTACATATTCGAAGGTTGTTTCCTGTGCAGAGGAGATTCAACATTAAAATATGAATAGGGTAAAAAATTCAGACTTAAAACTAAAAATTCAGAACTCATCAAAAAGATTTACCAAAAAAAAAAAAAAGGTTAAAATTCAAATATCAAGAATAGTCAGTCTATCATTATCTTGGGCTTTCTTTAAACACAGAATTATAGCTGTAAAAGGGGAATGAAATAACCATACCTAATTTTATGCATAGTGATAGTGATATTAAATACATATCTTTTAATACTTCAGAAACAAAGACATACATATTTAACAAATTAAGTTAGAAGAGGGTATAGAATAGAAAGAAAAGAGAAGCTTCATGAAATAGAGGGGGAAGAGGAAGCAATCTCTTACATCCCCAAATTAAAAGATCTTGAAGGGAAAGTGATTTGTTAAAAGTATGTACAGAAAAGGTCCACAAAAATTTCCCATTTTCTTAATTTTCCATTAAGGTTAAGGGAGGGATGAGGGGGTGGATAAGGAAAAAAAAAGCAATAGTCTTCTACTGAATAGAGATATCACACTACCTTACTTTTTTCCTTAGGGAGCCTAAGCTTTCTATTAAGAACTACATTTTTGCATAAAGTGCTATTTAATCTATTTTACAACAGGGTTATCAATCATATGATACCTAATTGAGGAACATGATAATAATATTCTACCACTGGTAGTATAATGATGTGTCATATGTATGTGTTCAGATCTGCCATGAAAATAAAAACACATCTAATACTCATGTTCTGACATGAAAAACCCATCTATTCTTTTTATATCAATAAATTCTATGAGACACGAATTTCACTTTGGAAAGACCTACCTGAATAGCTGAGTTCATGAAACACGTATTTCCCAAGTTACTTAGGCCACAAAGGCCTGGCTGTTCATTGTTTCTTCCAGGTTCTGAATAATCATAGTTCTTATAAGCAGTATATGATGGGAGACAATAATTTGAGTTTTTCACACTGGAAGAAAGAAAAAAATTTAAAATTCAGCCAATTATATTACAATATAGTTATAATGAACAGAATACTTCAAATCTATTTATTTATGAGGTGGTTAGTCATTACATTTCTTTTATGAAACACTCAATTCAGGTATTTTAAAAGACATGATTCTCAAACCAAATAACCCCTCTTAATGTACTTTTTATCCAATCAACAAAAAATCACTGCAATCAAATACCACACCAACCAATACAAACCACTATTATATCTTTCTACCATTGATTAATAGAAGCAGCATCACAGCTTGCTCCATTCTTCATTGCTCCATCAAATTTAAAACATTCAGATTTTAAACACCACCCGCAGCAATAAATCATCTCATTTATGTTCCTTTTGCATCCTGCTACTGCAACAGACTGAGAACAGTAGAAATAAGAAGAGTTGTGCTTTAGTTACAGGTGAGAGCAGAGATTTCCAAGGCCACTGTGACATCATTGTCCTGATGCATTGAAGATTCTATTTATAATTTCTATGCTAGACCAGCAAAATCTAGTATTCAAATACAGAAAAAAGCCTAGGTGATCAAAAATGCAAAAAATGATTCTAAGCAAGTACATCCCCATATTATTTCCCTTGTGTTTCTTCTAGTTTGGCAGAATAATACAGTTATTTCTCTAGATAAGTATAAACTCGGGATAATTTGTACTATCAGTGTAATAAATGTTAACCTTAAAAAAAGCTATTTTCTAAAATTTTGAAAAATCAGGATAATTTTTGAAAGAAGTAGTCCATAAGTAAATTAAACAGTTCCTCATTTTTCTACACATAATAAAAAATAATTTTGTGGAAAAGAACTAATTCTTCCTTAGTTTTTAATTGCCTAGCTATCTTATAAAATATTTATGATGGATAGTTTGGACATAATTCAGAAAAGCATACTTTCAATCATACTTTTTATTCATTAGTCTGAACCTGAATGAGAATCAAGGTCATTTGCTAAACGCAAACAATGATGTAAATAAAATACAGTTTACAAACAAACATGATAAATCAGTAACTCCACTTATCTCCACTGGTTATAATTTATTCCTGGTGTTATTTTAAAACAAAATACAATTTCTTATAATTTCAAACACTTCATTTTATTATTTTATATACTATATACTCACTAGATTTAAGTGAACTATACTACTGCATGTTTAACAAAGCCTTTAGTAAATGCAAACATACCCCTCCAAACCGAACTAGTAACTCAAAATAAAACTAAATCAACCACAAATCATACACATGATACTAGTCCATCAACATTATATATTTTTTTGGAAAAAGCTTCCTTTTCTAAACAAAAAGATGACCTAACTCTCAAAACAATCTGCCTTACAAAAACAGCAGTGCCCAAAGAAATGCAACCTTGATCAATTCAAACTCAGAACTGCTAGATTTGTAGCAATTTGTTTTAAACTTCAAAAAAAGTATAATGTGGAAAACAGAATTCAAGCTCCCTTTTAAAAAAAAAAATTGTAGATCACCAGCCTTGGTATTCATATATTCTTAGTAACCAACAAAGTGCAAAGTACCCATTGGTAAATCAGTATATGTTGATTCATGATTGGATTATTATATTCTACTTTGCGTATACACAACAAAATCTGAAATATGACAAAAATCCTGTTACTTTTATTACTATAATAGTATCAAAAATCAAGGTTTTTTGTATATTTAAAAAATGTCAGGCCTGTATTTTCTGTACTCTACACATTACAGAGAAGAAAAAAACCAATATGTATCTATATGGATCAGATGGCAAAATTATAGAAAGATGGAAGCAGCCTGAACACAGGGAATGCCCTAATATAGGCTTATGCCTGCCCCCTCCCCACAAAAACATTAAAAACACATAGGCTCATTCCAAAAGTATATATTCAGATGTCTGTTTCTCCCCACGTGTACACAAATGGATGCTGGAAGCTCCACTCTGGTTTGCAACAACATGATAAAATTGGATGGGATATAAATTCCTATTTACTGAGAAGTGAACAAAAGAAAATACTTATTTGCAAAGCAGTTTTCTGGTTTTGTTTTTTAAAAATCTGAATCTTCAAAGGGAATCTATGCTTTGGTTTAAATGATAGGGTAAGTATAAAACTTGCCCAAAGACTGAAATAGTTTAAATGCTCAATGATAAGAATGAAAATCAATAAATTTAAAATACTTAAATATTGTCAATTCTTCACTTGTAAACCACATGTTATGTGCACTTCAAATTATATGTTAAAGTTCATTATGGAAAATACCAAAATTAGCATTTCAACAAAAATACATGGAAACTAGGCCCTAAAGAAAGCCTCCATTGTCTTTTATGACTACATCTGCTAATTATTTCATTTAAAAAATCTAGTTATCATTTTTTAAGCTTATGCTACTTTGCAAAACTAAATTTACAGAAATATACATGAATTTTAATACAATGCTAGATTAATTCTGTATTACAAATCTACCCTCTTTAATAAAGATACATTAGAAACGCAATAGTTTTTGGAAAATCAAAACTTTTCTCTGTATAAAAATTTCAATCAGTACTGACATTTGACATCATATATAATTTAATACTCATAACCATAATTATGGTCACTTTGTAGTTAATGAATTTATTTTCACAGCTAAGTAACTTATCAAGTCATATGGCAGGCTGGGTCTGTAGCTCAGCAGTAGAGCATTTGCCTAGCATTGTAAGGCACTGGGTTCGATCCTTAGCACCACATAAAAATAAACAAAATAAAGGCATTCTGTCCATCTACAACTACAAAAAAAAAAAAAAAAAAAAGGCATATGGCTAACTCTTACGGTCTCCAAAATCCATAGTTTCTGTTTATGCATTAAACTCATAGAGGGAATCATTTGCATTTCAAGTAAGAGATTTAAATGAATTCAGAAAAACAGAAATGTGCTCTCATGTGGAATGCCAAAGTCCAGACAATAAATACATTAAAAATATTTTTAAAGCAGTATTAGTAATATATCAACACAAATACAGCAGGAGAGAAATATGCAGGTAATGAAACTATTACCAGAGAAAGAATTTGACAGACATTAAAAATGCACATAAATTATATGGACAACTATGGACCCACAGATAAAATTACACAGAGTAAACAAACTATATTCCAGCAATGGACTCTTCACAGTATTACTTTTAGTAAAAACTTTTTTAACCTTAAATAACTCCAAGTATATGGTATTACCTTTATAATACTCTTATTTCTGAAAATGAAAATTTTATATCTTAATAATATATCAGTACAGGATGGTTCAAGTCTTGGATTTATAAGTACATTTCACATAAACTTGTATACTATAACTACTGATTTTAGTATATGATTTATACTTATAGAATATTTCCACATGAAGTTTCAAGAATGCACTTAACATAAAAAAGGCATTCATTATCTATTTAACATGCTTTAAAAGAAACTAGGTTATTTCCATTTGAAGCTTTAAACTGCTACTTATTTCCACAAGAAGAATGAAAATATATGAAGTACACTTTATGTAAAATAATGTTTTGTTCAGGGTTTTAAAGGTAAAAACAACAAAATTTCCTTCCATTTTATGAATGATTAAGTTCTGTTCCTAAGAAAGGTAATGCATAGACAAAATTTAAGTTCAAAATGACTACAGTATGTGGGATCCTCAGTAGGTATTTACTGTCTAAATCAGATGAATGTAGTTAGTTAAAAAAAAAAAAAATCTAGTCATAGGAATAAAACCATTAAACCTGGTCTAAAACGTCTGCAGTCAGAGGTTTTGAGATAAGATTGTACTATCATTTTTATGATGACGGGGAGGAAATGAGATAAAAACGAGATTAAAAACACACCAGATTCCAATCAAAATAATCTATATTCAACACAGTATACAAACAATGTGAAAATCTCTCCAAAGAATGACCATAAACACATGTTATACCTGTAAATGAATTGTTATAGCAAATGTGGGAGTGATTTACAATTGATATGAACACAAGTAATACTTTATCTCATATAAGAATTACTTTTAATGAATTAAAAGATATTACATAAAATGCAAACTGAATTATAGGATAATATTTCATTTCACTCTTTTTGCCTGTGGATATGTAGTTTCAAATAGAAGAGAAAGTATTATACTTTAACTTTGGATATTCATGGTATTTTCAATATTACAGTGTAATGTTAATATACAAACTACATATATCTTTATGAATTACTGATAAAAGGATGTGAATATTTTAAATTTGCTTGATTCATAGAGCAAACTATTTTCTAGAAAAGCTGTACTAATATTACAACCATGAAAGAGAATTTCTAAGAATGAATATGATTGTGTTTAAGTTTCCCAATATGATTGAGGTAGAAGAAAGTAAACAAAGTTTTTTATGGTTTTAATTTTCAAAACTCTAATTGGTCATAAATTTGAACATTTAAAATTTTGTTTATTTTATATTTAATTCCTTTATTTTTATTACCCAATTATATCATTTGTCCATTTTTCTAATTGTTGAATTGTTATGAGCTTGATAGTTATCCTTTTAAAAAAATCACTTGTAACAAGTATTTTTTTCCATTTATTTTCCCTTTTGATATGCTTGGTAATTATCTAGTATTTAAAGTTATAAAGACAAATTGTCACGAGTCATCCAATTTCTCAATGAAAGTTTTTGGATAAACTGACCTATTCTCCATTAGTCTAGAATGCTTTCTGATCCCATTAACTTCTTTTATACATGCAGGCCTGCTTCTGGATTATCTGACTCAATCAATCTGTATGTGTATTTTTGGTACTAAGCTGTTAAAATTTTTATATCATTGTAATATGCTGTGATACGTAGAATTAATCCTTTGTCATTATTTTTTTAAAATTATTTTAGTTACTGTTATCAATCCAGATACCAAGTCCCCTCTAAAGATATTAATTATAAGGGGAATTTAATTATAGTGTTATTTGAAAGATTATTTCACAAGCTACCTTAGTATTTTTGAATTTATTGATTGGAATTATCAGATGCCATTTATGAACTGGACAAATGGTGTAAATATTTATCTATTTAAACAGTTAATACATAAACACAATGCACACACAGATCCATGAAATAACAGGAGAATAATCATCTCTGGATCAAAGTTCTTTCAGTAAATTGACTGGGCTAACTACAAATGATGAGGCAATTCTCAAGGTGACACGTACAAAGTCATGTGTTATATTTAAAGCCCAAATGACTTTCAACCTTTTTTATTATAGCAATATAGCACCTACTTTTACATAATTTCTATGAATTCCAAGATTCTACATTGTATTATTGTAGGGGAAGGGAGTTGTTTTACTAAACCTCTTTAAGAAAAAGTAATTATCTTTTTCATAAACATAAAAATTGGTGTGTGCTTTCCAGCTGAGAAGCACTGATAAACACTTAAAAATATTTTATTATAGGTGATTACACATCTAGTTCCAAAATGACATCTGAAGTTTTTATTTGTCCTACAAAATGAGTTATAACAAATTTCTATATATTTCAATAATATTTAGAATATAAATTCTAAAAATGCTTTATTTCTTTCTTTCAGTTAACTATTATAGTAATCATATTAAATCAAGAAGTAGTTTATAAATGTGCTTTCTTTCTTAGGAAATTACTCATGGAAGAACTGACCAGTAATTTAAAAGAAAACCAGTTTTAATGCATTAAGCTTTTACCCTAAATTTTAGATACCAGAGATTTTGTTTGCAACCACAATAGGGCGATCAATTAAACAAAGAGTTTTTAAGATTCAGTGCTTACTTTCTGTTGTTGATGTTGTTATAATTATTTGATAGAGATGAAGGAGAGATCTTTGGTAAAGTTGAAAAATTGGATGCACCTGGGGACCTTTAAAAATATGAAAATGTTAAATTAGATAAAAAATGAAGAATTCTGAAATTAATTATGAAATAAAGAAAAGAACTAACAGATGACAATGTTTGTAGTAAATGAATGCTGGAAAACAGATTTATGAGCAAAATTACTATATATCCTTTGGTTTTCAACTTGCACTGTATTTGTCCTTTTAATAAATAATAAAAAGGGAGCTATTTTCAAATTAAATATACAATTTGTTATTATTCCTATAAATCTACCAACTGCACATTCCCATTTCTGAGTTAAGGTAACAATAACATTTCACAATCAATTTCCATAAATTAATGGAATGAAAAGATTCCACTTTGTTTCTTAGGAACCACTGGCATTCTAATTATATACAACAATGACAGAGAACAGAGAATGTATCAATTCTTAAAAATCTAAGGCAAGAGGGACATAAGAGCCGAAGAGAATTTCAAACAAACCTAAGAAATAACATTTGGCCAAAATCACCTCTGGAAAAACAGAAAAGACATAAACTGGACTACATAATATACACCTCACTAATTCATAATCTTTTTTTGCGAAATATCACTTCTGGTTTGTAACTAATAAGTACACTTTAAAGCCATGATCTGTAATCAACAATCCTACTATATAGAGATGATTAAATTACTCAAAGGTCTCTGAAAGATTCAATTTCCCTTGAAATTTTGTACACAATTTTAATTCACCAGGCAGGCAACATCCAGTCCAGAGGATCTAAAAGTTTAGGCTTTAATCCAATAACTCAGTCATTGCAAATTCTACATTAGTGAGGCCCAAACAGATTTGTTTCTAAAAATTATTTTACATCCTCTATTCAGGTACTAATGAACTATGAAATGGTCAATGGGAAGGAAAGTTTAATCTACAAAGAAACCTACTTTCAGGTAATTTGGATTCAGGAAAAAAATACTTGTGTGTATAAATGTATTACATATAACAAATGGTAGGTAACTGTATGTCTTAAATGTAAGAAAAATTCAACTTTTGAAGCTTTATATATTATACAATCTTATCAAAAATATCCTTCCTTTTGAAGGAGGTTCTTTTGGTGACGGTGGTGTATTAAAGGATTACTTAAGCGAAACTTCTCTTTAGGCACCTTTATGACAGAAATACCTTTAACAAAATGTTATCTTACTGTACTAAGTTAAAACAAAAAAATACAATCAACCAAGCTTTAATAGAAAATAATGTAGAGAATATGTTTAAAATGTAATGTTAGAATACTGTATTTTCAGATCATTTTCAAATATTAATAGAGAAATATCTTGGCATATTTGCCTCCCTGTTAGGAGTTTTTATCTATGAAAAATCCCTACCATGATTAGAATTATGAATTAAGGATGTCAAACTTTTCAAAATGTGATTCTTTACAATTTTTCAGGAACACATAAATAAAAATGTTCCCTTCCATCTTTTAGTGAAAATTATGGAAAAAACATATTACTTCATCTAATAAAAATGCCTGATGGACATGTAGATGTATATTTATTTACTTTTTTCTGTCCATCTGAGTTTTGTTTTTTTTTAACTATTCATTAATAACTCTACATATGGATTGTAGTAGAAGAAAAAGAAAAGGAAGGTAAGTTGTATTTTGGAATTAAGGTAACAGTTTTTATGTAATTCATTCAAACTAGGAACACAAAGAGACAGTTCCCATGCCAAAACAGCTCACAATCTAATAAGGGAAAAATGACCCATAAGTAAAATAACTATAAAACATTGTAAATCCTATAACAAAATTTAATACAAAATTCTGAGGTATAACATGATGTGCATGCAGTGAAAGGAATAGATGAGAACTAGAAATATTCCAGGTAAGAAAAGCATTTGAAAATGTGAAAGTGTAGAAACTATGATGTGTTTAGGAAATTATCAGTCAATCCAGCTTGGTTGAAAGAGTATATGTAGTGGTAGGAACAGAAGTTAGTGAAGTAGGTGTGATAAGAAATGGCCGCTTATGTTCTGTGAAGGAATCTGGATTTGATCCAATTGTGCTAGGACTTGTTGAAAGATTTTAATAGGTTATCAACAAAATCAGGCATATATTCTAGAAAAGATAACTCTTAAGGAAGAAAAAGAGAGTGAAGGCTGGAAGATCGGTGAGACGACTATAATGATAACAAAGGGGAACATTTAAAAGGGCTGAAGAAAATGGTATGGGCAACCGCAACATGTCTTCGATGCTTTAGAAGCATTCTCAAAGTATAGTACCTGGACCTTGGGGGTCTCCAAGACCCTTTCATTGTGTCTGTGTTAACATTATTTTCATTATTATACCAATGTGTTATTTAAATATTATTTGACAGTTTTTACTGGGTGGGTATTTGTGCTAATAATGGAAAAGTAATGGTGGATAAAACTGATGGCATATTATCATCAATCAAAGCCGTGGCAGTGTTTACTGTATTTTTTATTTCTCCACAGTACAAAACAGTTTCACTGATGAACATCATGTTGAAAAATAAAAATTGATTTTTACTGAATCTTGACTCTTAATTATGCTACTTTTTAATACCATACGACAAATTGGGAAGTCTACATGAAGCAGCACATCTCCTACATATGGAAGTACTGCTGCTGTCATGAGGAAAAATTTGTGTAACTATTTGAACTGCAAGTGGAACTAGTCATTCTTTTTATAGCACCACTCTTCACTCTTACATAAAAGAACACTGGACGCTGAAGCAGGGACTGCAAGTTTCAGGTCAGCCTGCAAAACTTAGCAAGACCTTGTCTCTAAAAAAAAAAAAAAAAAAAAGGGGAGACGGGCTGGGAATGTGCAAGGATTTATGTTCAATCCTCAGTACTGCAAGAACAAAAAAAAAAAATCGAAATAACAATAAAACACAATTGCCTATGCCTACTGAGACGTGGCCAGATAGCACACGTTTTCTCAAAAATGAATGAAGGGTACCTATTATTTCAAGGAAAATAACAAAGTATTGCCAACGACAAAATCTGAGTTTTCAAGCAAAAATCAGAATTTTTGAAAAGTTCTGCCACCATGTGGCTGTTGGTTCCCAGATTTTTTCTCATAAAATTTTTAAAAATGTGAATTACAGTTGGGCATCCTGGTGTATGCCCGAATTCCCAGCAGCTCCAGAGGCTGAGGCAGGAGGAAAACAAGTCCAAGGCCAGACTCAGGAACTTAGCAACTTTGAAACCCTGTATCAAAGAAAAAATAAAAAGGGCTGGGGATGTGGCTCAGTGTTGAGCGCTTTGGGTACCCCCCCCCCAAAAAAAAAAGAGAAGAAAAATGATTTACAAAAAATTATATAATGGAATGTTATCAATATTTGGAAGATCTGACTAATTCAGTGAATCAATATTTTTCAAATGACCAAAATGCATAAAATCACGAATGATTTTAATGGAAAGTACAAAAGAATCATTGATGTGGTTTCTGATCTGCCCTGTAATTAACCTTTAAGACTAACACCACCCCTGATCAAGTTTTTTTGTTTTGCTTTTTAATTTTTAATTTGTTCTAATTAGTTATACCTGATGATGAGGTACAAATGATCTAAAAACACTACTCCCTTTTTTGACTATCTTTATGAAGATAAATTTCCTTCATGTACTGCATCCAGTGTGCCACAATAAATTAAATGCAGAAACACATGAGAATTTAGTTTTCTATTCATCTAGATAATAAAGAATTTTGCAAAAATGTAACATAATGCTATTTTTCTCAGTATTTTTTGAGAAAACAGTTATCTTTCATAAGTTATATCAAAATATAATGGCTCAGCATTATTTATAAATATCTTAAAATTTAATTTTAATTTCTAATATGATAAATATTGATAAAAGCTACCTAAACAGAAGTTCTTTGGTTCATTAATGATTTTTAAGCATGTAAAGGAGTAATGAGACCAAACATTTAAAATTTTCAGGTTTAGAAGGTAGAAACTGCAAGAGTTGCTAACTAGATAAGTGAGGTGGAAAAAGGAACTCAGTATGATTCTGAGATAGTAGTTAAACAAGGAATACAGGAAATGAATACTGTTGAGGGGGAGGGGAGTAAAAAGTTTTTGTTCAATCTGATGTGCTGAGTTCTACGTGACATTTAGAGAAAATTGGGAATTAAAAAGTTAAGGCTAGAATACAAAATGGAATATTTGTGTTAGTCTGAGTTGTGGGAGAGGATTAACATAGAACCTATAAACTTTTAGGGCCTACTATAGTACGAAAAGATCTTCAGACAAATTTGTCTATGATGAATGCATTTAAGGTCTGAGCACAGCTGCTCTTTATAGTTTGTGAAGTTGTATACTGCACCACGACAGGGAGGTGTACTCTGCACATATAATGCAAGAGATGTGCACCATCTGAAAAATCAAATGTAGTGATAATGAAGAGGAAGAGAGTTAGACAGAGGATTGTTCAGAGAGGTGAGAATAATTCTTGACAAAAGGTTGTAGTATGAATTCAAATTAAGGGAACTTTGGGAGATAGCAATCAAAAAGAGGTAGCAAAGTCAAACTGGATGAAAACAACAAATAAGTGTTAAATCATGAATGGAGGTAATGAACATTAAATTAAGGAAAGCCTTTTGAAAAAAGTTGGATACTAAAAAAGTGGTATTTGGAACAAGTTAATGTTTTTGTATTTCAATGTGGGAGAAATTTGTTTATGTTCAGAGGTCAAGGGGGAAGATGACATTAGAAAAGAAAACAGCATGGCAGGCATTTTATATGTGTAGGAAAGGGGAGTTAATGAAGGAAAAAACAAAGTCTAGGATGAAATGACATAAAAACTATAATTAGACTGTCCTTAAATAGCAAGTACATCAGAGAGATAAGGATGAATGTAGTCCACAGGTGAAGCTGAAGTATGACAACAATTTTAAAATGCTGTTAAGATATTACTGACAAATGATTACAGATCTGTTTTCCATTCTGATTTCAACTTCTCACCTAGATTATATGCAGCCCAATCTAGTTAAAATTTGTAGAGTTAATGTCAGGTTGTTTGAGGGTTGACTAATGAGTCTACAAATGATGATCTGAATCCTGTAGCTTTCCTTCCATGATGTAATTTAGAAATTACATTTTTCATTTTCTAGTGGCTCTCTAGAGAGGAGAAAAGAAATGCCTGAAATATGATATACTGACTGGATACCAAGCCACTTACCTAGGGTTAAGCTAATCTTGGCCAGTTTGGGCTAGGTGTAACATAAGGCAGGGATTAATCTCTTAAATAGGAAAGAAAAAGGCAAGACATCAATTTAGCTTAAGTGGTTCAGAGAAAAACCTTACCCCTGACAACTGAATGTCTATAGTATCTGCATTCCTCTATGTCCAATATGTTTCAACTAAAAGCATGTAATTCAAGGCGAAGTTGAGCTTTTTAACTTCAAGAGAAACATGTTAACTTTCTTGGTAAGTGACCTGAATATTTAACATACATGGAAACTGAATGCCATGATATTGAACAACCAAAATGTAGAAGTCTGAATGCTGACACAGCAAAATAGTTACTAAAAAGATTTCTACATTTATTTCAAACCTAACATTGTAAAACAAAATAACTTTATAAAATCTAACCATAATATTAGACAAAACAAAAATTATCTTATCAACAAAAGCCCAACTTTAAACTCTCTGTTTCTAACAACCATCCTAAGGCAAGTTCTCAGAGACAAAATTTTAAATGTCTTGAAAAATACGCTTTTGGTATGTGAGACAGATTAGTTCAGTTCAAGAAGCGTTTGCTGGGTGTTGCCTGCAAGACAGGCAGGGGATTAGGAACTCAAACACAAGAATTTAAGGGAATTTATGACACATTGCTTCTCATAGCTTTATTTTTGTTTCTTATTTTGACTGCTTAATTTTGCAGAAAGTATTTACAATATGTAATATATTTCACTTTAAATATATGTAATATATTTCACTTTAAAAGATGAAACTGCAGTCATTTCTTCAGCCATTATTATGCTCAGCATCAAATTTGCGATCTATTTTTATTTTTAACTTAGAGAAATTCTGAAATATGCATAAACCCTTATGTACACAATTATCAGCAATTCTTCTTTAACAATGACCATTTGCCATTCTTGTTTTATCTATAATTCCCTATGCCCCCCTTTCCTCACTTCTCCCCCCTATTTGTAGACTAAAGGCAGTTCCAAACACTTATAATTTCACCTACAAATACATAGCATGCATCCCTAACAGATAGGAATCTTTTTTGTTTTAATCACCACATACCATTATCAATCCCAATGGAATATGTAGTTGTGTTCATTTTTTTCCAGCTATCTAAAATGCATCATTTTTTCTTTCAGTTGGTTACTTTGAATCAAGATCCAAAAAGTCCATACACTTGCATATAAATTTTAATAACTGTAAAGGGCCCTTAATACTTCTACCAGCTAACTTCTCATCTCTGATTTCATCTTATTAATGTGAGTACAATTATTTTCCATTTGTCCTCATTTCTGACCTATTTATACAGTTAACCTTGTCTTTTATGTGTTACTATAAGTTTTATAAATTGCTCCAATCCCTCCTGAAACTAACTAGAAGAGAAAGGAAGTATCCAATACAGGGCAGGAATCCCCAATTTAAAAATTTAAAATTTGAAATGTTGCAAAATCTGAAACTTTTTGAGCACTCGACATTCAAAGAGTTGCATTTGACACTCAGAAAGTTTCAGATTTTGGATCTTTTTCACAGTTCTGGATTAGAAATATTTGACTGGTAAAGTCTATTAGAATATTTCAAAAAACTGAAAACATCTGAAATCTGAAACACTTCTGGTCCCAAGTATTTCAGATAAGTTACGCTTAACCTGTAAGTATTTGTGGGTTCCTATAAATGTCAAGCATCTACCAAGAACTCTACACTTAAAATTACATTCATTTACATATGTATTTCACTGCCTAAATTTCTAACTTCAACTAAACTTAGATACTGCTTTTAAGTATTGACTCTAACATTTGTTAATCATGACTGTGACCACGTGGTTTGATAAAATAGACCTAGTACTAGGTTGCACATTATCTTTCCACAACAGAAAGTGGAACAGAAAGTAGATAGAAGTTAAGGGTAGAAAAGATCTGTTTAATCTATATACATTTTTAGTTATGCAAAGGAAAATTTACAGAAACATTTAAAAGCTTAGTAAATATAAACCAAGTAACCTCTAAGTGCGAAATTATGCGGTGATGTATTTCTGTGCATGCACAAGTATTTCTAAACAGGATTTGGAATTTAGACAACTAAAAGTAACAAAAAAGCAATTCATTGGTTAACGGTAATACGTAGGAATTTCATTTTAAAATTGACATGATACTTTCGTCTTTAAGTGACAAATTACCTAGAAAGAATACTTAAATAACAAACATTTATAAAGTAGTTTCTCTCCCTCTCTGAGAATCCTTCCTCTCCAAAACAGTCCCACCTTCATAAAGTGTATTTCATGAGGAGCACTTGTGTACCAGTTATTCCATTTTCTGACTAGCATCTTTTCCCTTGTCCTCTATTTCCTATCCCCATCATGCTGCCTGAATATTACAAGCTAGTTTAAACAAAGGTCTCTGCTTGTCAAGTTCATTAACCCTCGGTTCTCTGTTCTTCCCACCTCTTCAACTTTTAGCTTTGCTGACCATGGAAACAAACTTTCTGAACCTTCATGATTATTCTAGTATCAATACTTTGTAATACCCTTTAAATTTTGTATACTGTTCTCTACATTTCTGATTAGATAATTCACAAATACATTTATTTCCCAAATCTATGAATATGACTGCATACCTGAGTTATTACTCTCCAAACTTTAGTTCCCTTTTAATTGTATCCTAACACTTGTCTGGTGGTTCTACTATCTCACTTTTTAAAAGTCTCAGAAAAAGTCATTCCATGACTATTTCTTAATAAGAACAATAACAAGATAAAATGTGAAAGCCTCAGTACAATTTATTGTTAACATGAACTCAACACTTTTTAATGGTAAGTTTCCCAATATGTATTTAAAAAATTTTTAACCAAATAGGTCTATGTACCATTTCTGAATCAATTTAGTCTTGCAGTTATATGTGAACTGGGCTTAATTACTCTTCAAAATAGTTTAAAGAAGTGTCTGATACAAATGGTATAGAAAAGCAGAAACAGAATATTGCAGAATTACCTAGATGCCTATTATATACTGCAACAAAAAAGCAGTATGCAATAGTTTTATTCCCAAAGTGCTTTCTCTTTCTCGAGCAGATTTCTCAGGGATAGAATGCTGTAAAAATACTATTATGGCATTAGATCAAGTTTACCTTGAGAGTTTCAGTCATCAATTTGGAATTTTATTAATCACAGCTCTACAAACGGCAGAGAGACAAATGTATAATTATCAGCAGGATTTTCCATTTGATTTATTTCAGCCACTCCTTTATCTGGTTCATGGTAAAATTCTCTGAATGCTTTGTAGTCCATGAAAACAGTCTTTAGACTGATCAATGACTCTAACTTCTTTACACCAAACAATGTTTCTATTCAATATATGAGTAATTAATGAAAATGAATTAATTAAATTCTAATACTGCCCTCACAAAAGGGAATTTTTCTCTATTTCGGAAAAATAAAAATTTAGTTTTTTAAATATTATCAATAATTTCAAAAGCATTCTTTGGAATAATTATACCTTAAAGAACAACAGAGAAAATTGGCAAAATTTTGACAATAAGGTAGCTAAAATTTAACAAGTTGTCCCTCACCTAAAAATGACAGGCCAAGAAATAAGTGGCCAACCTTAATTTTTCTGACAAAGTAAGAGTTAACCTAATTATGTAGGTTTCTACTCTCTTTAGGAACCCCCCAGGTTTCTACAGTTTTTCTACTTTAAAATCATTTTTTAGAAATTCAAGATCTAATTAGCCATACATCTCCAACAGAATAACTGAACTATCCACTCAATGCTAGGAAAATATCCTTGGAAAATAAATGGTCAAATTTAACATAAACAACAAAAAAAGTTGAGGAAAACTTTTTCTAAGATATCATTAGAAGAGGCCATGCTTTTGAGAGGTTGTAAGAAATTAGACACTTAGAAACTAGAATTGCAAGTTCTGAAAAAACTAATGAGCACTGAGTATTCTTAATATATAGCATAAATATAAAGAAAAATTCAAATCCAATTAGAAAACTTCTGAGTATTTCTTAGGTTCTTATATTTCTAATGTAGACAATGAGCTGTTTTATATGCTAATTAAAATAATACACACAATAACTATAGAACTACATGCTTTTAAAAAACTTATTTTACCCTTAATATCTCTGAATATTTAGTATTTCTTTTCAAGTAGACCCCCCCATCCCACAAATTAATGCTTTAGATGAGCACACATGGTTTCAGTTCATTCCTCCATTTTCAACAACATTCCTCTATTTCCAGTGGCATTAGGAAAGTCAGACAAGTAAAATACTAAAATGCTTTAATATATGCCTTCTGCAGTAGCTTTTAAAAAAATTTTCTTGTTCATAAGAAGCACCTAAAATGCAAATTTCTGGGCATACCATAGATATATTCTGCTGATTTGGGTGGTAACCACACAGTACATAACAAAAAACATTACTTAGAGAATTTCTCTAAGTGTGGTTCTGAGGCATCAGCACTAGCATCACCTGTGGTACCTTTTAGGAATGAGCCACAATCAGATCCACTGAATAAGAAACCGTTTTAACTAAACTCTCCAGGTGATTATTCTTTCTATCACCATAACAGAACTCTATTTTTCCTTGCCTTTTGACACCCGAGGTAGGAACTGGTTATGTGCTCTGTAGTATGAACACTGGATATTAGTGATGGTTAGCTTTTTCACATCAAGTCTTAGTCTTGAAGTTGCTTCTTGAAAATCGAAAGTTATATTCTCTCTGCTTGTGTTAAGTTACTTAAACATATAATGTGATTTCAATGAATACAGAAGTATTCCACTTGATTTTTTTTAAAGCTGATGTTCATCTAGAAAAAAAGAATCTGTATCCTTGTTTCAATTATAAATAAAAGCAAGTGACACTTTTTCATTTTTTCCTGGTCTGTTAAAGTGTTTTTTCTATGTTCTCAAGTAATATTTTTAACATATTATATTCTGTTTAAGTATAAATAGGGTACTAAACTGTAAATCTCATTCTGATTTTTTTTTCTCTTTGAACTGTATGTTTTAAAGATCTTACCACTGTTAACTACCACCTTATTTTTCTTATTCACTTTACTAGTGACGGATATTTACCAAGGTTGACCTCAACTTTTCATTACTACCAACAATACAGTTGCAAAGATTATATTCTTATGGACCTGCATCAGAATTTCTCTGAAGCCAGGCATGGTGGCGCACGCCTGTAATCCCAGTGACTTGGGAGGCTGAGGCAGGAGGATGGTGAGTTCAAAGCCAGCCTCAGCAATTTAGTGAGGCCCTAAGCAACTCAGTGAGACCCTGTCTCTAAATAAAATACAAAATAGGGTTGGGGATGTGGCTCAGTGGCCGAGTGCCCCTGAGTTCAATCCCTGGTTCAAAAAAAAAAAAAAAAAAAAATTCTCTGATTACTGGGTCAGAAGGATTATGGGGTTCCTAATTTAATTCAATACTGACTGATTTACAGAATCTGGCAATACTAGTTTACACTTCCATCATTAGTACCTAAGATATCCATACACCACCCAACACTTTGCATCAGCAACCTTTTATATTTTTGTCATTCTGATGGATGTAAGGTTGTATCTTATATTTATCTTTTTTTTTTTTTCTGATTACTAGTGAGTTTGTCTATCTCCCCATCTACCCTCAGCAGTTGGCCTTCTTTTAAACTAACTGTCTATTCCTATCTTTTGTCTATTTTTAAGGCAATTTTGTTTCTGTAATTTGCAACAGTTTTTTATGTATTATTTTCTTGTAAGTTTTGGATGTTCTAAAGTTGACATTTTAATTTTATATTTGGCTTTTTTAAAAGAAAGTCTTAATTTTGATATCATCACTTTTCACATTATACTCTGATTCTTATCATGTAGATACTCTCCCAAATTTCTTCTATGAGCTTTAAAATTAATTTTTTTTATTTGCGTCTTTGATCTTTCTAGGTAGCTCCTTTCTCCAAATATCTAATTCTAATAAAATCTAAGTATCCATTTGCTTTAAACACCCTCATTGCCTAGAACACACTATATATTCTCATATATACATAAATCTTTGTGAGCTTACTAATTTATTTTAGTTTATTTGCCTCCCCACCACAGTGTCATGATGTTTTTGCTATCACAGTTTTGGAGTAATTCTCAATATCTGGTGGCTCTAATGCTCCTTCTCTCCTCTGTCAAAACTGACTAAGTTCATCTTGGACCACTACTGGTCTATGCTAATTTAAAAATTATTGTCAATTTAAAAAAAGTCTGAATAGAATTTTGAATAGGATGCACTAACATGTATTACTAGGTTAAGTCATATGGTACATGATCTTTTGTGTTCTAATAGTAAAAATTTTTCCCTTAAAGGTTTTATGCATTCTTAATTAGGATCATTTTTATTATATTATTTCCTACATGATTTACTATAGGGATACAGAAGAAGTCAGAAATCTATGGCTCACAGGCCAAATCTAAGCCTTTTGCCTGCTTTTTTTTTTTCCAGTTTTTTAAAAAAATTTTTTTAGATGTTAATAGGCCTTTATTTTATTCATTTATTTTTATGTGGTGCTGAGAATTGAACCCAGTGCCTCACATATGCTAGGCAAGTGCTCTACCACTGAGCCACAACCCCAGCCTCTTTTTTTCCAGTTTTACTGGAACAGAGTCATGCTTATTTATTGACATAATATCTATGACTGCTTTCACACTAAATCACCAGAATAATGACAGAGACCATGTGGACCACAAAACTGAAAATATTTTTCTTATCCTGTATAAAAAAAGATTGCAGACCTCTGGTTATAGAAAAAGTCTACTGAATTTATTAGGTAGTCTTGCTGAATTTTCTCAGTCCCAGTAGTCTCTTGATGGTTTTGCATTTCTTATGAGGATGACTGGATTATACGCAAATAATGAGTTTTATCTCTTTTCTTACAGTCTTACTTGGATTCTGTTAAAAAGTTCACAATGAAATATAATACTTGCTTCAGACTGAGCATATAGGCTTTATCAAATTAGGAAAATTCTCTTTTATTATTAATTTTCTGAGAATTTTTCATACACAAGTGCAAATATCTTCAAAAATTTTTTTGTATTCTGGTAAATTTTCATTTGGCAATATGAGATATATTACTCATTGCCTGTAGTAATGTATTCCTTACATTTCACAGGGAATGGAAACTTAACTCTTTATGCCTTAATATTTGGGATCTTTATTAAACCAGCAGTTTCAGTGTAGACTGGGACTCTGAATTTTACTTCTATGCATGTCTAGTATTGTATTTTCATTGTTGATATTTACTGTGGAGAGCAGTGACTTGAATCATCTTCCCTGACTATCTTGTGGCTACAGCTGCACTTGTGCTAGGAACTTTCTGTGCAAAGGTGCAGGACAAGATTGCCCAGTTATGATGGTAATGCCCTGCCGGAGGAAGCTTTGTGCAAAGGCATGGAACTATATCAGTCTTGACCTTGAGATCAGACACCAGCTGCCAGGGATAGAGAATTTTGAGCTTAATAAGATGACCACAATGTCTCACAAGTGCTGCAACTTTCGTTTGTCTACTTTGCAGAAACTTTCCCACAAATAACCTTTTGAAGATAAAACTTATACATGTGCTGTACTAGCTCTGGGTCATTGTTGTCCCACCTTTCTCTCTGTGTTTGTCTTTCTTAGTTCCCATTGCCCCTCTCCAGTTTCTAAGATTCAACCGTGCAGGTTCGGCAATTTACTGCATGTGTATGTTAGATATTATATTAGAAAATGCCTTTTTTTTTTTTTTTACAAAAAATAAATAGTATAACTGTTTGTGTAAATAAAAAGTATATTGAGTTGGGCGTGTTGGCATGCCATAATACTAGCTATTTGGGTGGCTGAAACTGGAATATTGCTTGAGCCCAATAGATCGAGGCCACCTAGACAACATAGCAAAACATTGTCTCAAAGAGAAAAAAAAAAAAAAAAAAAAAAAACCCAACAATAAAGGTATTGAGCTAGCAGAAAATCAGTGATTTTATGTAGAAAAGACTTCTCAATCTTTGTAGCTCATTGTATTTTTGTATTAATCTAGTTAGTTTTGTAATTTCAATAATTATTTAAAGATATAGCAAGTATAATGCAATTTAAGTTAAAAAAGCAATGGTTCTGTCTAAAGACTCAAAGTAAATGTTCATAAAAATATCTTCTGCATCTTTATCAGTTATGAAATCTACATGAATCGACCCAGATTCTTTTAATATCTCCTTATTAAAAGCTCTACTTTTATACTAAGTTCTACCCTTGTGTTCAACTAAGTAGGGTAGTTGGAGATAAAAATCATCTCCATGTAATTAATATATCTACAGGCACTTCTCATGACAAATTTAAACCAAAAACATCACGCAAGATAAAAAAGGATAAAGAACCACTTACTGAAGGTACATTTTAGTCTTGAAAAAACTAAAGTAGCAGGCTTTTCATTTTGATTTTGAGGTGCTACCATCTACTAAATTAGTAATTAGTTAAAAATCATTATTTCAAGGGTTTCCAAATTTCATCAGAAAATGTGAAATTCCAAGGCTCCAAAAACATAAATATTTTTTCATAATTCATTTGTCAGCAACTGAACTGAACTGATATGAAGTTATTCATAATTCTCACTTATCTCATTTGGCATGAATATTTGCTGGAGTAAAATTAACGCATTTGAATACAAAGTGTCCCCTTTGGACTTTCCATTGCAATTATAGTGGCATACATACCATATTACTTCTCAAAGAAATAATGAAACACAACCAGATTTAAGTGTTTTTTGATAATGGAGTATAAATCAGATAATTCTAAAATACTTAAGAAGATTTTTAATTCCTCCCTCATTAACCATTAAAAGCATCTCTTAATACTCTAGGCACTATCTCTACTTGTGTTTTTATATTCTAAAACATTTATTTAAATAAATAAAAATATTACTTTCACATCAGACTCATTTTGATAAGCACTAACAGATATTTTTTAAAAAATCACAAAAATAGTTTGTGAAAATCAAAAGATCTGAGTATATTAGACAATGCAACTTCTTCATTTGTAATATTTATTTACACTATAAGAGATTTGAATTGGAAGCTTTTCAAATTGTAATAACTTAATTCATTTGTAAACTCACATGACAAAAAATAAAGAACGTATTTCTGCAATATACAACTAGGCTCTTCTATCATTCTGGATTTCATTATCTGAAAACAAAGGCAACAAAATCATGCAATAAGCCATAAGAAATGGAAGCACTTACTTAGGAGCAGAAGGACCCCTTGGCCAGGTTCCGTCTTCATTTTTCTGTTCTATCACTAATACCTGCAAATATGACACAATAAAGGGTGTTTTTCCATTATTCTTAAAGTTAAAATAGGTTTAAGAGATAAGCTAAATACACTAAGGGACTAAAATAATTGTAATTATTAAAAGGATACAGCAGACAAAGTGCAGAGATATCTGCATTTTGATTCCAAACCTGGACAAGGGAGATAAAAAGACCTCAAGCAGAAGTTAGCAATGATAGTAAGAAAATAAGGCAAATAAAGAATACCATTGATTCTATAACTTTAAGAAAGTTTAAACCAAGTAACTAGAATACAAACTCAAGAGGTAAGTTTTCTATTTGTATTGATAGCTTATAACATAGACTACAAATAACAAATGCTTAATCAGTGGTTACTCTGCTGTTAAACATGATGTATGATCTTAGTGAATTATCATTTACTGTGTTACTGTGTAAATTACAGTATTTTAATATTTAAACAATAGGGTCACATTTATGAGAATCAGACTGAAGTTCCCTGTTGCAGCACATTTTAGGTAGATAAAAATTGCATCTAATAAATGAAAGGGTGAGGCAGAGCTACATGTTATCTAAACATCACCAAATTCTTCCTTATATGTTCCAGATTAAAAAAGTCTTTCTTCCAGCTTTTGATATATAGATGAGTTTGTGGCAAGAAGAAAAACTTACTTTTAAAATAATTTAATTAGCAAAAGAAATTTGTGATAATAAGAAAACTCAGTCAATATGACTTGAAATAAATACACTACAAATCTGGATACATTTTATATATTCAGTTTCATTAATTTTTCTTACAGTTGTAATTTTGTAACTTATTCTACATATTCTTGGCAATATTTTTTATGGACTAAATGCTTCCAGGCCATCTAAATTGGCATTTTGGTTCTAACCATGACAAATGTAAGCTTGTTTCAGAATACACACAATGAATAAAAACACTGATTAAAAAATTTTGGAACCATGTTGAAAGACCATGCTAAAATATTAAAGTTGTCTTTTAAAAAATCTAACATTTCTTACATTCAGAAAACTTGTATGATGTATTTCTAATAAATAACATATAAAGAATAAGTGCATTGTGCATCTACCATTCTGGTCCCTTCTGGTCATATTCCACTGTCTACTAGAGACAATTAGCTATTGTCTCAATTTTCAAATTATCATTTCAATATGTTTTTACATATTCTAAAGATTTATACAATGGAATTTAGTGATTTATAACTTCTGAATAAAGTTTTTCTTTACTGCAAGTTGTAACTTTAGTGACACATATAACATGTAAATATATACATAAACATGGTCATTTGAAAAACTTAAATCAGTTATAAAACAAGAGATTTTAGCTGCAGAAATTTTAAAAATTTTACATTTAAAATTGTTTAGCCACAATACCTTCATTTCTAACAGCATTTGTACTTAAAACTTCATGTTTTTACAGCCACTGATGCTAATGTTAAAAGGTCATCATCAGAAATGTTAAAGTTCACTCCTTTATTCAAATGTCTCTACATCCTCCTCTGAATAAAATTTTTCTTGTAATTAAAACTAACTAAAAATAAATAAATTTTTAGAAAAATTTCAAAATTTAAAATGCATACACAAAAAGGAGAAAGGGAAAGTTCACCTTTTTTGGGAGACAAACTTTTTAATGTATCTTTGTCTAACTTTCTAACGAGGATACTTTCAATTTTATTAAAAGAATGCGAGTGTTTTGCTTATTTATCACAGCCAGAAAAGAACTTCTAATCAGACTGAAACACTAAATTTTTGAACATTCCACTGTAGGGCCTAGGACAAAGGCAGCAATTGAGCAGGACAGCATGACTGAGGAGAGCAGATAGACAGTAGACCTGGAAGGAGGAGGAAGCTAATCATCCCTCCTGTTCTCATAAACTGTCTGTGGGGTGGTGTGGTGTGGGAGTGTTGAACAGTATCTGACACTGTCTTGAGAATGAAGACCAGGTTCCTCATGGTGGCCCTCAAAGTCTCTCCCTCCCCATCCTACCCATCTTTACATGTACTCCCTCTATCAGGAATTCTTCCTAAGAGCCCTCTCCAGCTCTTTCCTTTCCTATGAAGATACATGTACCTGAATCTTATTATTTTATTGTTTTATTGAACTTTACTATTGTTATCTTAACAACCTGGTGGAGAAAAATGAATTAAAAAAGAGACTGCTAAAATATCTAGAATATTTAATGAATATTCTTTGAAACATTCCTACTCAAGGATCCAAAGTCCTTAAACATATTTGATCTTATTAAATGAACTTATTCTCCTATTCCTCAACCTGATAAAAACATACCTATATAGCAAGAATATCAAATTATTTAATTTCTTTATTTTTTTCCTTATTCTTTTTAGATATACATGACAGTAGAATGTATTTTGACATAGAATGCATACACAGAATAAGTATAACTTGATCCAATTAGGATCTATTATTGTGGTTGTATGTGATGTGGAGTTACAATGATCATGTATTCATATATAAAGACAGGAAAGATATGTCCGATTTGTTCTACCCTCTTTTCTATTCCTATTCCCGCCTCTTCCCATCATGCCCTTTCTCTAGTCCAGAGAACTTTTCATCTTCCCCTTCTCCTCCTTTGTTGTGGGTTAGCATCCACATATCAGAGAGAACATTATGCCTTTGTTTTTTTGGGTTTTTTATTTTTGATTTTTTTAGCATCCACATATCATTATGCCTTTGGTTTTTTGTTTTTTTTATTATTGACTTTTTGTTTGTTTGTTTTGCTTTTTTGGTGTTAAGTTTTTTGAGTTCTTTGTATATCCTGGAAATTAATGCTTTACCTGAGGTGCCAGTGGTAAAAATTTTCTCCCATTCTGTAGACTCTCTGTTTATGTTCTTGATTGTTTCGTTTGTGGTGAAGAAGCTTTTTAGTTTGATATCGTCCCATTTACTGATTCTTGATTTTATTTCCTGCACTTTAGGAGTCTTGTTGAGGAAGTTGGTTTCTAAACTCACATGATAGAGATTTGGACCTACTTTTTTTCTAGTAGGTGCAAAGTCTTTGGTTTAATGCTTAGGTTCTCGATCCACTTTCAGTTGAGTTTTGTACAGGGTGAGAAATAGAGGTTCAATTTCATTCTACTACAGATGCATTTCCAGTTTTCCCAGTACCATTTGTTGAAAAGGCTATCTTTTCTACAATGTATGTTTACGGCACCTTTGTCTAGTATGAGATAACTGTATTTATGTTGGTATGACTCTGTGTCTTCTAAGATTATAACTTATTCTAATTAGGATCCCATTCTTGTGATTGAACATGATGTGGAGTTTCACTGGTGGTGTATTCATATACGAATATAGGAAAGCGATGTTCAATTCATTCTACTGTTTTTCCTATTCTCATCCCCCTTCCCTTCCCTTCCTTCCCTTTTGTATAATCCAATGAACTTCTGTTTTCCTCTCTGCCCTTATTGTGTGTTAGCATTTGCATATCAGAGAGAAAATTAGACCTTTGGTTTTTGGGGGCTGGCTTATTTCACTTAGCATGATAGTCTCTAGTTCCATCCATTTACCAGCAAATACCGTAATTTCATTCTTGTGGTTTTTTTTGTTTGTTAGTTTGGTTTTTTTTGCGGTGCTGGGGATTGAAGGACCTTATGCTTGTGAGGCAAGCACTTTACTAACAGACCTATATCCCCAGCCTAATTTCATTCTTTTTTGTGACTAAGAAATATTCAATTGTGTGTATGTACCACATTTTCTTTATCCATTCATTTGCTGAAGGGCACCTAGGTTGGTTCCATTGCTTAGCTATTGTGAGTTGAGCTGCTGTAAACACTGATGTGACTGGTCATGCTGATTTTAAGTCCTTTTGGTATATACTGAGGAGTGGATAACTGGGTCTTAATGGTGGTTCCATTCCAAGTTTTCTAAGGAATCTCCATACTGCTTTCCAGAGTGGTTGCACCAATTTGCAGTCCTACCAGTGTATGAGTGTACTTTTTCCCCACATCTTCACCAATACTTATTGTTACTTGTATTCTTGATAATTCCATTCTGACTGGAGTGAGATAGAATCTCAATGTGGTTTTAATTTCGATAATTGCTAGAGATGTTGAACATTTTTTTGTGTATTTGTTGAGCATTTGTATTTCTTCTGTGAAATGCCTGTTCAGTTATTTTGCCCATTTATTGACTGGATTATTTGTTTGCTTGTTTTGTGTGTGTGTGTGTGTGTGTGTGTGTGTATGTTAAGTTTTTTGAGTTCTTTATATATACAGGAGATTAATGCTCTATCTGAGGTACTGGCGGCAAAGATTTTCTCTTACTCTGGAGGCTCTCTCTTCAAGTTCTTGATTGCTTCCTTGGCTTGAAGCTTTTTAGTTTGATACTATCCCATTTATTGATTCATGATTTTACTTCTTGCGTTTTCAGAGTCCTATTGAAGAAGTTGGTTCCTAAGCTGACACGATGGAGAATTGGGCCTACATTTTATTCTAGTAGGTGCAGAGTCTCTGGTTAATGCCTAGGTCCTTGATCCACTTTGAGTTTTTAAACTTCAGTTTTCTAATGTATATGATGAGGAGCATAATGTTCTATTGCATAGGATTACTTGAAAGATTTAGAAAAATGATTCTATATAATGTCAAATTATACTCCTTAAATTCTAATGGTAAACAAGGAGAGGTTTATATCGAGTGGAAAATAGAGCTAGTTAGCTAAGGAGGGGAGTGAAGGTTAATTGGTAGAGGTCCAATGTCCTCACTTCAGCTTCAATCAGATAATTTCTCTTTTAATCCTTACATACTGGATTTTTAAAGATTTTACTTAAAATGTCACAGCTAAAATAAGATTGAAAATCACTATTTTTAATTAAAAACTAATTTCCCTTGGTTTCTCTAAATTTTTTCAAAACTCAATAATATATAATTGATATTAGTAGTAATTTTTAAATAAAATGAAACAAAACTAAACTTCCATATATTGGATCACCAGGTACTATGTTAAAGACTAAATATTTTTATAAATACACAATCCAACCAAAACAAGAACCTCATACTCTAAATAAGTATACTATATATATAATTAAAGCACCTAATGAATACAAAAGACATATTTGTAAATCATTATGGAAGGAAAAATTTTTCTTGAAAGTAGGAAAAAAATCAGGGAATATTGAGAGAGTCTAAAGAGAAGATATGACATTTGAGTTGGAATTTGAAAAATTTCTAATCTGGTGTGCCTACATGATGAGATGGGATGAATAATTTGAATATTCGGATGATAAAAGGCAATTTTTGCTGGAAGAATGCAGGGAATGGGAAGAAGGGTACATCTGGCAGATGAATTATATATGCAGAAGTATAGGAGTATTAAATGGCATAGTGTCTTCAGACATAGTTCAGTTTGGTATTGCTACAGTAGAAAGCACAAGGCATGTATAATCTAAAGATGCTGGAGGACCAGATAAGAGGTTAAACCATAATTGGGTTAAAATGTCAGGGCTTTATAGGCATTAAGGAGCCAGGAGAGATATCTGAAAGGAAAACAATCAGATTTACATTTTAGAATGAATATTCTGGCACAATAAGACTGTGTGTGGACACATAAGAAACTGAAAGTAGCAGGATTTGTTAAAAGAATATGAAAGATAAGGGCTGGAAATAGAAGAGAGAGATTAACTTGAGACGTTTAAAAGAATCAGTTGCTGATTACGACTAAAATCTTAAGTTTTCAATACATTTCTTGAATTAAAGAAAGACCAAATTGGGAGATGACACCTACTAGTAGTAAGGGTTGGTAAACTATGATCCACTAAGGTGGCTGTGCTGCTAAAAATAGTTTTATGATTACACAGTCCATATACACTTGTTTATATATCAGCTATGGCTGCTTTCATGCTAGTACGAGGGCAGTTACAGTTAGAAGACTTTATGAGCTGTAGAAACTAAAGTATTTATTATTTGATCTTCACAGGAAGTCTGCTGACCCAATCTACAATATTAGCTGCTTTTTAAAAACAAAAATAATTTCTTAACATACTGACCAGCATGGGTAGAGATGAGAAGAGTTAGAAGGCAGAGATAGTAGAACCCACTATATGTAACAGGATATTCATTGAAGTTTGTGAATCCAAAAAGTTTCATGTATAATATGTTTAAAATAAACATTATTGCTAAACAATACCTGTCCTTGGTATAAGCCAGCATCCTGAATGGTGCTGTCTGGTTTATTCAGTGGTTCAAATGTATTACTCATGTATTTGTTCCATAATCTGGTCTCCTTTTCATCTGGAATATTGAAGATTTTTCTTATTTCCTTTTCAATTGTATCTAGATTTAAGAAGGAAAGATATGTAAATAAAATAAATTTTTAAAATGTATCACAAAAAGCTAGATGCTTACCTGAATAAAAGATCTGTTTAAAATAAGAATAGCAAGAACAGATGAACATGAGAAGTATTAAAAAAAGAAAAACACAACAAATATAAACAAAACACAAAAAATTTTTTAAAACCAGTTGTGGTTTTAGGGAAAAAATTAATTATAACTAGGACAGATGATTATTTGAGGTATTTAAGACCTGAAAAGGTAAAAAAGTTCATTCACACAACGCTAAAATATAATTGGTTATATAAGATGAATGTGAACTTTTGATTAATTTTAAAAAATCAACATACTTTCTTTGGATATGTACAAATGAGGAATTAAAGTATAATTAAAAGATGCAACTGATTTACTACACAAAAAGTTGAAGAATAGTTTACACTACACAATATAATTTATAGTTTGAATTGCTAACTAGATCATATGGACGTAAAATGAAAAGAAATGTACCCTGCTTGATACAAGTGTGTATTTGCCAAAATTTCTTATATTCAAGGTAAAACTACACATTTTCCTTAATTCTAAATCAATAATCTTTAATTTTTTAAACACCAATAGCTTAATTTGTATAAAATAAGATACAAGATCATCTCTGTACTTGAGAGTAAAAATGTAATTAAGTTTCAGTACCTTCAGTTAAATGAATCTTTAAGATTTTGAAGTATCAGAAAGAAATATTGGACAATATTATTATAGCAAACTCTGGTCAATAACTTGCCTAACAGACTCAAGAAAATGTGAATAAATTATTTAGCTACATAGGAAGAAATACAGAATAAATTTTAGAAAAGTTGATTAGTTTTGGGAAAAACATTATTTGTAAAACACTCAACTTCATAATGTATGTTCTTTTATGAAATTTAAAAAGCTATACATATTCTACATAAATTTATCCCACTGTTTATATTCTATTTATGTTCTACTTAGCAGCTAAAGTTTGGTAATAATCTTGTAATCAATGAAATTTTAATAGGGTATTAAATCTGTAGTAAGTCTTGCAGTGATCTCAAAACATAAAGCACATTAACCAGAAATTTAAATAATGGCATAAAATAAATGATCAGTATTGCTTTCTATCTTTCTTTATTTTTTTTTCTGTTCTTATGAAAGTAGGAATGTATAAGAAAAATGCACTAATCATCAGTATTTTGTGATGTTTCCAAAGTGACACACCTGTATAAACAGAACTCAGACCAGGAAACACAATATTATGTTCCCCATATTCCTATAAGGGGAAAGGAAGAAGCCAAGGGAAGTTTTGTCTTTTTATAAAAATGTACACATATCTACATGTATGAACGCACAGATGGTGTGACTCTACTTTGTGTACAACCAGTGAAACATTAGCTGTACTCCATTTGTGTTCAATGAATCAATAAGTAAATAAAAAAAAATGTACACATTTCTTTTGACTGCAGAAATCGTTTTTGCTCATTGCAAAAATACAGAAAATACTGACATCTACGAAGAAATAATCAGTTAACATTCTTTTTCCTGACATATTTTCTACTACGACACACAGATACTTATGTACATAATATATACTATATGCAATCACATACATGGAAATTTGCTCTTCATTAAGTTTTGTAATCTAGTTTTATATAGGTAAAGAACATCAGAGGTACAAAGAATGGCAATCCAAAGGTCTTGAGATGGGAATGTGCTTGCATGTCTTAGAATATCAAGGCACATGAAATTGGCTGAGGTATAATGAATGAGATAGAAATGAAATCTAAAGGTACTTTCGTATCTTATATAGAATTTTGTGGGCTATGAGAAAATTTTAATTTCATTTTGAGTAAGAAAGGAAGCCACGGAGGAGCTTTGGAGAAAGAAGTGCAATGATAGGACTGACATTCTAAATGTTCCCTTTTACTTTTAGTATAGACTGCAGGGGTTTCAAGGGTGGGAGACAAGGCTATGGAAGTAACACAAAACGAGGTGTTAGAAATGGAAGCAGTGTTTAGATTTAAGTGATGAGACAGAGAATGGACTGGGGAGGATTTGAGGGTGAAAAATAAAGGAATAAGAATGATACCAATGTTCTTCACCTGAGCAACTAGAAGAAATGACCATTACTGAGATGGGGAAGAATGACAGGGTAGAAGATTTTGGAGTGAAGGTGGAGAGTTTCACTTTATGCATGATAATTATCTTGAGGATCTTAATGATATACAAGTAAAGGTCTGAAGAGAACAAAATTGGAATTAGGGAGAATTGGGGGTAAGACATACAAATTTAAAAGATACTGAAAATATTGATGACTAAAAAGAAAAAGAGAAGAGACCCAAGGACTTAGCATAGAGACACTGATATTTTGAAATCAGGAATATGAAGATGATCTTACAAAGGACTCTCACAAGATGCAGCTAGGGAGAAACAGAAAATAGTTTACTGTGGTAAATTTTGCTGGCTGGCAGGTTAAGAAGATGGGAGACTCCTAAATTACCACTGAACTTGAAAGAGGGAGGTCATCAGAGACCATGATAGAAGGACTGTCTAGGGAGTGGTAACACTAATGTGACTGGCTAAAGAGAGAATGGGAGCAGACAGACTGTAGAGTAAGATACAGAAACTGAGATGGGCAAGTACAGTTACATATGACAGTCTAGGATATAACTGTGGGAACTGGTGGCTGACCTGAGTGCAGGTCAAGATCACTGTAGTTGAGAATTTCCAAGGATTGAGAGCATTTTCCCCCCTGTATATTAATTGGATCCTATTAACCAGTTAATGAAAAGATACAGAAAGAGAAAAAATACAGGTTATGGAAATAAATTTGTTATGACAAACATTTCTAGTAGGAATATTTAATAAGAGTGTCAACCAATTTTATTAATAAATTTTACAAAGTATTTTTCAAAAAGTTTTAGAACAAAAATTTTGCTTTTAGTGGTTAACCTTAAAGTAATAAAAAATTAATCTTATTATCTTATTGGAACATGTTCACTACCCAAAGATATAAATTTAGGGAGAAAAATATTTGAAGAAGATCATTAAACCCTCATATGGCAAATTATTTAGTTCCTGCCCCATGGCTCTATCATTTTACTAATAAATCAATACAGGCGGTACTAGATAAAAAACAAAACAAAACATTTTATTAACTTAGTAATAACGAAAGCCAAAAATGATATCTTCTTTTAAAAACAATTAATAGCACTAGGGTATGAACCCAGAGGTATTCTACCACTGAGCTACATCCTCATCCCTTTTTATTTTTGAGACAGGGTCTTACCAAGTTGTGGAGGCTAGCCTTGGACTTGTCTTCTTACTTCAGTCTCCTGAATAGCTGGGATTACAGGTGTGTACCAGAAATTATATTTCTTAATTCTGTTTATATTATTAGTAGCTACTTCATGTACATGGCTTTTTTGATCATTTTCAATCAAGATTCTAAAAAATGGAAAACTCCACATCCATTTTTATTATCCAAATTTTTTGTTTCAAAACTCATGCTCTTTAAGAAAGCAAAATCAATCCAATTAATACCTCCAAAATGAACATTATTTTGTCATGCACAAACTGTGTAAGGCACTAGTTAAGAAGAGAAGATTCGGGGTAAGAGTCCTGGTTATGAAATTAAGAACTGGTTCTTCCATTTGCTACCAGGGTGAACTGAAGTAGGATGAAAGTCTAAGCGTCACCATCTGTAAGATGAGGCTATATGGTTAAGGTTAAACTAACAGCATTCCTGTAAAGTGCCTAAAACATATTAAGTGTTCAACAGCTGTTATGTTGTATAATAACTCTATGAAGCCTCTAAAATGTCTGATTCAATTAATTTTAATTTTTGCAACACTTTTTAAATTAAGACCTACAGTAAGAAATTGTGATGCAGTAGATATACATATGCATTGATATTTTATGCTGACATTTTTTCATTTAATTCTACATACTCTCAAAACTGTCTAAAAAGAGACCAAAGCAGTAACTACCAATTGGAAAAACACTGATCTAACAGAATAAGAATTTATAGCTATAGAAAATTTCAGTTCATATACAATTTTAAGGTATATATCCAATGTATGCAGCATTTTAAAAAGTAGAATACTTAAACTGCTGATTAAAATCTACACTAGATCATAAACTTTTTGGAGTGAGATCCTTTACAAATTACATTTCTCCTTGACAAATTCTTACTTGGTACTTAACATGAGAACTCTACAATGCTTGCAAGACCAGTTAGTGATTTTCATAAGTAAAAAATTAAGTAAAATAATTATCTAAAATAAGATTTCTGAAAAATGGTTTCATTTTTCTAACTTTCCTGTTAAAGTTTTAATTTAGATGGTTTCATATTTACACACACTTCTCTTATTAAAATGAAATAAGGAGAGAAGAAAACATCAAACTTTAAAAGTATCTAGAAAACTTTATCAACTAATTTAAGATAGCTTCTCATTTATATTCCTGTTGGCTGCAAATCACAGAGCTCAGTCTCTGAATTAATTTTAATAGACTAATTTTATTAGATTTTGGCTGTGCACAGATTAACACAATTAACAATTTTCATATGTTGAAAACATCTAGTTTTTAGCATGTAATAATGCTTTATTTTCTTGAATATGTTCTAAAAATCTGGAAACACAAAATGTGAAATACTTTATCCATAATAATTATAATGAGTTTACTGAAATTCAATTTTGAATTTATAAATGTTTTAACTAAATAAAGATGGAAGAATAAGGAATTCATGATATAATATTTTATGTGGTGAAAACATCAGAATTAATGTTTTGAAGACTGTTACTATTTCATTGAAAATATAGGTTAAAGTATTTTCCTGCTGTGAAATTGAAAGTAGTAAAAGCTAACTGAACCGTAGACTTCATCAGCTAGGCAAGCACTCTAACACTGAGCTATATTCACAACCCTTATTTACTTTAATCTGTGTTCTTAATGATAGGTTCAAATAAGGTGATCTTATTCAATGTTGTAATTCATAAATTTGCTAATTACTCTTAAATGCTGAGTTCTACATATCAAATGTCCTTCTCCACTGTTTACATTTTCCAAAAAGATCAATGTTACTACTTCTAATCTTGTTTTATAAAATCATTATTTGCAATTAAATAACCATTTTTTGTATTTATTTTGACTTGTACTTTATCAAAGTACTGTAATTTTTATGAAATTCACAATTTGTTTTTAAAACTTTATATTCAATATATTCTTGATTTTAAAATAAAACATGGCTTTTAAGTAGAATGAAAATTTTTATAAATTTTAAATATATATTTATATAAGTATATAAAGATACAGAGAGAAATTAGATCCACTGATATTTGCAAGTATGATTCCCTATGTTATTTATTACCAACTACAAAAAAACAATGTGTCATAATAATGCCAAGTCTGCTGCTTTAACTACTTATTGCATTTAGAATGCAAAATAAATTGAGAGAAAAAAGGAAATAGGCAATTGCCATTTTCAGTGTTACTTAACCAAATTTTATTTAAGCGAGTTTTTATTTAAAGTTCTACCTTAATTTATATTTTGTAAAAGCCATGACATATATTTTTAAGTGCTAAATTAAAATAATAACAAAATGGTTTTTTAAAGC
>JAJEJO010050221.1:1160496-1261971 GCA_020662805.1 Glaucomys volans
ATTAAGCTCATTTAACAAATGGAAAACAGTAAGAAATAATAAAAAGAATTATAACTAAATATCTAATAGGAATGGTTTAAAAAAGAGGATCTTGCATTACCTATTGTGTCAGCTTTGCTAAATCTTCGAGTTACAACATTGTTCATGTTTCCGTTTTCACAGAGCTTCAGTTCTGTGAGGTATACTTCTACTTTGCAGTGCTTTACAAACATACCCTGTTCAACCACCTAAAAAAATGGGAACAAATCAGTTTCACCTATATCAATATATTTTATTGTCAAAGCAATACATTTCTCTAAAGAGGCTTTAGGAAAAAACTGCAGATCTCTAATGGAAATCAATTAACTATTAAAACCTGTCAATATAAAACAAAAGATACTGCATAGCTGAAAATTAAAAAGAAACATTTTTGGAAATTATAAAAGAATATGAATAATCATAATTTAAAACATTCAGAGTTTGGAAAGGCAGTCTTCTGATCTATAAAGATACTCTGGTATACTATAAACAGTGAATATATTCAGTCTTTATGATTGGAAAGTTTACCCAAAATGACTCTGTGTATATTTTTTCTCTATGTAATACACAATTAGTGTACAAATGCAGCTCTGATTAAAGATACAAATATACATCTAGCTTTTAGCAGTAATCCCCAAACAGAAAACCTTTAAGAAGTTTTAGACAATTTGAACAACTGCTATATTATCACTCTGTATGTTAAAATAAATATTTTAAAATGGTAACTCCAAATTACTGCTGCCAAAATACTCTGCTATTGCTCTGTAACTGATATGTTAGTTTCATTCCAAAATGACTTTGTTTGACCTTTACATGCGTATTTAGTAATTCTATGCAATTGATTTTAAAAAACAAACCTGTTAAACATGCAAGCAATAAAGTATAAAAAGAAAATATTTATATATTTCGGTCACCTTTTAAATAAGTATAATTCCTTTTGCTCTTCTAAAGGTTAACTGTAGGATTTCAGTCATGAGTACTGTTTCTGAAAATAGTAATAGGCCTGATATGTGATACATTAGACAAATATGGCAAAAGGGAGGCTCCAAAATGACTTAGATGTACTCACAAGCTTATATCAATTCAATATGTGACTTACAAACTCATTTTTTTACTTGCAGGGAAATTGTTTCAGCTCAAAAAATTAAGAGCTTAGCTATTATTTACTGCATAATCTAATATGAATTTTTATACTATGTCATATAAATTCTCTAAATCATGTTACAAATTTCTAAAACAGCTTACAGTCTACACTTCTCCCCGTTAATAAACTTAATTCCTTTTATAAAATCAATCTTATAATTCTTAATAAGATTTGTCTTAAAACTCATGACATTTAATTTTATATGATTACTGGTAGCTACATTTAAATAGAAAAAGTTAGGAATCAAATATTCTTATCAAACAGAAATTTTGGCTCTGGGACTCAATCTGAGTAAAATCCTAAAATAATATTAACTTACTAATCATTGGTGGATTGCTAAAACTGAGGTAAACTGTAGGTCTCATTGATATAAGAAAAAAGGGGAGAAACAGGATAAAACAAATAAAAAATAAAACTCCCCATTCTGAGTTACAATGAGGAATATATTTTTCAAATAAGCATAGGTTTTTGGTTTTTAATTGAGAATTGATTTTCAGAATACTAATAGATATTTTTCTGGAAAGAATCTGGTAATTGAATTGTCAGAAAGTCATTGTAACATCTATAAAAATAGCCAGGCATGGTGGCTCACATTTGTAATCCAGCAACTTGAGAATTTGAAGTAGGAGGCTGCCAAGTTCAAGGCTAGCCAGGGAAACTTAGTGAGACCCTATCTCAAAATAAAAATATAAAGGGCTGGGGATGTAGCTCAGTGGTAGAGGACCCCTGGGTTCAATGCTTAGAGTCTAAAATTCTGACAGTTTATTCAAGGCCCTTTAGGCTTTCATTAATATTCTTAAAGTCTTATAGCTTCTACCCACTGCCCAACTCCAAAGCCATCACATTTCAATTTTGTTATGTCAGCACCCTACTTCCAGGTACCAAAATCAGTATCAGTTATCTCTTGTTGCATAAATAAACTGCCTTGAGACTTAACTTAATTCAGCAACATTGTCTCATGTCATTTCTGAGGGTCAAGAATCTGGGAGCAGTTTAGCTGGGCTGATCTTCTTTGGGATTTCTCATGAGGTTGTTGTAAAACTATGGGTTAGGGCTTTAATAATCTGAAAACTCAACTAGGCCCAGACGATTGATCCACTTCCAAGATTACTACTTAGGCCTCCTTCCTCTTTATTAGCACAGATGTCAGTTATTCACCATGTGGTACTCTTCATAGGTTGTCTGAGTGAACTTGTCATATGCAGTTGAATTCCCCCAAATGAGATAAGAGAAAGAGAACTAAAGTGCATGCACACTTAAGATGTAAGCTGCAGTGTCTTTTATAACCTACTCTTGAAGTAATATACCATTGGTTCTGCTATGTTCTATTGGCCACACAAACATGGTACAATGTGGAAGGAAACTCAAAGATGTGGATATGGGGAATTGGAGAATACTGGGTGATTTCAGAAGCTGTTGAAAGTTACATGATATTTTTAAATAGTTTAATTATACACATATATATATTCAACCTCATAATAAATTAATGTTTTAAACAGTCCATACTAAGATTTGTTCACAATATTTATTTTTTTGTCAGTCTACATTTTTTTCTTGTGTCTCCAAGCCTTCATGTGGAATACTTTTCCTTTCGTCCTGAAGACTATTTTGAATTTCCTTTAGTACAAGTCGGCTGGAAACAAATTCTATCCGTTTTTATTTGTCTGAAAATGGCTTCTTTCACTTTCATTTCTGAATGATTCTTTCCATAATCAGAGAATTATATTCTGGAGTTGCTACTGTTAGGAATTATTTTTTTCCTTTTTCAACATTTTATACTGGGTATGGTTTTGTTGATATTTTCTCAGGTTGGATTCACAGCATTTCTTGAATCTATGAATGATTTCTTTTCCATTTTGGGAAAACTCTCAGCTATTGCCTTCTCAGGAATTAGTTCTACCCACTCCATTTTTTTCCTCCTTCTAAAATTTTAATTATATGTATGTTAAACTAATTCACTGTATTCCATGTATTCTTCACTTTTTTCTGAATTTTCCATTTTTTTGGCCTAATTTCTAGACTGTATATTTTCCACTGACATTATCATTTAGTCTATAAATTCTCATTTATTTAGCATAATATTCAAATATTAAATCCATTTTTTTTCATATTATCAGTTTTAGAACTGTATTTGGTTGTTAGTTTTGCCCTACTTTTCAATTATGGCTTTATTTTTTGAGCATATTACATATAATTATTTTAAAGTTTCTGTCTAATAACTCCATTAATTGGATTCCATATGGGTCTGTTTGTATTGTATGTGGTTTTTCTTGGATTTTGGCCCTACTGTATTTCTTGCTTATATCTATTTTCATATTAGCTTGTTTTTAAAACTGAGTGTCTAAACCTGTAAGTGAAACATTTTAGAGATTAAGGCCTGAGAAGATGTTTAACTTTGTTTCTGCATTATAACTAAGGTAATTACCAACTCCAGAGTCTTTAAGTAATCACTGTAAAATTCCAAGTTGAACTTTACAATCTTTAAGGGCAGTCTATTTTACTTCAAGTGAATTCCACTTGCATCAGTCACATGGGGGATAGTAAAAATGCCAATTTCCACATCTAGTGACTTAATTTTGGTTGAAGATGCATCTTTAATAAGGGCTCAGGCAGTTTTGTGCATATTAAAGTTTGAAAACTATTTTACAGGTTCAGGAAAATTCCATTCACCTAATTAAAAATAAATGTAGGGTCTTCTAACAGACTTCCAAATTTTTTTTTTTTTACTTATGTCAACTTTTCATATTTTTTTTTCCCACTTCAATTTGCTTATCAGAGAAATCCTAAGAAATCTCAGCAAGGCCTCTTTTAAAGAGTAATGGTCAAAGATGTCTACTCTTACCACTTCAAAAAATAAGAATAAAAAAGAGTAATGTAATGAAATTGTTAGATGATCTGGTAAAGATATTTTGGACACAGATTTTCCTTTATCCTGCGAAATAAGTTCTTTTACTATGGTTTCACAGCTAAATAGGCTATCCTTCTATTCAAAACACTCAACTCTCCAGGAATGATAAAGTACCTAGACTAATCTCTATTTATATAAATTACCAATACTAATGTAAGGTTAGCTAATTTATCTTAAATATTTGGTATTCTAATAAAGGAATAACCTCACTTTCAAAACTCTCCTTAGTTCCAAAAGAAAGGAAAATTGGTCATTTTTTAATATTTCTAGACTATAACTATGAAACTTTAAAACACAGATATGAAACTGGGTGTGGTGGTACATGCCTATAATACCAGAGGCTCAGGAGGCTGAGGCAGGGGGATCCCAAGTTCAAAGCCAGCCTCAGTGATTTAGCAAGGTCCTAAGCACCGAGGATGTGTCTCAGTGGTCAAGCACCTCTAGGTTCAATTGCCAGTACCCAAAAAAATAAAAAAATATAAAATTTTTAAAAAGGTATGAAAAAAAATCTACATTTTCAAATTGAAAGATTTTCATTTTGCAAAAAATAATTCTTCAACTTTTAGTTTCTCATTTTCTAATTTATTAAATCAAAAAAGCAGTGCAGTACAGAAAATAAGCTGCCTAAGTTCGTATACTGATGTATTTTCTACCCTGGCCCCTTCTAACTTTTGGTCTTCATTACCTTACCTGTAAAATAGGAATATTACTTACTGATGGAATTTTCCATTAGGATTATTTACTAATAATGTAATGTCCTTAGAAAAGTGACTAGCATATAGTAAACCCTCTATATGTGTTAGCTGTTATTGTTAATATCATTTTTATAATACAATGTAGACCAACATTTTGCTGGCCCTTTTTTCCAGCATTAAGTGATAAGGCTTCATAATTCACTGTATTAACAGCAAAATGTGAATTACTTAATAAAACTAATAATTAAATTCAGTTATTCTCAGATGTACCTTTCGTGCTATTGGCTCCTGACCTTCCATCAATGTGTACCAGCTGACAAGTTTATTCCAGCCCTCAGTTGGCAACAGAATGTAATCCAGTTCATCAATAAGATGTTCCTTAAGTGACTGGGCATCACCATCTGCGAAAGAAAAAATAAACTCAATATATAACAAAGCAATAGTATATCACCCTAAGTATTCTGATTAAACCTATTACACATTATTTAAACTCATGAGGCTTTTTTTAAGTATTTAAAAAAAAAAGCTCCAAAAAAAAGCTCGGGAGCAGTTCAAATTTCACTGTTGCTTAAAAAATTTTCAATGTGTATTAGTCACTTTTATTAAATTATAATTTTTCATTCATTAGGCTCTTAAAAAATTCTGACATAATTATTAGCTAAGATACCTGAAAGAAAAATATAACATTTTGAGTATCAGAGATTCCCTACGTGGTTCATTCTATCATCAGCTAATGTAAAAAATTCAAAAACAAGTAAATAACCTTTTACAATGATTCCAAGACAAATGGGCATAATAGAAATCACAAAGAGGTTTCTTGTGAACCATCTCATTATTCCAGAAGGCTCATGATCCAGATTTCTCCCAAGATCTAAAATGAGTTATTCACACGTTGTTTCAATGTTGTGATCTACTTTCAATTTTCTAGTTAAACCAAAAAATTTAATGCAGGGCAGCCAATTCTAGAAGCAACTTCCTGAGTCATAGCTACCTCACAGTCCTAATCTGGGACTCATTTGTTAATTGATCATTTGAATTTTTAAAATAGAAAAATAACTTACTGGGTTTTAGCTAACTTAAAGGAGATTTTCTTATTCTGAATTAGTCTTAATTAGTCTTAATTCAGAATAGGGGCAAACTTGTTCTTGGCAGCATTTCAATGAGAATATATTAGACCGGATAATGTCTAGTTATATAAATCAGCAAGCAAGAACAATGCTGAAGATGTTAACAGAATGTTATTTACTCTTTTTAGGATCAATCTGTGGTCACAGTTTCTAAACTTTGAGAAAACTCTGACTCTTATAATATGAATTTCAATAGCAGATATAAATCAAGTTTGTTTTTTTTTTGCTAGTTTTTATTTAATCTTTTTTTGTGGTTAATTGTTGATGAAAAGATTTTGGAACACATTTCCAGAAACACTCTGAAGGTACAAGAAATAGACTCTCACTAAGCATCATATACTATGAGACATTCTACTGCTTAAAATGGAATTATCTCAATTTCCAAACAGCCCTGTAAGATACGTATCTCTATTAAAGATTATAATATATATTCAGGGATATTGAGTAACTTACCCAAGGTTATTACAGGAAATTATAGATATTATAAAATATTTCTTATAGAAAACCATGTTATCTCAGTTATTTTTCAAAATAACAACATGAAGAAGGTATCTTCATTTTAATTAGTAGATAGACCCAGGGATGTAGACTCAGGGATGCCAAAATCACACATACAGAAAACTGCAGAGACTCAGTTCAAACATGAATTTGTTTACTGTAGCACCCTCTGACCTAGCATTATAATATACTGCCTTGAAAAAAACTTAGAAAAAGTTTTAAAATTATGTCAGAATCTAAACAGTAATTTATATCTAACAATAAAATAATTCATTTTTTGGAGAGAACAAACCAAATATAGAATTGATTTATGCTGTGTCTGTGCATCCTGACAAACAACTGCAATACAATACACTATATAATTAAATAATAGCTTGACAAGTTTTAATGTATCAAAGTAGTGTGAAATCATCACCACTAGCAAAACGATGAAAAATCTCTCACCCCAAAAGTTTCCTTGTGGGTTGTTGTCATTTCTTCTTCCTGACCATCCAAGTCCCACAATCTTGTCCTAAGAAAACTAATCTGTTTTGAAACTTAGACTAACTTGCATTTTCTAGAATCACATATAAAAATAGTATGTCCTGTTTTTGCTTTTTGTCGTTATTATTTTGAGATCACCCATAAGTTTACCTATTAATAGCTCATTCTTTACTAATTGCTGAGTAGGATTTCATTATATGGACATATTATCATTTATTTGTCCATTCATGTGTTCATGGGCATTTGAATTGTTCACAATTTTTTTTATTACAAATAACACTGTATGAACATTCATGTACAACTTTTCATACAGATAAATCCCTTAATTTCTCTTGGGTATATGCCTGAAGGAGAATAAATGTGTACAATGGTAAATGTGTCTTTAACTTGGAATTTTTCACTTTCTTTACGTTGTTTTCAACATTTGGTGTAAGTCTTTTAAATTCTTGTATATTGATACATGTGTAGTAGTATCTCACTGTGGTTTTGTTTGTTTTGTGGTGCTGGGGATCAAACCCAGGGAGTAGTGCATGCGAGGCAGACACTCTACTACTGAGCTATATCCTCTGTCCCCTTTGTTGTGGTTTTAACTTCCATTTCTTTAATAATAATGAGGCTGAGCATCTTTGCATGTGCTTTATGAAAACTTTATATCTTTGTTAAAGCATTTGTTTGAATCATTTGCCTACTGATCCCACTGGGCTTTATGTTTTCTTCCAAGTGAGTGTCATTCCATTGTGGTAAGAGAACATAAATTTTGTATGATTTGAATGTTTTTAACTTTACTGAGACAGGTTTTATGGCCCAGAATACAGTTTATCTTGGTAAATATTCTGCATATATACCTGAAAAGAACTTTTATTCTGCTATTTTCCAGTGCATGTTCTACAAATGTTAACCTGGTCAAGTTGATTACCAGTGTTATTCGATTTTTCTTTGGGATTAAGAATCTGGATGTCCATTTTCCATCCCAGATTTGGGAAGTTTGGGCCACTTATTTAAATAAGTTATCTTTCTCTTTTCTTCCTCCAGAAACTCCCATAATGCACATATTGGTTTGCTTGATGGTGTCCCATAAATTCCTTAGGTTTTCTTTTTTTCATTCTTTTTGTTTCTCTGGTAAAGTAATTTTAAATAATTTGTCTTCAAATTTGACAATTTCTCTATTGGATAAAGTCTGCCTTTGAAGAACTCTATTTCAGTTATTGTATTCTTCAGCTTTAAAATTAGTTTGGTTCTTCTTTATATTTTCAATTTCTTTGCTGATATTTTCATTTTCCTAACTTTGTTTAGTTGTTTGTTTTCTATAACTCACTGAACTTCTTTAAAACAACTGCTTTGGATTCCATCAAGCAGATCTCCATTTCTGGAAATTTACTTTGTTTCTTTCTGTCATGTTTCTCCGATTCTTTTTCTTTTTTCTTTTTTTTTTGGCAGCAGGGTGGCAGGGTGGTTATCAGGGATTGAACCTAGGATTCCTTAAGCACTGAGTCACATCCCCAGCCCTTTCTAAATGTTTATTTTGAAATAGGGTCTCACTAAATCCTGAGGACTTTGCTAAATCACTGAGGTTGGTCTTGAACTTGTAATCCTCCTGCCTCAGTCTCCAGAGTCACTGGAGCCACCACTCCCAGCTTCCCTAATTGTGTTCCCTGTAGTTTTGCATTTGGTGTCTGTGTAACCAACCAAACAACCATAAATTCTAGTCTCCATGGATTAGCTTTGACAGGGAAGCACCTTCAGGCATCAAATAAGGACTTTTTCTATGGATATGTCTTTTCTGTACCAGTGCATGTAGATTCCTAATTATAGGGATTCACTGGTTTCTTTTTATTCTAGGAGATCATAATCTCTTCCTCCCTCTGGCAATTGACTACCATACCACAGGGCCAGAACATCAAAGGCACACTCCATTCCTCTTCCCTAGGGGATAATCCTCAGGGAAGTTTCTGTGCATTATCCCAACACTGTAGAACTACTGAACCTAAAGCAAGCCACTGACTCCTTTTGCTTTGTTCCTAACTTCTGGAACCCAAACTATGCCAGGTCAGTCAGGCATAGTGAAACAAGACAGAAGCCAGCCTTGAGTTACTGCACTGAAGGGCAGGATGCTCCACTCTTCTCTCCTGGGAGAAGACTCAGGTTCTTAGACTTCTCTTAATCCTCTGGCAATAGCAACCACCCATACCTTTTCTTTTGTTAACTGCCCTTGGGCAGCACACTGAAGAATAGGAAGTTAAACCTGTGATTTCCTTTTATTTTACCCCAAAGGGAGAAGTCCTGTACTAAGGTGGTCTCTCCAGTTCTAAGCTGTGTCACCTTGGAGGAGGAGTTGATGTAGATAAAATAGAATTACACCACACCTGTTCCAATGTGTTTGTTCTCAGTTTTATGCTCATCTGGAGTACTGTAACTTAACTGGATCTGGTCTTCCCACAAAGCTGTTGTGGTCCAAATACTACTGTTAAATCAGGGTTTCTGTGGGGGAAGAGGGGATGGAACTTCCTATTCTATTATATTACCGATGCCACTCCTCTTCATGTTCATTTACTCATGGTTGCATGTTTGAGATCACCATTTCCTTGCTGGCTGTAAGTCTCTGTTCCTATAGAACAACAATGATGCATAGAGTCTTTTTTTTTTTTTTTTGGCTTTGAATTTAACTACTTCTGCCACTAGCCAGAAAAAATTATCTGCTTTTAAAGGCATATGTGATGAGATAAAGCTCACTGGGGTAATCTCTGCCTTATAATTATGGGAGTGATATCCTAGTCACATGTTCCATCCATTCAAAGGGCAGAGGATTATACAAGAGAGTTGTTGGAGGTCAGTTTAGAATCTTGCTTTCCACAGCATGGCACATGTTTTTTTTCTGACTTTTTTCTCTTTTAGGTTTTGAACTTTTAAATCTAATCTTATAGTCCCTACCTTTAATTAGGTTGTTTACAATTAGTGTGATCATTCAGAGAGCTGGGTTTAAATCTACCTCCTTTGTTAATCTGTTTGCATTTGTCTCATCTGTTCTTGTCCACTTTTTTCACTTTTTGGAGGGAGTTTTTTTTTTTTTAAAATAGATATTTCTCCTCACTGTGGGCCATATTTTCCTGCTGCTTTGCACACTAGAAAATATTGGGCTGAATCCAAGACATTATAAATATTAGGACATTATATGCTGGATATCTTTGTATTACCATAAATATTCCTTTGTCCAAAAATTCAGTAACTTGGAAATAGCTTGATGCTTTCAGTTTAGCAGTGCAAGAGAATTACTTTTACTTATCTGTAAAGATAAAACTGTTCTCAGTAGTCTACATTGTGAATTATGAGGTTTTTCACTGGCTGATGGGAACACCAATTATTTCTGGTCTTAAGTCCTGATTGAGTGTTCCCTCAGATTCTTTTGGATGGCTCTTTTCCTGGCCTTAACAGCTTCCTCATACACATATGCAGATCAATTGTCAGTTAAAAGACTCAAGACAGATCTTCTGGAGATCTCTAGGTTTCTCCCTCACAGCTGTTCATTCTTCCCTGGTCTTCCTGGACTCAAATTTTGTCTCCTCAACTAAGGGATACTGTGAGAGTCTGAATGGGTTTCTCCTTTCTGTTCTGTACCGTGGAAACACTTTCAACATGGAAAGCTGAAAGTAATAAGACAACTCACCTTGTTTTCCTATCTTTCAGGGGTCACTGTTTTTAGGTGCATGATAACCAGTGTTCTGAGAACCACTATCTCATTTATTTTTGTCAGAGTTTAACTTGTTTCAAGTAGCAGAGTAAGTTTGATCCCTGTTCTTCATTTTGGCCACAAATAAAAGTTCTGGTACTTATGTTTCACTCACTTTAAATGTAATAAGAGATACAGAGAGGCTGGCAAGTGGTGAGGGTTGTAGAAGGATAATGCAAAAATCCAAGAATGTAAACATATACTACTGGTGTTCCCAACTTTAAAAAAAGTTTCCTTTCCTTTAGGAAAAACACCTATGATACATATAATTTCCCAGAAACATTAAATAACACTGTGCTTTATAATTTACATTCTTCATTTCAAGGCCTTAACAATAATAAACTTACATCATTAATGAAAAACAAAATTTTTCATAATATTTAACTGATTATAGTAGAATCATCTGAGCTCATTAGGTCAAAGCTACAATACAAAGAGAGTTCTAATTTGTTAATTTATTTACATTCCCATATTACATTCATTGACATTTACATATCGCAATTTAACACATTTCAACTTGACTTAAGGAAGAAAATAATGACCTTTGAGAAGTCCAGAGTTATCAATGGGTCCAGGATATACATTTTGATCTCCCATTTGGTATTTGTCCCAACTGTCAAAGCCAACATATTTTTTCCACTGTTTGAACCACCGACTATCGACTAGGTACCTAGAAAAGAAAGGAAATTGGTTCAGGAAAATACCTGGAAATACAAGAACAGCAGAAAAGCTATCTATTTTTGATATTTCATTTTGTATTAAAGAAAAAGCCTATCTCAAAGGATTACTAAGAATCACTGTAATACCTCTCAGCATTTGAAAGAAAAATACTTCATTTGTATCTGTATAAAGTATTATTTCCATTGTTCTATGCTATTTGAGGAACAGGTATTGACATGAAAATGTCACTTTACAAAGCATGCAAGTAATAGGTATTCAAGAAAATACTTGTTAATTGAACCAAAGTTCAAATAATTGTACGAATCAATCAATATAGTTTCAAAATTCAACGTGATAAAAAAGAAATATAAAAAATGGCTCTCTACCAGAAACTTATATAGTATTTCATATACTTTAATGCGTTTTTCTGTTTTTGAGGAAAGGAAACCTTGTTATTAAGGGTTTGCAAAGTTGTTCATAATAATTAAACTTTCTCATATAGTAGTAAAATCTGCTGGGGCATTTTCCTCATATTTAATTGGGTTTAGCTGCAAACAAAAGCAAAAGTGAAGGTTTATGAGATGTTTATAGCTCATGTATGTAATAATACGGATGTTTTCAGGAGATCATCATCCTAATGCTTCTGGGCTTATCACATACAGCACCATAGGAATAAAAATCTACAATTATGTCTGAAAATAACTAAAGCAAATGCACCCATGTAACGAAACCTCATAATTCTTTAAGAATATTCATAAGCATTTTAACTTCCTGAAAGTGAGTATGCAGAATTATCTGTCTACCAGTATTCCAAATCCACTGTCAGAGTTATGTAACTGAAAGAACTGTGAAACGTAAGATTTGTTGAAAAAGAAACTGAGGCACTCAGTCTTAAGAAAACACTGTTTTTTAAAATCATATTTGGGAAAAATATTAATGAAATAAACCATACTGGTTGAAAATTACTCCCTATCTGTGGTATACCAATTGCCCAGCACGTGCAAGTCTGGATGCAGCCACATCAATGTTCATAGCTGCTCAATTCACAATAGCTAGATTATGGAATCAACCTAGATGCCCTTCAGTAGATGAATGGATAAAGAAACTGTGGTATATATACACAATGGAATATTACTCAGCCATAAAGAAGAATAAAATTATGGTATTTGTAGGTAAATGGATGATGTTGGAAACTCTTATGCTAAGTGAGATCAGCCAATCCCAAAAATCCAAAAGCCGAATGGTCTCTCTGATATATGAATGATGATGCATAATGTGGGGGGGAAAGATGGCAAGAATGGAGGAAAGATAGCTAGCATAGAGGGAAGGGAGGGGTGGGGGTGGGTGGGGGGTAAAATTAATAACAATGTGTGACAGATACCATTGCCCTGTGTACATGCATGAATGCACAGATGGTGTGACTCTACTTTGTGTACAACCAGTGAAACAATAGCTGTACTCCATTTGTGTTCAATGAATCAATAAGTAAATAAAATTAAAAAAAAAAAAAAAGAATCAACTCACTAAAACATTTTTAGACTTTCCTTCTTTGCAATTTAAATACGTAAATATGAGTTGCTCTCTTTGCAAATAAATGTCATACTAAGAGACATTTCCCCTATTCCATCACCTATGTGTCTATTATTGTGCCAATTTCATATTTTCCTAATTAATTTTGATACTTTTTAAGGCAAGTTCCTCTAGTATGTTGTGCTTTCAAAATGCCTTAGCCATCTCTGGTCATTTGTTTTCTCTCATGAATTTTAGATATTGGGATTCACAGAAAACTAAAGATTTTAATTGGAATTGTATTAAACTTAAAGATTAAATGCTATATTTTAGCTGATGAATAAAAATACCACATATTTGTGGCATGTCATGTGACATTCTGATACGAGTATACACTGTGTAATTTTAAATCAGGGTACACATATCTTCTCATTTATTATTTCTTCTGGTGAAAACATTCAAAATTTTTTTTCTAGCTTTTTGACATACACAGTACATTATCTATAGCCACCCCACTGCAACAGCACCCCAAAACTTCTTACTCCTAGCTGTAACTTAATACATGCTGGCCTCAAACTTGTGATCCTCCTGACTCAGTCTCCCAAACTGTTGGGATTACAGGCATGCACCAAGACACCCAGTACGTGCTTTTCCTTTTCTATTTCTAAAAAAGTTGTTTGGAAGGAAAATATATCTGTTCCTTAATGATTTGGGAGTACTTGTTGGAGTTTGATATTATTTGGGAGGATAGATTTTGATCCCCAGTTAATTTTCTTAAATACTTACTGACTTTTGCCTTTAAAATGGAAATAGAGATTTCTCAATTCATTTTCTTAAATAGCTAATGTCATATGCATAAAAAACAGAAATAGACTTTGAGAAAATATTACTACTATAATTACAAATGTCATTTGCAAAACTTATGTTGAAAACTTATTTGTGGAATAGTATCAAAATTAAATTCAATGTATATTTACTTAAGAGATTTTTTTTTAAAGATGAGCTCTTATCTCCCAAAGTACTTAATAAATCCTTTACAATTATACTGGAGGTTTGAATTTGATAATATCTATTTGCTGTCATAACATTAGTAGATCAACTCTTTCCTAAATCTTGAAGTGACTTTCTGTATAATGATATGAAGCATCAAGTATTATGACAGACTTTCTCATTTGATAGTGAATTGCACTCAGTACTACCTTCACCCGAAAATAGTATTACATTCTATTACAGAGCACTTATATCTTACAGAATTCTGCAGCAATGAAACAACAGAGAAATAGAAATAATAGAGATATCTATTCCAAAAAATAAAAAAAACCCCATAGAATCTTATTAGGTATATATACAAGTAAGACAACATTAGATGAAGTAAACAAGTAAATAGATTCTATTTCAAGATCTCTATGCAAAATTGTTGTCCCATAAAAACTCCACCCCTAAATCCATGAAATCTGCTAAAATCCCAATGTTCTCAATTTGAATTGATAAAAGCTCAGAACAGAATCAATAAATCACAAAGATTACAAATAAATGAACAAAGAGCTAAATTTATACATTCTCTATAGCACTCTTAGTATGTTATTGGGGTCTGGACAAGCCAAATTTTTGCTTCTGCTTTTCATTTTGAATAGTTATAATTATTTATAAAAGTTCATATTTCACGACTTTTCCTCTTGTACTACTGTCATGAAATATCAATTTTTACAAAGAGTTATAACTATGATTTTTGGATGAAGTCTAAAATCCTTAACATTGCTTTAAAGGCCTTGGGTGATCTGCCCCTACCTACTCCTTTCTGGTACCACTTTTCTTTGGGTTGAGTTCCTGCTACAAGAGCCCTCTTTCAGTTCTTCAATGCACTGTTTTCTGCTTCATGGCTCCTTTTGCCTAGAATCCTCTCCTAAACCCCAAACACAAATAGCATGAAAGTTTGTGTCCCTCACTAAAATTTTTATGTTAAAGTCTTAACCCCCAAAATAATATTAGGAGCTGATGAGGTAATAAGAGCAGAGCTCTCTTGAATGGGATTTGTGTCTCTATAAAAAAGGTCTCAGAGAGGTACCTCATTCCATCCACCCTATGAAAACATATGAATCAGAAAGTGAGCGGTCACCACATTCTGAAGGTGTCAGCACTTTGCCATCTTAGACTTCCTAGCCTTCCACAACTATGAGAAATAACTCCCTGTTGTTTTGAAAAGTCTCTTACTGATACCTTGTTATAGGAGCTTAAATGGGCCAAGACATCCTAGCTCACACCTACAAACTCACATATTAGCCTAAATAACACTTTCTCAGGGAATATTTCTCTAAGCCTCTACCCACTTCCTCTGAGTTTGGAAGATGGCAATCTCTATTACATACCAAGACTCTTTATTAGGTGATAGAAATTATTTTTAATAACAAAATTAATCATGTTTGAGTCTTGTTCTTGCACACTTTTGAGCACTTTAATATATTGGTCCATATATTCCTTTAATTACCCAATGATTTAGGTACTATTATCATAATTTCATAGGTGGAGCAATAAGAACACAGAAATTAACATATCAAAGGTTACAAAGTAACCTGTGATTAAGTAAGCTGTGATTAAGAAAATGTGACACTGGCATATAGAGAAGTAAGCAAGACCAGTGAAAATAGTACAAAGAAATAAGAACTGGACTTGCATGTATGTGGAAACATGATAGATGTCAAAAGCATCATTACACACTAGTGGGGAAAGAAGAACTACTCTATTGAAAAATACTGGAACAAACAACCACATGTATGGGAAAAAACAAATCATAGCTCCACTTTACACATGCACTCAGCTCTAATGTTTGTTTTGAAAACTTGAATGTGTTAGAATGCAATTGTTATGTTAGATAAAACCACAATGAGGTATTGTTTCACACCTGTTAGGATAGCTATTATTAAAAAAGCAAAAGTTTAACAACTGTTGATGGAATGTGGAGAAACTGAAACTTTTGTGCTATTGGTAGGAATGTAAAATGGTGCACTAGTTAAGGAAAACGATAGGGAGGTTCCTCAAAAAAAAAAAAAAATTAAAAATCAAACTACGACACAATCCAGACACCCACTTGTGGATATATATCCAAAAGAATTAAAAATCAAGATCTGGAAAACATATGCCCTCCCATGTTCACTGCAGCATTATTCCCAATAGCCAATATAGGGAAATAAACTAAAATGCTACCTAAGATGAATAAAGTGGCACATACATATGATACAACAGTATTTAGTCTGAAAAAAGAAGGAAATCCTGTCATATGTAGCAATATGGATGAATCTGGAAGACATTATGCTAAATGAAATAAACCAGTCATAGAAATACAAATATGCATGATTCTACTTATATGAGGTATCTAATATAGTCTTACTCTCAGAAGCCCAGAGTGGAATGGTAGTTTGCAGAATGGGGAAAGGAACTAAGGGAAGAACAAATAAGTTGTTGTTCAGTGGATACGAAGTTCAGTGGATGCAAGATGAATAAGTCCAAGAGATTTATTGTACAACGTTGTGCCTATAGCTAACAATAATGTAATATGCACTTAAAAATGGAGTGCAAATCTTATATCAAGTATTAACACAATATAGATGTATTAGGGAATAATGTGAATTACAATCAACAGTGTAATTAAGCACTATTTCATTCACAAGCAAGGTCAGGATTAGGGTGACGGCAAGTGAGATGTCTAGGGACCTTGAGAATGAATGTCTCCTTGGTGCATTATCCTAGTCCTAACTCTGCCTCAAACACTGTAAACAAAAAATTATCCACCTGTACTGAGCTTCACAGGAATGCACAAACACACCTCAAACATCTACCTAAATTCACCATGTGTGAATGAGCCACACACTCCAGATGTGCTGTTAAATTTTCTTGGCAGATTTTGGATAATCCTCCTGATACCACTTTACAAAAACTCAAAAGCCATTAACACTTCTAATGAAGCAAATGTCATCTTTCAAGACAAAATGTCATATTCATTGTGGTATTAATGTTTTTCTTTCCCTCTTTTTTGTAGCACTGGGGATTGAACTCAGGGTCTTACATACGCTAGGCAAGTACTCTACTACTGAGCTGTATCTACAACCAGCATTAATGTATTTCTTAACCATCTAACATGTACAATTGTGCTACCATTTTTATTAGGGTTTCGTTTGTAATGTGCCACTGATGAAAGTTTTGAGTTATACCCTAACCCATGTGCCTTCTGGTTGGTTGATGGATTGGTTTGTTTTAAAGTGGTGCTGGGGATCAAACCCAATGCCTCAGAAGTGTCAGGCAGGCATTCTACCAATGAGCCACAGCCCCAACCCTAGTTTTTAATTATATACTTTGTTGGAACACAGGTTGTAGTACAGCAGAACCAACAGGACAAAAATAAATTATAGAAGGATTTAAAAATGTGTAAAAAGTATAAATATTAAAAAATATAAAAAAGATATAGAAGGAAATTCTTGTTACCTTAGAATATAGAAAGAATTAGGACAAAAAGCAAAATATTTTAAAGAAAAAGGTTGATAAATTTGCCAAGGTTGAAATTAAAAGCTTCTGTTCAACAACACACCACCAAGAGAAAAATACTGACTGGGGAAGATATTACATTGCATATAACCAACATAAGATTAGAATACGTGAAACTCCTTCAAATGAAACTCATTAGAAACTCCTTCAAATGAAAAAAGAAAAGAAAAATAAAAATGGGCAATTCACAGAACAGGAAATCAGAATGTTCTCTACATAGACAAGGTACTCAACCATTAGCAATGGGGAAAATGCAAATTAACAACACAAAGAGATATATCATTTTCATGAAAATGATGAGCACAAAAGCACATATATGCACATATGTCAACAATATTAAATGTGTAGAAGATGTGTAGTAACAGGAATTTTATACTGCCAGTAGGGGGCTCACGGGTTAAGCAAAAACCCTCACTTTGGAAGGTAATTTGGTAAGATCTATTAAAAGATGAAGATATGCATTCCATACAATCATCTTTTGATAGTGTTAAGTTTTACCACTACAGAAACTCTAGCACGTATTTACAAGAATAAAGCTATAATAATATTTACTGCAGCATAATATACAAGAATGAAAACTGGAAAAATCTAATACATGTTATTTATACCATGAAATACTACACGAAAATTGAAATAAGAACCACAACTACATATAACATGGAAAAAAATCCAAACAATACAATGTTGAAGGAAAAAAGGAAACTGTAAAATGGTACATCGATACAAGTATATTAAGTTGACATACACACACACACATACTCTAGTGCAACTACGTGAAAATTTAAAACAGATACACATATTATTTATAAATGAATGCATAAGTTGCAAAAGTATAAAGAAAGAGAAATATAAAATTCAATTTCAGAATAATGGCTTCCTAAGCAAGGAAGGAAGGGGGTGAGATTAGGGAAACATAGAGGGAGATTCAACTGTATTTATAATATTTTATTTTTAAACTAACACGGGGGGGGGGTACAGGAGGGTTTCATATTTTTCTTTATATTCTTCTGTCTTCCTGAAATATTACAATTACGTATGAATAAATGTTCTTCTGTTTAATACAAAATAAATTTATGTACATATTTATCTTCATATATATAGGCACATGGTGGCTGCACACAGATACACATACATACAATCAATGTATTATAGATTATGAATAATACTAAGGTCATCAAAACTGATAGTGTTAAGTGGCAGTTAAACGAAATTTCAAGTAGAAAAGCAAAAAAAAAAAATTATAAAAACAGATTACCTTTCTTCTTAGAATAAAAAATATACACAGCAAAATGAATAAAATTTATATCACTTTAGCTTATCACTATGTACTTCGAAAGAAATTAAGAATTCTGTTATCTTTTATATTTTTATTTTTTTCCAGATGAACTTGTACTAGATTATAATAAAAAATTCCTATGAGCCTTGAATAATTGTCATTGGAAAAGCATAATTTGTGATCATTTTTAAATTTATCAAGTATGATTCTGATATAATAATATATTGTTTTGAGAAATTATTTCCTTTAGATAACTACAACAACCAGTAAATAAGCCAGAAAAAAAAAATTGGAGTGACAGTTCATAAGAAAGGAAAAGCACATAAAGTACAGATACTATTCTTGTTATCTTAGAAGACTGTATATACAATAGAAAAATCCTAAAATTGACATGTTTACTGACTTGAAGCTGATCAAACTTTTGTAGCAAATATTACAATAGACTATAATTTATAATCATCTAAAATTTAAATATTAATTTAAAATTTAAATATTACTTAAATATTAATATACAAATATCTAAAATAGCCCAAAATACAAGTAGTAATTAACTTTTTTGTGACTAACAGACTAATTTTGTTTTCCTGTACAGGAGTCTATGCTTCACAGATGAGATCAAGGGTGAAATACTTTCTGTACACTACTGAAACATAAAAAGTTATGAAGTAAATATACTAACATATTAATCAAGAAGATCATTTTATGTATGCTTAAGGCCTCTGTGGCTTAATCACCATCATTTCCCCATTTTAGTGAGTAACAATTCAGTGGTCGTTTATCTTGATTCTTACATACTAGGTCATCAACATGAAACTATTATTACATCAATATTATCTCGGTTCAAAATTATTAAAGAAAATCTCATGGAGACTAAAAATCTATGGTTTTCAAATCTACCAAGTCCTTTAAAGACTACCTGCAATCATCCTGTATGTCTATGGCATAGTCTTCGTCATTCCCAATAATTATTTTGAATCTTCCCCAGTCTCACCAAGTCTCTAGCTTGAACAATCTTGTTACCTTGTTATCTTCCTAATAAGGAAGCAAACCATGACTTTCTATATAACTCCACTGTACCACACATTAATCTCAGTGATTCCCTTATACATCAGTAGGCAATATAATTATTAAATCTCAGGCCAATAATTTTTGCTCCTTGTCCAATTTCCTTCTGCCTCTTTGGAAACTTTCCCCATAGACAGCTCCTATTCCCTCTTTCTTCCTCTTCTGACTTTTCCTACTCCATATATACATAGGGACAAATCTTTCACACCACCTCTCAACTCACATACTCATTTCCTCTGTTCTTGTTCTTCTGACTTGGTCTTATAATCTTCTTCCTCAATTCTCATTTACTTCCCCCAACCCTGTACAGTAGATAGGTCTTCCTTGGTTCAATGTGCCCTCAACAAATCAACATTCATTTTAACCCATTAAGTTCCAAGTTTTCAATTCTGGGAATACTGCAATACAACTGACAGAGGTGCACTACAATAGATTGGAAATAATAATCTAGAGTTTACATATAATATTGATAGTTACCATTATTACAATTTATATAATTATATTCATATTATATAATTGTTATATAATTACATCATATATTATATACTTATATATATATACTATATTTAAATTTTTATAGGTATTTCACATCTGGGATGGTAAGACAAAATGGATTAAATTTCATTAATTTAGAAAGACCTAAGTAGATAACAGATCCTTTAAAAAATCATATACCACTTTCCTTCTTTATGAAACAATAAGAGTCCTCTTTATAAAGTGAGATAGAAGATGTGATATCACTAAGCTAAATTAAGAATTAAAACACATTTAAAAGGCAAATTCTAACACTTTTTAGCCATTTTACTTATTGAGAAAGTATTTTCAAAGAAATGTATCTTCCGTGCATGTTAGATCTTTGCCTATCAGGAACTCATTATTAAAAGCCTGAGTGTTCAATACTACAGTTACCCAAGAGTCATGTTTTCATATCAATTAGGATAACACAAAAAACCCACTATTTTTGTTTCAGGAGGTTTTCTAGAATTGTGATATATACTAAATTGTGGATGAACTTTGTCAAGTCCAATCTCAATTTGTTTTCACGATTACTTTTGTTTATGCATTTTCGTATCTCCTTGAAATCAGGCTAGAAGATTCTGACATTATTTGCTGTGACATCTTAAACAATTATGATAAAACCCTTAAGTGGCTTATTTTAGAAATGGAAATTCATTTATATGTATTAGTTCACATAAGGAGGTAAGCAAAATAATCAAAGTCCCTATGTTCATGGAATTTGGAGTCCAGTAAAGATACAGTAAATATGGAGATATAGTAAAATATTGTAGTAAAAGTTATGAAGGAAAGAACCAAAAACTATGAAAGCACATAATGGAGTGCTATTTAGAATAAAGGAAAATTTCTCCAAACAGTAACATTTTTAGCATATGAATGGAATTTATTCCTGGAAAAGTAAGAAAAGCTATCTAAACTGGAAGAACATCATGTACTACAGTCAGAAGGACTCTGGAATTTTGTGTTGGAGAAACTGACTAAATCCAGTTGGTGCTGATGAAATGCTAGATGGACTGAAGAGGTAGACAGGAACACTATACAGTTTTAAGATCTTTAAAGCAATGATAAAAGATTTTATCCTAAGTGTACTACAAACCACCGAATGATTTTCAAGAGTGAAGAGAGATGTTTGATTTGAATTTCATGAAGATCACTGGGAATACTTCACAAGATTACTGGAAGAATCAAAGGCTTATAAATGCTTAGTAAATAATAAATTTACATAAAATTATGCTATTAAGAGTAAAAAGGTCTAAATTGTATGGTTCTAAATATTTTGAAGGCCTCAAAAGACCATAATTTTATTGTGGTCTGGATGGAATAATTTCCAAGGGCTCTAAAAAAGCTGGGGGCTTCTGAATCAAATTTAAGAGAGTCTTCAAATGCAATAAAACTAATATAAGAACTAAAAAGTCAAGATTTTTAATGTGGAGGCAAGGGAGGGTAAAATAGGAGAATATCAAGTTCTGTTTGGTATTTTTATATACCCTAGATATAAATTTAAGAAAGATATATAGAGACCAATAAATCATTCAGAAATAATCCTGAATACAATAGCTTAAAAGCAGTAGGAAGAAATCCCAATAGCAGGATTTAGGAAGCCAGAGTGGTAGATCTGCCTTTCTTCCTTCCTGGCTTTTTTTACTTCCTTACTTTTAGATATATATGAAATGTGTGTATGTGTGTATTCATTTGTACATGTTTATGCTGACGGCTTCCAGATAAACGTTCTAGTGTAACTAACACTGACATAAATATAATATTGCTTATTTTAAAAAAATTCTATCCTTCTCTTTGCAGAGTAGGCATAGTCACTCTTTTACAGGAAAGAAAATACACAACAATCTCACCCTAATACAATGTAGAACATTTAACTTCAGAAAAATATTTATAACTACTTTGTGCAGAGTTAACAGAATGAACAATTTGGGATATTAATTCACTCTTGACTAATTTCCTTATTTAATGAAATGTCAAACTCAGAATTTCATTGTTTTAATAAAACTTAACCAAAGAAAACTGAATTATTTTAAAATAAACCTATGGCCTGGTTTACCTTCTCTTTTAATTTTCAGATTTCAAGCATTTCTAACCTATTTTCTGTTCTGTACATTAACTCCATCAGTTAGCAAGAACTAATTTTTATGACCTCTTTTCAAATCTAAACCAAGACAAATAGGGAAGTTGAGAAGGAGGCCAAAGTAAGATTGTTTTTTAAACTATTCATCCAGAGTACATATATGTGATCACTGATACCTTAAATGTGGTGTACCTCCCTATACTAGAGATAATCCTGCACCTTTATCTGACATGTAAGTTTGAATAAGCGCATATGAAGCAAGAAGGAAACAGTAATTAACAATATTTGATCTTTACTATGCAAACTTCCTGAGCTAATGTGTTTAACTTTTCTCCACTGGAAGAACTGGGGAGGGAGGATGGGAGAGAAGGAAGGAAGGAAGAGAAAATAAGGAAAAAAGGAGGGAGGGAGGAAAAACAGTAAGAAAAATTTGGACTTTCTCAAAACAAAAAGTCCTTACAAATGACCTACCTTTAAGAAAAAACTGTATCATATGCTGGCATACACTATAGTTCTGAGAATAATAAGCATTCATGTATATACCATCAAACTATGTAGCTAAAGAAAATATGTAGATACCTGAAGACCCCTCCCTTTGTAGCTGTTTCCAGAATTTAGCACTTATATTTTGCATTTTTCTTATATAAACAATATGCATATTATTTAAAAAATTCCTTTTTGTACCAGAGATTGAAGTCAGGAATGCCTAAGCACTGAGCTGAATCCCAGCTTTTTTGTTTGTTTGTTTTTTAAATTTTAAGACTTGGTCTCTCACTAAGTTGCTTAGGACCTTGCTTAGTTGCTTAGGCTGGCTTCTGGCTTTGAACATGCAACCCTCCTGACTCTAGCTTCCCAGGGCAGCTGGGATTACAGGCATGTGCCACCATACCCAGCTTATTTTGAATGTTTTTAAACATTTAAATGGTATATGACTGCTTTTCCATTTGAAGGATTAATGTAGGTTTAATCCCCTTGTATTATACCATGCCATTTTCTAGGTGCTGAGTTTGTTGTTCTCTCTTCTTCCATACACTATAAATGTCTTTTTGATCATTAGCATATTTACCTATATTAAGATAGTGTTTGTGCCTTTGGGGCATAAGGTAAGGAGTTGGAAAGAGATCTGTGGGTTAAATGATACACAACATTCACTGGGTGAATATTACCATACCAGATACCGCTAAGAAATAAAGAGTGGAGGAGATTTCCATGAAGGAAGGTAATACAGATTGTTAAAATGAGTATGCCATTTATAAGAATGAATGAAATGTTGAAACATATTTAAGAATATTAAAAAATAACATTTTAACATAATAAGATCAAACCAGACTTGAAAAAGAAGTTGTTGGAAGACTTTCAGATTTACTTTCAGATGTCAAAACTTACTACACATCTGTTGTAAAAAAGACAAGTGTGGTACTGAAATATGGATAGATATATTTTAATGAAATAGAATGGAGAGTCTAAAAATATAATCACTGACTTTTGAGCAGGGTGTCAAGACAAGTACACAGGGAAGAATATCCTTTGATATTTGGAGCTGGATATCCACATGCAAAAAAAAAAAAAAAAGAAAAAGAAATGACCACTTTCCTCATACCATACACACAAAATATTAACTTGAATGGAACACAGTCTTATATATGTGTGTTAAAAATATAAAACTTATAGAAGAAAATAAGGAGTTTGTCTTTCTGACCTTGAGTTAAGCAAAGGTTTCTTATTCACGACACACAACACAATAGTGATAAAAGAAAAAAACTAGAAAAGTGGACTCCATTAAAATAAAAACTTCTGTGCTTCAATGAACCCTATCAAGAAAGTGAAAAGAAAACCCACAGAATGGGAGAAAATTTTGCAAATCATCCATTTGATAAGTGACTTGTATCAAAAACATATAAACTCTTATAATTCAATGATAAAAAGACAAACCACCAAATTTTTTAAGTGTGCGTAGGACTTGGACAGACATCCAAAGATATCCAAATGACAAAGAAGGAGATGAAAAGATGCTCAACACTGTTAATTATCAGGGAAATGAATATCAAAACTACAATGAGATACTACTTCACACCTCCTTAACAAGACTATAATGAAAGAGACAGATATTAACAAGGGCTGACAAGGATGAGAAAAAACTGGAATCCTCATACACTACTAGTGGTAATGTAAAATGGTGCAGTAGTTCCTCAAAAAGTTAAAAATAAAGACCTAGCAATTCCCACTCAGGTATATATCCAAGGGAAATGAAAATCTGCACATGGGATGTTCATAGAAGGATAGACAAAAATTGAATATAACCAATGGTTAGCAATAAAAATAAACAATACATGCTACAAGATGATGAACCTAGAAAACATTACACTAAGTGAAAGAACTGAGGCATAAAGATCACGCATATTATCTGATTCCATTTAAATATCAAGAATAGGCAAATTCATAAAGGCAGAAAGTAGATTTGCTGTAGCCTAGAGTAGAAGAGTTTAGGGAGAAATGGGAGGTGACTGTTTGTATGTACAGTGTTTTGTTTGGGGATAATGACAATATTCTAAAATTGATTATGATGATTCACTTTATATGGGTAAATTGTATAGTATGTGAATTAAATCATAATAAAGCTGTTATACATATGAAAATGTAGATATGTTATCATGTAATAATTTCTTTAAAAAGCAAAGAATGAAGGGGTCATAGATCTGGATGGATTTATTAAGAATGTTTTGAGATTGGGTTTGTTTTTTTTTTGAGGGTACCAGGGGTGCTTAACCACTGAGTCTCATTCCTTGTCCTTTTTGTTTTTTTGAGACAGGATCTCGCTAAGTTGCTAATGCTGGCTTTGAACTTGTGATCCTCCTATCTCAGTCTCCTTAGCCACTGGGATTACAGGCATGTGCTGGGGGATCAATTTTGAATTAAGTGAAAATCAGGAATCAATATAATGCTTATGAAATAATAGGAATGATGTATAAAGCCAATAAGGCAAGAAAAGGTAAATAATTTGCAGGAAGTAGGAAAGGTAGAGGTTAAAGGACAAGGAAACTTTTTCTGTAGGCTCCTCATAACAGGTCAAAATAGTGTTTATCTAGTATGTCAAACCTGTTACATAATTTTAATACTTCTGGATATTCATTGCTCAAAAAGTTGTTCCCATAATCTGGATGGATATAAATCTATCACACACACGTAGGCAGTACAGCTAAGTTTACTGCAGGCTTCAGGGTTAGATTGCCTAGTTTAGAAACCACTGACCATGTGTACACTTACCTCTGCAACCTCAGTTTCTACATCTGTACAATACTACCACTTAAGTAGGAAAAGGGAGAGGGAGGGAGAGAGGGAGAGTGGGAGAGAGAGGATAAACCCTTCCAGGGCACATCCGTGATTTACTGGCTCTAACTAGGTCCAACCTTCCCAGAAGTCTATTCAGTTATTAATGGATTGATCCAGATGATGCCAGAACCCTCAAGATCCAATCACTTCCTAAAAGCCCAGACTGAAAATTGCTGCACTAGAGACTAAGTCTTGAACACATGAGCTTTTGAGGGACATTCCAGATCCAAACCAAACACACAGTAAATGAACATTTTTGTAAACCACAGTCACAGCTATAGAGTACATGAAACTACTTAACTATATCTCTCATCAGAATCAAAAAAAACTCTTCAGCTTGAATGAAAGCCATTAAAATAAATGAGTATAAAGCTGGATGTACTAGTGTTTGCCTATAATCCTAGCAACTGTATACAGAGGCTGAGGCAGGAGGATTACAAGTTCTAGGCCAGCCTTGGCAAGTTAGTAAGATCCTGTCTCAAAATTAAAAATTAAAAAGGTCTGGGGATGTAGTTTCAGTGGTAGAGTACAGCGGTGTTAATCCCCTGTAACACCCAACCCACAAAATATACCTACAGATCTATATCTATATATAAGCATTACAGATACAAATTTTTCCATCTTTATCAAAGATAAATCTCTTGAATAAGTTATAAAAATAGTTAAAAAATAGAAAACAACAAATTACTAAGTTTATTTTACCATGATAAAGGAACTGGATGCTCTTTTCACTCTAGCAATTAATTTTGGTTCTAATGCTCTCAGGTTTTGATTTAATTGACTCTTTGAACTTTGAAAAGCATGGTTTCAGAGACACTTTTGGGCTTTTCAGTGAGATCTTTTGACTTCTTTCACAAAGGAAGTCCTTTCTATGGGTGCGTCTCTAACAGTGGGAATTATCACACTAATGCCTGGATCAGCACAAAATTAAAAGAAGAGTGGAAGGGATAGTTAGCATTTTTAGCTCTCTTGGAGGAAAATAATTAGTAATTATTTCCCTTTTCTTTTTGGAGAGCTATACAGAAATCATGTAGAATTTTAGTGATGAAAGCAGTAGAAGTAATTGAGGCATAACCAAATACAGGTTAACCCTAGAGGGGTTTTCTACCTTAGGTCACAAGCTGACTAAAATTTTCTTCTTTTTGGAGCCTGTTCTTGATTTTTTCCTCAGGTACTTAATTTTAATCTGCATCTAAAACAGAGGTCACTATCAATATTATGATATGTCTTCTAAGTAGTGACTTTTGTGTAAACTGGATGATACATTTCCTTTTTAAAGAATGGATGTTAGGAAGAATCTGGAGAGGTTATTTCAGGGCAATAAATGAGACAGTGTGAATTGCACGGTAACTGAGGAAATGAAAATAAAAGGCACAAACTGAACTGACATTACTCAGGGAAGGAAAAAAAGAAAATTTCTAATGTGGAAACTAAAAAGAAAATGAAATACTGCTTGAATTGCATTTGAGTAGTGACAGCATAACTATTCTTAATACTAAGAGAAAATTGACAGTGTCTATAATTTAAAAATTATAACCAGGCATTCATACTAACTCTGAAGTCATCAAACAAAAAATGAGGTAAATAAGGGCATGTACTTTAAGAATACGCAAGTGTAAAGCATTTAAAATAGTGACTAGCACAGAACAAACATTAAAAAATGTTTATTGATAGTGGTATTACCACTAGTGAACCACAGGCAAGCCAAGTTTTTTCTCTCAGATTCCTCACCTTTAAGAAATGTAAATATATATTTTGATCCTTATTTTGAGGATAAAATAGATAATGTGTGCAATCAAACTTCCCCTTACTTCCCTGCCAATATACCAGATAGTTTCAATTCACTTTTCTTTTCCTTCATTTCTGTCCTTCCCCCTCTCTCCCTCTCTCTTAGTCTCACTAAAGTTGCCCAGGATGGCCTTGACCTTGCTATCCTTCTGCCTCAGCTTCCTGAGAAGCTGGGATTAGAGAAGTGCACCAACACATTCAGCCCAACTCATTTTCATCAGTAATCAAGGCTTATTACTATTATTTTTTAGTTGTAGATGAACCCAACACATTAATTTTATTTATTTTTATGCAATGCTAAGGATCAAACCCAGTACCTCACACATGCTAGGTAAGAAATGTACCACTGAGCTACACCCCCAACCCCAATAATCAAGGCTTATTAATAAAGTAATTCTCAAAGTGAGGAAAAAAGAATCTCTCAACAAAATGAATATATTCAATAACTAAGGTAACAAAATTGTTAAGTCAGCAGTGATGCTACTGGGACTGTCATGTTTTTGGAAAATTAAGGAGATCATAAGATTGTATCTGTACCTTCCACTGTCTTAAAAACTGTTCTTCAAATTAAATTTATTAAATGAATTATTTCTGAAAAATATCAATTGATAAACATGGAACATAAAACACCAAACATTAACATTTGTATTGTTTGTGCTGGGCTAATTCTAGGGATTCATAGTCCAAAAAGAGAACTTCATGGACCTGTAGCTTACAGTAAGCCAATACATTCAAAATATGAACAAAATACTAAAACAAATCACCCTGCAAGATCTTACTACCTTCTTGATGTGTTATTTCAATAAAACACTATGAGAAAGGGCCATATTGCCACTAATAAAAGCTTATGCTTATTGGTAAAACAAATTAAAATTCCGAAGCTCAACAATAAATGATCCCAGATTGTTTTGTTTGAAGGTATTTTCAGAACAAAATGACATTTGTTATATGTATTCAGTTATTCACCTATCAGTCTTAAAACATGTTTTAATTTCCAAAAGCAAGATGTTAAGATTTTCCACATACTCCATCATTTCTAAATTGAACAGTCACAAGAGACAAGTGTGGGATAAAATGGTAGAATTCTGCAGCTAAATATAAAATAGACTCCCTTTAAAGAAAAAAAAAAAACCTTCTTTTTCTTTTTACAGTGAAACTCTTTTAAATGAATCTTCAAAACAAGAGGCAAGTTTACTGAGTTAAGGGCATGAACCAAAGAACTAGACTATTTAGAGTCAAATCCCAGCTGTACCACTGTGGGAACACTTCCCTGAGCCTAGGATTCCTATTTTGTCAAATATGAAATGCCCTGAATTGTAGTGATGAGTAAATAAATCAGTGTGTGCATATGTGTGTCTATGTGTAACAGTAACTGGCACATAGTATTTTTAAATGTAATATTGTCATAGCCTGACAAACTTATCATTTCTTATACTTAAGTACAAGCAAGATTAATAACTGACAAAATTATTTTGTAAAATAATTTAATACCTTGCATGTACTAATAGGAAAATAGTACAAAATCAAGCCTGAATGTCACAAACTACATAAATGAAATCACTGACCAGTTCTGGATTTTCTTGGCTAAATAGGGTATATTAATTCTGGAGTCACCAATGAATTTACAGAAAAAGCTTAAAGTAAGAAAAAAGGCTTCTCTAGACTTTTAAACAACTAAATTGTGAAAAATGTGCTTTAATGGCACTATTTCTGTCCTTAGTTTCACCCATTTACCAATATTAAAAAGTTTCGCTTTCTCCTCTCATTTCCTGTAAATGGCATAAGAAGTATCCTATTGAATAGTAAACACCATGGCACAACTAAAATTAATTTAATCAGTAATGTAAAATTTTCTCAAGTACATACTAAACCATTGGGAACTCGTGTTAATGTATAGTGTCCCTTACATTATTAACTGATTTATGATTATAAGGTTACTTTCTTTGTCATTCAAAGGTGCATTAAACATAAGAAATAAAAAAAAACCTTAAAGATTTCTAAGTAAAACTACAGAAATGAAGGGAAAGCTCTAAAAGCTAAAATCAATATCTCCTATTTAAAATTTCACCAAATTTTGAAATTCTCTGAAAATTTTTTGAAACAAAGACATATTAAATGACTCTAAATATATGTTAACATTACTTTGCAAAGTTACCTAAAACCTACTAGAGTTATTAGGAGTTACACAAAATGACACACAATATTTAGCTGATTTGCAAAGTTTGCTACACATTATCACTGAATATAATCAGACATAAATATTACTGAAAATGAAGCCAGGCAAGTTGTCACACACCTGTAATCCCAGATACTCAGGAGGCTGAGGCACGAAGATGACCAGTAGTACGCCGCCAGCCTGAACAACTTAGTGAAGTCTTGTCTCAAAGTAAAAATTTAAAAATAAAAGGCTGGGATGTAGCTCAGTATTTGCTTTCCATGTCTGAGGCCCTCAGTTCAATTCCCAGCACCCAAAACGAAAAACAAAATGAAACAAAAAATTGGAAGTGATTGGTAGATGAATGCCATTTAGTAAACTGGGGAAAATCAGGTAGTGATTTCATTTTGATGAATATTTATTTATTCACAATAGGTATATATATATATATTTTTTTTCTTTCACATTTTTTACTGGTACATTATAGTTATACATAATGATGGGATTCTGGAATTCATTGTCACATAGGCAAACAATGTAACAATATAATTTGGTGAAAACCACTCCCCAACATTTACCCCTCTCTCCCCATAATATTTCCTTCAAACCCAAATATTTGTAAAATCTCAATCAATAAAACAGAACAAAGTGTAGCTGCTCATGCAAAAAGGGTCAATGAGGAGCTAGAATCAGGTCTGCTCAGCTTCTCTATCAGTCTCAAAGAAATCTCGACAGTGAGCACTCCCAACCTGCAACTTTCTTCACTACTCATTCATTCAATGATCATTCTTTAAATAGATTCCTAAAAAGTTTACATTTAGAAAATTAAGCAAATTTTCTTTGTTTCATCAGGTAGAACCGCCCTGTATCTGAAAGTTGTCTCTCAAATTCAACCTAAGCTAAATAATTTTAAGATTTTTAAGTACTTTTTCTATGGTTTCTAAATTCTAGCTTAATTTTATTCATGGTTTTCTGAATCTCATCGTAATGGAAACAGATCAACAAATAGCATTATAAGATCATTGCTTCACTTCTTTTGCTAATTGGTGTTACTTTCCTATTTTTACTCTTCATAGTAGTATGTTCCTCTTCATCTCAGACTTGTCTAATTTACTATCATCTCTACAATATCAGTTTATATACAAAAATCATCTTCTGCTTATGAATGAGTAGAAACTCTGGTATTCATGCAAGATCAAATAAGTATTTATACTTGCCTAAGGTACTGAAGTTCTAGTTACTAGCGGACTAGGAGAAAGTTATCTGCAAAGCACTCAAGAGCTAATTTAGTCCATTTGATTATAACTTTAAACATCTGTATTAAAGTCTTGAGAGTAAACTTAATGATAAACCCACCACTTTTTCTTAGCAGCACAATCAATCTTTTTTTTTTTTTTTTTTTTTGGTACTAGGGATTGAACTCAGGGGCTCTCCACCACTGAGCCACATCCCCAGCCCTATTTTGTATTTTATTTAGAGACAGGGTCTCACTGAGTTGCTTAGGGCCTCGCTAAGTTGCTGAGGCTGGCTTTGAACTCACGATTCTCCTGCCTCAGCCTCCCAAGTGTTGGGATTACAGGTGTGCGCCACCGTGCCCGGCTAGCACAATCAATCTTTCTGAGATGGTTCTATGTATTTGGTAAGACAATATTCCATTTCTGTAAGGGTAGTTTCAGCTCTAATATGACAGAATTTGCCCAAACACCGATAGAAGACTAATCCAGAGATTTACAGAGGGGCATTAAAAAGAAAACTTCTAATGAGTTTAAAAAATGAGCCAAAGAACCACATTATTTTTATTAAATACTCCTATCAATTCTGTACTCATGAGCTCATTATCTAATTTGTATTTATCAAATTATTCTCCTTTAAAATCAAGCTTTTACACTATACTTGTTCTTTTGGATAGGTTTCACCTGCTAATTGGCAAGTAGAGTGGTTCACATATAAACCCAAATTGATTTCTCCAACTCCCCAATACCATTTTTTGCCAGTAATTTTTTCCTTTAAATAAAAAATAAATGTGATGCTTGAACTTGTAATGTTCTAATTTCCTAAATATCTGTGCCCTCAGTTTCCTTTTCTTTAAAAGCAATGAAATGACTCAAATATGGATTCTTTAAAAATGATTTACAGTAACTTTGCCAAAAAGCAAAAATACATTCATTTGAAAAATACCAAACTTAAATGCCCCAAACATATTGCTTCTGTCATACTGGAAACACCACCAATCATTACTCAGTATACCCAAAACAAGACATTGAAATATAAATAAATAAATAAATAAATAAATATATGTATATATATATTTTAACTCAGAGATTTCTATTTTATGGATATCCACATTTATATTTTTATGATATGGTAACAGGCTGAGTGAATTAAATCTTTAAAAGATATTCTTTTGCATACAATAAAGGGCAAGGTCTGATTTCATCTTCAAAAACCCACAGCCAAGGTAACCATAGGTGTCCGAGGAAATGCCTAATTTCTCCTCAAGAACAAACATCATAGGAACAACATAATAACAACGATTATTAAGTCATCTGTAGGTCCTATATTTGAAGTAATGCAACAAGTGTATACACCCTTAGGGATTTTCATTACGGAAATACAAAATGTAGCATAACAAACTAGGAAAAAAAGTACTAAGACTTAGATCAAAGCACTTGAATTCAAGTACCAAATCTGCCAACTGTTAGCTTGTTTGAAAATGAGTCCAATACTACAGCATTTGGTCAGGGTGAACAGCAGAGACAAAAAGGTCACTAAAACTTATTTCATAACTATCACGTTTTAGAACAGCTGACTGAATCTAAATAAAACCCCTATAGTAAAACTGTTAAGGTGCATTCTATAGATGAAGACAGTGAGATGCAATGACTTACATGAACTGGCCTCAAAGTCATACTTCAAGTTAACTGGTGGAACTGTGAAATAAATTAGGTCTAAGTCTTATACTCATTCCACTAAATCACACTGGAGTCGGCAAACGAAACAAAACAAAACCACTCTAAATTATGTATCACTGTTCTGATGTCAGAAGGATGTGAAATTTTTTTATTATAATAAAGAAGCACACTGTCTTTCCTCCAAAAAGTATTTTCCCTTTATGTTACATATTCATTGTGTTCAAGTTATTTTGGATGTCCCTTGCTGTGGACGGCAAGTATTAAAATCTCCACACACTTCCTTCAGTATTTTAGTACAGTATTTCACAAGTTTGAATATTAGCAAGCTACTCAGGACTCAAGTGGACTTATCTACTTTTTGCAGGCCTATGTTATCCTTCAAAGAGGAGGGAAGGGCTGCACTTCTAACAGAAACACTGCCGGCTTCTACCAAGCCTCCACTAGAGCACAAGACCACGTGGTATCTCTCATAAGCTTAAGGTTTCCTACTCCTCTCCCTCCTTTTCACAAGGAGCTGGAAATTAGGGTTTCTTTCTCTTAAATAGAGCCCTGACAAATGCCACCTGTGTAGTATAGACCGCAAACATCCTGCAGCCGGACTCCCGGAAGACTACCAGAATCAGAATAATGGGGAACTTGGATGCCGACAATGCCGGGAGGGGAAATGATTGGCAAAGTAAGCGAGTGAGACTTTGTTAAGCTACGGGACGAGGACCTGTCAAAATAGTGTAAGACCCACGCCGAACGACTGCAACCTATCCTTCGGGAAGGCCTGAGGTGGGAGCGGCACTACGGAAAAGAGGAGGACGAAGAGACCCGCACGAGCCGCCGCCGCCGCTCCCCACATACCTCTCAGCATGCACCAACAAGCCACGAACACCAGCCCTCATCTCGGGTCCAACCTTTGCCCCAAAATGCTGCTGCCCAAGGCGGCCGCAGCCGGACCTGCCCGCACCTGTCACTAGCGAAAGACACCAGCCCGAGGTTCCCGCCCAGTCCTCCACCATCCTCGGGCAACTGCAGCCACCTCAACCCCTTTCCCCTACCAGGTGTCCCCTTTCCGGAGCGAGGTTTTCAGCAGCGTCGCGATGTCAGAACGCTGGGTGTCCAGATCCGCCGCTCCGCCTTCCGCCATCTTCTTCCACTAGCGGCAGCGGAGGCGGCAGCTACGGCGGCGGCACGCCCAGAGCATTGTGGGAATGGCGTCCCGCGGCCCCTCCCATCGGCAGGTCGAAACCAAAAGAGACGCGGGGGGAGGGGGGTGCCTCGGGACAAGAGGAGGCCTTGGGGGTGGACTGGGTGTGCGGCTGTGGTCTGCTGCCCCCCATCGGTCCCGCCCGTCCAGCATCTCGTCTGGGCCTCCTCCGGCCCAGGACCGCGGGCTTTTAACTCTCCTGGCGGAGGGCTCGGGCGCTCTACTGCTTGAGCGGTGCCATGGCCAGTCCAGCCTCGACTTTGCCTACCCCTCCTTTCTTCCTGCGGACGCCTGAAAACCCTTATTTGCGCATTCACTCACGCTTGAGGGTGGGGTGGGGCGGGGAGTGTGGGGACGGCTAAGATATGGCAGAAAATTTACAGCTCCGTGACTTTGGGCTTTTGGTTTCGAGTTGCAGAACCCAAGCTCAATGAGTACTGGCACAGAGAACAATCCGAAACCGAACGTTTGGCCGCAGTGCCCTTCCTAGGTTCCTTCCAGCTCTCTTGCTGTAGGTAGGGACGTTTTTACAGGCTCTTTGTGACGCCTCCCCCGGCACACCCAGACAACTAAGCTGCGGTGAAAAACATGTCCCAGTTCCTCGGTGAACAGGGAGTAAAATAACGTACTGAATCATGACAGGTCCTAAAGGGGAAGAAACGTGTGAAAAACCTCCTCTGTGTGGGTGTAACATTTCCTTAGCCTTATCCCATGGTGTCTGCACCTGAATTGAAACTTGGGTAATGTGAGCTTTTTCGAGGCCAACAATTATGTTACAACTGGGGAAACTGAGTCCAAATCAAGATGCCAAGGTCAGACATGAGGAAGTGGAGAGGCAAGTTCACAGCCCAGGTTCCAAAGACCATGTACTATATAATAGTAAATTCTACCTCCTTAGGACAGCCAAGTTAAAAAGTAAATCCCACAAGAGCTGGAATTGGGTTTCTCTGGTTCTGTTTGGGTTGGTTTGTTGGTTTGTTTGCTTTTTCCCTTCCTCTTTTATTCCCCCCAACATTTGGTGACTAGCATCGTGCTGAGTGACGTAAAAACACTTCCATAATTAATAAATTGTGAAAAAACTGCTTAAGTATTTACAAGCATGAAGATGTCCAGATGTGACTTTAAGATAACATCTAATATGACGAAATGATTAACAAGAATCCTGACATGATTCTCTTATTTCCCCATTTTTAATGCCTACCCTAACTCATTTAGGTTTGCAATACAGATTGATGTAGTTATGTTGGTAAGAAGTGTTGAACCCTTCCAAATAAAAGTATTGTATATTGGTATTTGATTTGGGTATATCAATGTTATGATTGCTTGTTGCTATACAATACTATTTGGCATTATCTATCATGTCAATCTTTACTTGGAGAATCTGAATGCAACTTCCAGTCTCATTCTGCTTTTCTTCTGACAGGTTAAAAAATTAGTATTTGTTTAACCATGGGTATCCTCAAAGATACATTTTCCCCTTTTCCAAAGTAATTATCCAAAGAGAAACAGCATGATATGGAAAGAATATGTTGTAGTCACATAGACCTTAGTTCAAACTTCACTTCAACCTCTAGGTGCAAAGTGCTTAACCTGTAGATTAATAATAAATTGAGTATTATAATATCTACCTTAAAGGATTTTTGTGAAGATTAAATGAAATAACATGTTTATTGCTTGGGACATAATACCAATCAATAAATATTAGCAGGAGAAATTGGACTGATGACAGAATGAATTGTACAGTATTTGAATTATATCTCAATAAAGCTGTTTTTAAAAAGTGTTGGGGATTTTGAAGGCAAAATTGTGCTGTCATTTTATAAACATAACCAAGAAGCAATGAGTCACACACTCTTGTTCAGTTTCTCTTCAAAGAGAAATGTTGAAGCTGTAGTCATGCCACTAAGTAAAATAGTCTTTTCTCCACTTGTACCATGCTGAAGGCAGTAAGTTAACTGGATAAAGATGTGTAAATTCAATGTCAATTTGAGTTATACATTTGATCAATTTGTAGACTTAATTAGTTGCCATCAGAGTCAGGAAAGAAATAATAGTTATAATATTTTATTTAGCAAGCACATATAGAATGCCTACTATTTTTCTAAACACTTTAGAGTACTAACTTGATCCTCACAGCAACTCTTTGAGGTAGGTGCTATTATGATTCCAATTCTATAGATAAGGAATTGAGACAAGTAAGTGGGAGAACCCAATTTTGGATGTAAGGAATCTGGCTCCAGAATCTAGAAGATTTGGAAAATTTAAAACTTTTTTTCAGACCTTTATGATCTTGTTTATAGCAATCAGCTTTTCATTGATTTCCATTTATGAATTCATGGAAATTCTGCTTATTTTACTGATATTTCTTTCAATTATGAAGAAAATTAAGATATTGTTCATAAATACTAAATTGATTAAGGCCCATATTCGTACTGAATAGGAAGATTGATAGATTAATAAAAATTGCATTACCTTGAATGACACAGATAATTGAGTAAAAATCAGAGGGCTACATCTGTTTATTCTGAATGAGGGTCTTCAGTGATGTTTCTCTGTTTTTCACAAATGTACTACTTGTATCTTTCTTGTCCATTTAAAAACCTAAGGATTTGAGTAGGGAAAAGGGCTACAGAATGCTGAGTACTTTAGAAATCGGGCTTAATGCAAGTGAAGTGGACCCCACATAAAGTCAGTTGGTTTTGAAATTGAAGATACTCTAGGGAGTATTCCTTGATCTTGTAAGGATTCCCTTTTCTGCTCACTGGTGTTTGAACAGTCCCTTGTCCAACCTTGAGAGGTCCTTGCACTCAACAATTAAAAGACAGGACTTGAAATATAAATACTCCAGAGTGAATCAAGGCTTAAAACTAAGTTGTCAAATGAGAGGCAGTTTTCAGCATGGGGCCAACCAGAGAAAGAAGAAAGAGCGACGTGTTTTATATAAAAGGGTTGAATGGGCGAAAGTACAACGGAGAATTCAAGATAAATTCTGCCAAGTTCACAATTTTATATGGGACTGGCTACTTGAGCCCAAGGAAAATCTGCCTGCAGTCAGTTGATTTAGCACATCACAGATGTACGCAGAATGAGCGTATCTCCTGAAAGAAAAATGTTTGATGACCTGGCTGACCTTATTTCTGATCTTTAGTCTTCAGAAAGTGCTGCCTCACTTTTTCCTTCTTCCCTGTCCTTCCTCTGCAGTTTTTCCCTCTGATAATCCTACCACCCCCTCATTCGTATTCACCTCTCAAAACCCTTCATTCTTTTCTCTTATGTAATTGTGTAACTCCCTTCTCTCTTCAGCAGCTCTGAGCAGCTAGAAGGCAGCGGAAAGGCGGAGGAGGAGTGCAAACACCAAAATAGCATGTAGTAAAATGCTTAATCTGTTAATGATATTTTGAAACCTGGGATCTGAATAAAAATTGTAAGTGCCACGATACAGTTTTTAAAGTTAAAAAAAAATACAGAGGCTTCTTATTTCAGACAAATGTTAGGTTCCAATTAAGAGGAAGAAATCGTAGTGAAGTGAATATAGCACCTTTTGCAAAGAACCAGTATACTTGGATTGTGACTCTGGCTCAGTTCCACTAACTAGCTATGTAACCTTGGCCAAGTTATTTAATCTCTGTGAACTTTCGTTTTCTCATTATAAAATAAGGTGATTATCTTGATGGGCTGAAACTCAAATGCTTGCAGGGTTAAGATATAGCTAATATAAATGGGTGAAGCAAACATGCTTTAAGATAATAAGGAGTTGTGTGTGCCCCAACTAAAGGTGTTTAAATTAAAGGAATTAGAATAAACAAAATTATATCTTCTGCTCTATAGGATCTGGAAAGTTTAATTTTGGTATGGGCTTGAAGTCCACAAATTAATTTGTGTTGTTTCTTAGATCCTTTTTTTAAGAAACACATAAAAAATGCTGTGAAAGTAGACACTACCCTGAAGGTTGATATCAATTCTCCCTATGCGTAGCCAATTGTCACTAAATGATGGCACAACTAAACTGATTTGAATCCATAAACAAATCAAGTAGTCTAATGGGTCTAGAATGAAAGCAAAAAAAAAAAAGAAAAAAAAAAGAAAAAAAAAGAAAACCTTCATAGAGAATATAATCTGTGGTTCTAGGTATTTTAAATGAACAATCCTATATGATGAAAAATTTTTTCAAGAATGAGTTGGCTTATCCTATCCAGCCAAGAGTGATATAGCTCAAACCAAAGCTGGCAGTACGAAAAGTCTATTTTATATTTTTTGTTTGTTATTTGCCTTTACTGATAGACTTCCAGATTGATAAAAGAACACTTCATAAAAAAACAAATGGGCAAGTAGTCTCTGATCCTTTCCCAAGCTTCCTAATAATAGATGAACTTGAGAGAGCTAAATTGTTTTGAGATGCTGATCTTTTGTTTTAAATGGACAAGTTGAATTAAACAAAATATTGATCTTAATATTATATATTTGATCCTTGTACTTTATATTATTTCATTCAAAAATTTAAAATTTTTTGTTATGCTCATGAATCTCAGAAATCTGTACAACCAAAGTAAAATAGAGAGTTGTATAATAAGCTACTGATTTCTGAAACTGTATGGATTCCAAAGAGATTAACTTTGTTTTTTCCCAAGAGAGGGCTGAATTATTCAGATTTTCTGTTTGGACAATCCTTCTCTTCATTTTGGCTGAGGGAGCAAAACAATTTAAACTGCTTACCAAGAATTTTAGAACAAAATAATAGGTCTTAGAGACTATCCATGTTCTTGGATTGATGGAAACATAGGACAAGTCTGTCTTCATAATGTTCACTTCCAGATATCTCTAAGTAGCAGAACACTGCATACCACACAGTAGGTTTAGGTAGAGTTAGAAGACATCAACAATGAAAAAAAAAATCGTTTAGTGATTTTACAAAAATATTTAGCATTGTTTTTTTGTTGCTAGCCATTATGCTTCTGTTAGGACCCATTGAACTCTGTTAGTTATGCATTTCTAAAATTACTAGTGGCTTAAGGCTGCTATGCAAACAACATGAGATGTGCACAAAATAATAATATACCTCTACAGATAATTTAATTTACTTAATGATAAATGACCTCCTCTGTTACTTACTAGTTCTGTGTTACTGGAGAATTTTAGTTTCCTCCCTTTTAAAATGGAAATAATGGACTTCTTAGGATTCATTTGAAAGTGAATTAAATAATGAAGTTCAATTAAATAATTAAATATACAGCTCAATACATAGTACAATTATTATTTACAAAATATTTGTTCCCTTCTCACTGGGGAAGCTTCTAAATTTGAATGTTCGAACAAATTCATTAAGATCATGGAACTGTTATGCAATAACACAAACAGTTCTGTAAAATTAGTGGTTCCCTGTTTCAAAGAAATCCAATTACTAAAGTTAAAAAAATCATATTAAAATTCATACTTTGCCAGGTGCAATGGTGCACACCTGTAATCCCAGGTCTAGGAGGCTGAGGCAAGAGAATTGCAAGGTCAAAGCCAGTCTCAGCAACTTAACAAGACCCTGTCTCAAAATAAAACATTAAAAAGGGCTGAAGATGTGGCTCGCACTGTTAAGCACACCTGGGTTCAATCCCTGGTACCAGAAAAAAAAAAAAAAAAACCCAAAAAACCAAAACCAAAACCAAACAACAACAACAACAACAAACTAACTTTACTCACAGTCTTTTGCATGAGGGATTCTTAGGGATAAAACCACAGAAGCTGAGAATAGAATACAAAATACAAAAGTATTTTATATGCTTATGATTATTCTGTAATTATATTCAGAACTATAACAGATCAAAGACCTGTTTTGAGTCATCTTATCTATGCATTTACAATATGGAAAGTAGAATAGTAGCTCTCCAAAGATCTCCATATCCTAATTCCAGAAATTCTCAATGTGCTACCTTGTATAACTAGAAGGACTTTGGAGATGTGATTATGGTTAAGGACCTGGAGATGAGATCAGCCTGCATCATCCCATTAGATCCAGTATAATTACATGCATCCTAAAAAGTGAAAAGAAGTTTCCTGGCTGTGATCAGAAAGTAATGTGACTGACTGAAAAAATGAAGATGGAATAAAGGGGCCTCAAGCCAAGGAATTTGAGTGGCTTCTAAAAGCTGAAAAAGGCAAGGAAATGCGTTTTCCTCTAGAGCCTCAAGCAAAGAACACAGTTTTGCCAACACCTTGATTTTAACCTAATAAGATTTGTGTCAGACTTCTATAGAAATGTATGATCATACACTTCTGTTGTTTCCAGTGAATAGGTTAATGGTGATTTATTAGAGTGGCAATAGAAAATACAGACAAGTATCTTTAAGGAAATTAAGACAAAGCAAAATATATTCAGACCTAAAATTGATCTCTGTGTCTATGTTATATAGCATTTCACAGATATATGTTATATATTGGCTATTATATCACAGATAGCAATAATAAGTAGTTGGACAGCAGAAGTTATATTCTCTGGACAGAAGAATGGAAGATAATTTTAGCAATGAGTTCTAAAACTAACACAATGTATAATACAATAAGTAATAGCTATACCTAATTCTTCAGTAATTATGTGATTAACTTTTTAGGCAATGTCACATCAATGGGGGTATCTTCTCCTTGGTCCACTGATTAAAAATGCTATTTTTTTCTGGGAATATCTATAGACATCCCCAGAAAAAATGCTTTACTAGCCATCCAGCATCCTTTAGAATGCTATATTAACACATAAAATTGACCATTACACTCATGAATTACAACCAGAGAAAATTGAGTCATGTGACTTAAGAGGGATAGAACCATAAATACATTGAACTGGATAACACACATCACTGTTAACCGAAATAGATTATAAATTAATGCACATACCCCAGAGTTTTCTTCCTTCCTTCTCCTCTTCCTCTCCCTTTTATCCTTTTTGTCTCCAAAGGTATTTGGTACAACTCAGTGTGGACAGTGATTCCTTGATAAGTACTAACTGAATAAAAAGAATTTGCAGCAAAGTTAAGACTAAAAATAAAACCTAGGTCTACTGTCTACTTAAAATAGTTAATGGAAGGTAGAAGTATATCAAGGTAAGGCAAAAAAAAAAAATGGCCCTGCTTTTACCAGAGTGAGAACTGAGTGATTGTAAGTAATGCCTTTTAGACTCTATAATGCTCTAATTGCTTTTGAATGCCTCATCTAAATGGTGCTATAGAGGAAATTTCTTTCAGCCTTTTCAGAGAAAAAATGAATTTCAAACTTGTTTCTCAAGAGGAGAATAAAGAAAACTAGAAAATCAAGTCAGTTCAGAACTGTCAGATTTTCAAAATAAATAAAGGATGTTTTCCTAAAATGATTCTACTGTTAACAAAGTTTTCATTTTCAAGCTTTCTAAGTGCAAACTTTCAATTTTTATATTGCATAAATTAATTCAGAAAAGAACAAAATAGGTGAAAAAAATTTCAAGTTTGAAAGATATTTAAAACTGTGTTAAACAGAGTAAAGAAGCTTTTAAAAATATAGATTCATCTAAGAGAAATGATTATTTACTAGAAAGGAAATCTTTACCAACATTGATTTTATTATGTATTTGCTTGTCACCATTGATAGAAAATCTATAATGAAATTGACAAGTTATTTTTCAGTTTTTTTTAAAATTTACATGATAGTGTTCTCTAAGAATGTACTTGGACATGTTAAACTAAATGTTGGGGGTCTCCTCTCAAAAAAGGTATTCTTAAATAAGAGAGCAAGGTATCCATGAAGAGAATGTAATTCTTCATTTGAATTTCATAAAGAGACAATGAAATTCATTTGGAATTTACTCTGTTAGCCACCTAAAGGTATATTACTTATCCAATGGACTTGGTGGAAGGTTTAAAAAAAATCATCTCAATCTAAAGCACTGTTTCCAGTGTGATGTGTAGATTAGCTATGTCATATACACATGTGGTTCATTTTAAAATGTGGTGCAATTAAACTATGGGTTATTAGCCTAATTACAGATATTGAATCAGAACCTTTGAGAGTTGAAGCTTAGCAAATATCATTTTAACAAGTTCACAGGTGATTCTTGTGCTCTCTAAAGTTGGTAAGTATTGGTCTAAGGAATCTAAGGTAGGCTTCTTCATTTAATTTTTCCCAGATTTAGGCAAAAATCCTCCACCTAGTGATTTAGGTTTATTCTTTTTTTTTTTGCTTTTATAACAATATAGCTTAGGGTAATTCATAAACAATAAAAATTTATTCCTTACAGTTCCTGAGGCTGGGAATTCCCAAGGTGTCCAAAGATTTAGTGTTTGGTGAGGACTCAGTCAACTTCAAAGATGACAACTTCTTACTGTGCTTTTACACGTTGGAAGAGGTAAGGGAGCTTGAACCTCCTCTTTAAGGGCACTAATTCCATTCCTGATTGTGAAGTCCTAGTAATTTAGTCACTCCTTAAAGGCCCCACTTCCTACTGCTGTCACATCAGCCATAAGATTCTATGGTATAAATTTGGATGTGGGGAGTGGAGAGAGACACCAACATTGAGACATAGTAAAGGCAAAATTATAGCTATAAGACTAGGTGGGCAGTCTTGATAGAATAATTCATACCCTAACTATAATTATTTAATCTCGGCAAATTAAATGAGCAAAAACTAATGTAAATCTCACATACTGTAACTGGTATCACTTCTTCTAGGACTTTTTCTTTTTTAGAATTGTGACAATCTGTTCACCAAAGATACTGACTTGTAGCAGTAAAATAGAAGAAAATATTCTTCTATTTGATGACTCTATATTAATCACTTATACCCTACTGGGCTTTGTTTTTTAGAAACTAAATCTAAATTCAGTTGAAACCCAAAAAACTGCTAAGAATTGATTGTTCAATTAAGTATTTTTCTGTTCAAAGAGGTGTACCCAAGTAAAAGTCATAATTGTTAAGTTTAAATATAATACAAATATTTACTATAGGACATAAGTATTTATAATTATAGACAATGTTTAAGCAAAATGAATGAGCTTATTTGTATAGTATACTTCTTTACAACCAATTCAATATGTAATAAACTATAGCATTCAATATCAAAACCTTGTTAGCTCTGTTTTTTTTAGGATCATACACTTTATTACTGTATTTAAAGATCATCACACTAAAAAATCTGATTATTAAAAGTTGATTTCACTTTGGAAACAACGAAAAGAGGATAGGACTTTTTCTCATAGGCTGCTGTCATTCTTGAATGTGGAAAAGATGGCACATTCTTGGGTTCAACCTTAGAACTGCATACATCTTTTGCTGGATCAACATCCAAAATGTTACTTTAATTCCTGGAAAGCATAAATTTCAGCTTTTCTTTTATAAATCTAATTATATATTGATTTTATAGTCAGCCTGATAAACCAAACAAAACAGAAAGCCACAGTCCTCTGGAGTCACATTCTACATAAGGATTCTAAAATTATCTCAAAAATTGTTGTACGGTCAAAAGTACAATGGTATCCTTATTTATTTTGCCCACAAAGTAAAAAAACATGATTTTGTATTTTAAACATGACATGCCATGTGAATTTAATGCACAAAAAAATAAAAAGTGAACAATCACTACTTAAAAAGAATTAGCAACTTCCAGAAGAGTCAAATGGGGAAAAATTTTAATACATTAAATTAAGCAATTGAATTAAATGCACACTAGGGAACAAGAGTAGCAGTAAACAGGAGAAAAAAAAGCAGGAACAGCAGCAGCAATGGAAGCAGCAATGGAAGGCATAGCATATGGAAGGCATAGTATCTATTAGCAGAAATGCAACCAAATATAGCACCTACATGTACATAGGTCAACTGCCTCAGTGAAAACCAGAGTTTCTTATAACCAATTAAAAAAAACAGTTACAAGCAATTTAAAAGAAATATATCTAAAATATAAGGACGAATATATTGAAGGTAAAAGGATGAAAATTGTTAGTAAATAAAATGCCAATGAAAGAAAGCTGGTTTTGCTGGTATATCAAAATCTATTTTGAGTTGTCTTAGTATCTATTATCAATCAAATATCAGTAAACATAGACTTTGAGGTAAAAAAATTAGAAAAAAATCACTACTTAATATTTTTAAAACCAGCTTATTAGAAAAATGTAAATATAGAATCCTGAATCATTTTGTATCTAAATGAATGCTCTCAAAACATACAAAGCAGAAGGACTAAAGAAACACAGTAGAAATTGACAAACTTTTAAAAAATGTATAGATCAAGCAAAAATCAGGAAAAATGAAGGTTAGGAAAACATAATCAACAAACTTCATCCATTTATTACATATAGATATTTCTACTAATTAGAAAATATATACAAAGGATGAAACATTTATAGAAATTGAATAGAACAAAGTCAAAGCAAATTTCAGTAAGTCCCAAACAATTCCTATGGCAAATACCTCTTTTTCTGAACAAAATTAGCCAAACTAGCATGGGTTTGAAAACTAAACCAAATGGTTCATGGCTAAAATAAACTGTAATTTGAAATGACATAATATTTAGAGAGGAATAGCAGCGAAAATGACTTAGTGCAAAAACAGAACCCATAGCAATCGTTAATGTTCTAAATGTGCCTATAGGAAAAAATGAAAATGAGTTAAAATTATTAAGATTTGAAAAAGTACAACAGAATAAGCCACGGAAATTAACAAAATAGAAAGTAGAAGCAAAAAGGATAAAAAAAAAACACCCCTCAAATCTAGTCCTTTGAAAGATGGCACATTCTCGAGTTCACACTTAGAAATGCAGGCATCTTTTGCTTGATCACAGGTCTTTTTTTATATATATATATAAATAAAACTTTATTTTCAAAAAAGCTTGTGAAGAAAACTAAGTGAAACACATTAAATAATATTAGAATAAGTCTCCTGGGATAAATCCAGCAAAATATGTAAATCCTTCATGATTACAATAATAAACTTTTTGAAAGTGTTTAAGAAAACCTAAATAAATGAAAAGATATATTCATGGATTGATAACTCAACATCATAAAGATAGTAAATTTCAAATTAGTCTGAAAATGACAACGGATATGTTATGATTTGGATATTAGGTACCCTCCAAAAGCTCATGTGAGAGACAATGCAGGAAGGTTTAGAGGTGAAGTGATTGGGTCATGAGAGCTTTAACCCACTCAGTAAAATTAATCCCCTGATAGGGATCAACGGAGTAGTAATTCTAGGACAGTGGGGTGTGGCTGGAGGAGGTGGGCATTGGGAGCATACCTTTGGGGTATATATTTGGCTGAGTTAGACTCTCTGCTTCTGGATGTGATGTCTTATGTCACTTCCCTCCACCACACTCATCTGCCATGGTGTGCAGTCCCACCTTCAGCCCTGAGGAATGGAACCAGCCTGTATGGACCGAAACGTCTGAAACTGTAAGCCCCCAAATAAACTTTTCCTCCTAAAATTTTGCTTGTCAGGTATTTTAGTCACAACAGAAGCAAACAAACAAACAAAACGGAACAAAAAAAACCCAAAACAGTATATTGAATTTGGGGGGCCAGTCCTAAAATTCAGAGGTACGGGGGTAAGAATTACCAAGTAAAAATTGAAGAAAAAGAATAAAATTAGAAGGAGGGGAAGTTGTGTTATGTAACATCAAGATTTATTCCCTACTAATTAAAATATTATGGTATTAGGGACAGACAACTGAAAAAATTGAGAGTCTGGAGTCAAACACTTATAGAAGTACTTAATGTAGGAAAGATATTCCATTGCAAAGCAATGGCGGAATGTTGCACTACTCAGTATGTGGAGTGAGGACGATCAGGTATCCATAGGGAAAATAAGGTTTTGATCTCACTTCAGATACAAGTTAAATTTCAGATGTGAAAAAAAACTTAAAAAATTCAGATGTTAAGAAATATTAATTATGAACTCTGAATAAGAAAAACTTTATACATGAAAAAAAGAAATATCACAACAGACACTACTGAAATACAGAAGATAATTAGAAACTATTTTGAAAATTTATACTCCAATAAAATAGAAAATCTTGAAGACATTGACAAATTTCTAGAGACATATGATCCACCCAGACTGAATCAGGAGGACATACATGATTTAAACAGATCAATTTCAAGCAATGAAGTAGAAGAAGACACCAAAAGCCTACCAATCGGGAAAAGCCCAGGACCAGACACATTCTCAGCTGAGTTCTACAAGACCTTCAAAGAAGAATTAACACCAATACTCTTCAAATTATGCCATGAAATAGAAAAGAAGGGAAACCTTTAAACTCATTCTGTGAGACTTTTATAACCCTGGTACCAAAACCAGACAAAGACACATCAAGGAAAGGAAACCTAAGACCAAGATCCCTGATGAACATAGATGCAAAAATTCTCAATAAAGTTCCAGCAAATCGCATACAAAAACATATTAAAAAGAGTGCACCACGATCAAGTGGGGTTCATCCCAGGGAAGCAAGATTGGTTCAACATGTGGAAATCTTTAAATGTAATTCATCACATCAATAGACTTAAAAACAAGAATCATATGATTATCTCAATAGACGCAGAAAAAGCATTTGACAAAATACTGCACCCCTTCTTGCTTGAAACACTAGAAAAACTAGGGATAGTAGGAACCTACCTCAACATTGTAAAAGCTATCTATGCTAAACCCAAGGTCAACATCATTTTAAATGGAGAAAAATTGAAAGCATTCCCTTTAAAAACTGGAACAAGACAAGAATGCCCTCTTTCACCACTTCTATTCAACACCATCCTTGAAACTCTAGCCAGAGCAAGTAGACAGACAAAAAAAATTAAAGGGATACCAATAGGAAAAGAAGAACTCAAACAATCACTATTTACTGACAGTATGAGTCAATATTTAGAAGATTCAAAAATTTCCACCAGAAAACCTCTAGAACTAATAAATGAATTCAAAGTAGCAGAATATAGAATCAATACCCATAAATCAAATGCATTCCTACATATCAGTGATGAATCTACTGAAAGAGAAATTAGGAAAACTACCCCATTCACAATAGCCTCAAAATGAAAAACCCCTACAATGAAAACTATGGAGCACTAAAGAAAGATTGAAGAAGACCTTAGAAGATGGAAAGACTTCCATGCTCCTGGATAGGCAGAATTAACATTATCAAAATGACCATACTACCAAAAGCATTATATAGATTTAATGCAATTCCTATTAAAATCCTAATGACATTTTCATAGAACTAGAAAATTTGGAAAAATAAGAGACCCAGAATAGCCAAAGCAGTCCTTAGCAAGAAGAATGAAGCAGGAGGCATTACAATATCAGACTTTAAACTCTACTACAGAGCCATAGTAACAAAAACAGCATGGTATTGGCACCAAAACAAACATGTAGACCAATGGTACAGAATAGAAGACACAGAGACAAATCTACATAAATACAGTTATTTCATACTAGACAAAGGTGCCAAAAACATTCAGTGGTGAAAAGATATCCTATTCAACAAATGATGATGGGAAAATTGGAAATCCACATGTAACAAAATGAAATTAAACCCCATTTTTTTTTTACCCTGCTTGAAACAACTCAAAGTGGATTAAAGCATTCCAACAGAGACCCTGTGCCTAATAGAAGACAAAGTAGGCCCAAATCTTCACCATGTGGGCTTGGAATCTGACTTCCTTAACAAAACTCCTAAAGTACAAGAAGTAAAGTCAAGAATCAATAAATGGGATGGTATCAAACTGAAATACTTCTTCTCAGCAGAGGAAACAATTAATAACCTGAAGAGAGAGCCTACAAAATGGGAGAAAATCTTTACCACATGTACATCAGATAGAGCATTAATCTCCAGGATATTGAAAAACTCAAAAATTAACACCTAAATAAATAAATAAATAAATAACCAACACAATCAATAAATGGGCTAAGGAACTGAACAGATACTTCACAGAAGAAGAAATATAATTGATTCATAAATATATGAAAAAATGTTCACTATCTCTAGCAATTACAGAAAATACTCAAATCAAAACTACTCTAAGATTTCATCTCACCCTAGTCAGAATGGCAATTATCAATAATACAAGCACCAATAAGTGTTGATGAGGATATGGGAAAAAAAATACACATACATTGCTGGTTAGACTGCAAATTGGTGCGACCACTCTGGAAAGCAGTATGGAGATTCCTTCGAAAACTTAGAATGCAACCTCCATTTGACCCAGCTATCCCACTCCTTGGCATATACCCAACAGACTTAAAATCAGCATAATACAGTGGTGCAGCCACATCAATGTTTACAGCAGCTCAACTTGCAATAGCTAAATTAAGGAACCAACCTAGGTGTCCTTCAACAAATGAATGGATAAAGAAAATCTGGTATATACACACAATAGAATATTGCGCAGCCTTAAAGAAGAATGAAATGATGGCATTTGCAGGTAAATGGGTGGTACTGGAGAATATTATGCTAAATGAAATAAGCCAATCTTAAAAAAACCAAAGTCCAAATATTTTGTCTGATACATGGATGCTAATTTACAATGGGGGTGTCTAGGGAAGAATAGAGTTACTTTGGATTAGGTAAAGGGGAGTGAAGGGAAGGGGAATGGGAGTAGGAAGGAGAGTAGAGTGAATCAGACATTATTACCCTACATACATATATGATTACATGACCAGTGTGATTCTACATCGTACAAAGAGAAGAATGAGAAATTTTACTCCATTCATGTATGATGTGTCTAGGTGCATTCTACTGTCATGTATAACTAATTAGAACAAATAGAAAAATAGATACAAAATATAAACACTTATATTTTGTAAATTGTAAATTGCCTATACTAAAATGAAAAACTTCTGTATCATATAGAACAGAAAACACAGTTGAACCCACAAAGACACAGTCATCTCATCCTAGACAAAGGAGCCAAAACCACACAGTTGAGAAAAGACAGTCTATTTAATGAATCATGCTGGGAAAACTGGTTATCCATATGTAGAAAAATGAAACTAGATTCTTATCTCTCATGTGCAGAGGCTATGGAGGGAAAAAGAAAAAGAAAGGTTGTGAATCTCATGAAAATAGAAGTGAGATTAGTGGAGCAGAGGTAAGGGAGCAGGTGGTGGAAGGAGGGGAGGGAAAAGGGGAAATACTGGGAAATGATATTAGCCAAATTCTATTGTTATAGTGTGTGCATGTAAGAATATGTAACAATAAATTCCACCATTATGTATAAGTATAATGAACCAACAAAAATACAGAAAAAAGTCTTCTGTACTATATAACATTAAAAAGTTAAAAGATAAATCAGAGTGGGAGAAGATATTTAAAAATTTTGAATTTATGCCAGACTAAGAAATCCCCAAAATTATAAGAATTCTAATTACAAATATACATAATAAATAAAATACATAACAAATATATGAATAAAATATAAATAAGAAAAATCATAAGAAAAAGATCACAATAAAAATAGGCACAGAATGGATAAATTTATAAGAAAGGAGATCTGAATGACAATGAACATATCAGAACAGGTAAATACGAAAATGCAAAATAATAGTGCAATGAGATAGTACTTCACATACATCAGTTTGGAAAAAATTTCAAAGTTTGACATTATCAAGCATTAGGATGTGAAGTAATGAGAATTTTAATATTCTGCTGATAGGAAGACAAATAGGAAGAGCCACCTTGGAGGACAATTTGTTATTTAGTAAAGTTGTAGATGTTTATACCTTATGCCTTAGCAGTTCTACATCTTGCTACCTCAGTGGAAGCTTCTTCAGATGTCCACAAGGAGACACAGCCAAGTATATTTGTTCCAGCATTATTTATTATAGCAAAATGGAAATAAACAAAGTAGTAAATTATAGCATGTGATTTAATAAACTCTTGGCTATTCAGTCAATATATATATGTGTATATATATATGCATATATATATATATATATGATTTATGTAACAGGAGTATATATCTGTATCTTTATTCATCCCTAATCCCTAAATATCAATAGTGGGGGAAAAGGCATCTCAAAATATGGCAGTTCAAGTGTGTACTATGGATAAGTTTTCTTCCTTCTTTTTACTTTTGTTTTTCAAATTTTCCTAAGGAACATCTAACACACTTCTAGTGGAAAAAAATAAAAGACTGAGCAACTTGGGAGAGGGATAAAAACCAGATATTATGAATGTTTGGTGATATACTAATGTTTTACTTTTGATGCTAACTAGGTAAATGCACTGGGCAGGGACATTCTATAAAATGGTTAGAAGGCTGCCAATGTGCGATGAATGTTTAATAAGAGTGTCATGATTAGAGAAGATTTCTACTGAGCCATCATCTCAGCTTTCTGGATTTATTCAGTGTAGTTAGTTTTTGCTGGTTCAAGTCCCTGATGTTCAAGCACACAATAAAACAGAAAATCAGTCCATAAATGGTGGTAGCTTTTACAAATAATCATGAGTATATATTGCTGCTTAGTTTAATCGACTGTATAATTTTTTTTTAAAAAATGACTTCATTTACTTGATAAACTGAAATGGCTATAGGGCTTCATTCCAGCCTACAAGATACATGATATGCATTTATAAATATGTAATTAGGGAGTACTTAAAGCCAGATTTGCTAGAGCTACATTGCAGGCCTAGCATCATAAGTAAAGCATTTTCCTGCCATGTTTTGTTTATTGGTGAGGTTACTCAGTGGAGCACCCTGACATTCTCAAATGATCTGTACATAAAAATAAGTAATGGAAAACTGACTCCAGGTGGTCTTCATTATTATGAAAAAATTTCAAACTAAAGGAATTTTCACTTAATATCTTAAATATGTTAATATTTAAAATCATAACTAGCTTAAAGTCTTAATAAGTTAGTGTATGGTTTTAAACATAATTATGTAAAACAAACATTTGTTACTCACATCTCATGAGTCATTGGCTCATTTAAAAACACTTTTAAGTGAATTTAGCTTTTGAGAAGAAAGATGCTTTTGTTTCATAACCCCTCCTGCCCCCGCCCCCATAAGTACTGGGGATTGAACTCCAGGTTGCTTTACCATTGAGCTACATCCCCAGCCTTTTTGTTTTGAGACAGGATCTCACTAAGTTGCTGAGATTTGCCTCAAACTTGAGAGATCCTCCTTCCTCAGCCTCCCAAGTTGCTGGGATTATAGGTGTGTGCCACCACACCTGGCAACACAAAGTTTTGATGGTAGTTTTATAACTTGGTTAGTTCCTATTACTTAGATTATGTTCACAAGAATATGTGTAATTCAATCTATGTGAATTTTACTCCAAAGTAGTATGTTTTCTCACACCAAGAAGTTTTGCTCTTTAATCCTTCCACATGTTGTGGATACAGTCACAAAATTGTGTGCAATTAAATTTTTAAAATCTGAAAACAGTACACAAATTTTGGAAACAGTATATTTTAAAAATAGAAAGTTACACAAAGTAATAAAACACACCTGTGAAATAACCACAAGGAATCCTCATATTTTGTCATATTTACTTCATGTTTTTATAATATAGTGAATAAAACATTAAGGGTAAATTGAATTCTTTGTGTCCTCAATCCAGTCTTATTTCTTTAATTTGTTCCCATAAATTTAATGTGTGTCTTTCTGTCACAAGGGGTGGTCCAAGGAAGTCCCAGAGGGGAGGACCTTGACTGAAGAAGTTGGAACCCTTGACAAAAACTGTGGAAAAGATTTCCTAGATATGTCAAATAGTGAAGCATAGAGATTTATTTCAGAAAACAGGAATATACATTCAAGTGAGAATGTGGACCATCTCAAGAGTGAGAGATGCTTTTGGAGTTCTCAGGCTCTTCTTTTAAAGGAAACTAGGTGAGGGGTGCATATGGGAAGGTATGTGGGAATGACATCAGTCTACTGATCACAAACTTGTTTTTGGTGTTCTGCTAGTTCTTAGGATTCTTAAGTTGACGTTTTCTCCATTATCTGATCAACAGATAACATTGGGAAAGTATCTTATATTATAGGTTTCATATGTCCCTTTGCTCAATCTTTTCTAAAAATTCTTATTTTAGGGGGCTTATTAACAGAGCATAGGGCAATTTTCATAGTGGCTGAATTTTCAGTAAGTTTAAGATTACAAGCAAAGATTTACAGATTTCCCAGGAATTTGAGAGCGGGAGAGATAGCTGACTTGGGGAATGACAGGCACGGGAGGCATACTGGCTTTGGGAGAGAAGGTATGAGGAACTTCGGCACAAGACTTTTAGATTAAAATTACATTTTTCTTGTGCTTCCTTTAGTCTCCATTCTACCTTTTATTTCTATAATTCTATCCTACTTCACTACTATCTTCCAGTCATATTTTATCCACTTACATGGGAACATTTTTATCTAATATAATTAGTATTACCCTTTGGGTTTCAAATTTTACTTTAAATGAATGTGTTCTGCACAAATCACCCTGCAACCACTTTTTCTTTTCACTTGCATTGTTTTTGTAATATACCCATGTTGATAATATACAGTGCTAGTGGACTACCTTTAAATATACCATTAAAATCATCTAAATGGCATATTTAAATGATAATATACCAAAATGTACTTATTTCTTTATTTATTCTCCTTTTCATAGACAATTTTGTTTTGACCAACATGTTGCTTTTACAAACAATACTGAAATGAGTATCTTTAGATGTATCTTCTCCCACATGTGTATGAGTTTCTCTAGGGTGAGAACCTGAAGTAGAAATGTTATCCCACCCTGGTCTAGTTCTGCCTGAGTGGCCTACCTGAATTTTTATCCTACCCTAATCTTTCTGGTCTTTGAGGACAGGATGTTGGAAGGCCAGAAGTTCCTCTTTAGGTGGGCCAACTGAAACTGGTCAGATCTAAGATGGCTGCCAGTGATCCAGTAATTTCTAACTTCACTATAATAAAATATATGAATATTTCTCTCCTTCATTAGCTTATTCTTTCCCCTTATTTATTTATTTATTTATTTATTTTTTACCCTATGTCCATAAACTTCTGACCCCCAAGGGGGGGTGGGAAGTTGATTTGCAAGTTTTTCTCCCACTTTTATTCTTGGTTAAGAATAAGTTTTCTTTGCTATTCAAGGGGTGCTTGCTCTAGTTATTGGGTCTACAATTCAGAGAGGGAAAAAGGACCCCCCCCTTTGGGGTTAAAAATTGGTAATAGAAATGTTGTTACACAGGGCATATGTGATTTTATTTAATTTGTTCATTTTTTAAAGTTGATAATTACTTGATTTTCAGATTTTCCTGCACTAGGGTTTGTGTGTGTGTGGTGGTGGGGATCAAACCCACAACATGATGCTTGTTAAGCAAACACTCTAACCCTAAGCTACATCCCAAACCCTTTTCATTTTTATTTTGAGACAGTCTCATTAAGTTGCTGGGGTTGGCCTCAAATTTATGAATTTTCGATCCTCCTGCCTCAGCCCCAAATTAGCTGGGATTATAGGTGTGTGTCACAGTGCCCTGTTCATTCATTAGGTATTTTTTTTCTAAATTGGTTAAAATTTTCCCATAGTTCCAAAACTCCATAAAATACACTAATATAATTTTCATTAGGCCTAAACTTTAAGATAATTTATTCCATTTTCTCTTTTGAAAACATTAAAAACATTAACAGTGGACCCATTTCAGTTCTATCAGTCTGAATTGGGTGCATTCTCTGCCTTGATGTTTATCGTTGTCTTGGAATTTCCTTTTGCCGTCATTCTTATCATTGCTTTGCTTTCCTTCTTTCTGAAGCTGAATGGAGGAAAGATGTGGAAGAAAAAAGTCCCATTGCTCAGTATAAACTCTTTTCATCATCTTCATCTTTTCTGTGCCTGATGACCTTCAAACTGGTAAAAATTTCCATTTGTACCTTGCTCAAAGCATCTGTTAGAGGGACTTGTAGAAGCGGGTGTTCACTGAACATTCTTTGCACAGAATAACTCAAACCCCTTTAATGAGTTATTTGTTATTTACTGAGAAAACAGATTAGAAGTCCATGGGATATGATAATAAGGGCAGATTCAGTGGCAAGACAAAATTCATGATTTTTTTCTTCTATATTTGAGTACATAGATCAAAATATTAAAGGTCTGGCTAACTATAAGGTTTCCAAAGATAAGCACCATACAAATCTTCCAGGGTTTACCCAAGCCTACAATTTGTACTTTTCCTATGTCAGAAAATAACTCTGAAATGAGAGCCACCTTTAATTATTATAGATCCCCATGCCTGGTAATTAGAAAGTCTGTTTGCTGACTAAAAATTTGAACAACAAATAAAATAGGAAATTATAGTGCAATGAATGAAAAAAATAGTATTTATAAAGTCAAACTTATTATTCAGTCAGCCTTTGCCTGGTGAGTCCACTCAAGTTGAGGTCAAGCTAAAAATTTCCTGAATATGAGAATTACCTTTACTTTCTACTGGGGAAAATATTGACAGCTATAATAGTTATGCTTCTCTTTGAATAGTAGCCAAGAGAAATCAGTTTCATGGTACAAAAGAAAAAAAGGGACAGTTACAATCCACGTAACAATCACCAGTGTTCTCTTTACACTGCTTGTATTTTTTTTTTTTTTTTTGTAAGGTACCAGGGATTGAACTAGGTGTGCTTAACCACTGAGCCAAATCTGCAGCCCCTTTTATTTTGTATTTTGAGAAAGGGTCTATTGAGTTGCTCAGGGCCTGGCTAAATTATGGAGACTGGATTTGAACTTGCAATCCTTCTGCTTTAGCCTCCTGAGTTGCTGGGATTAAGAGTGTGGGCCACCACACTCGGGGTTCTTTCACTGCTTGTTTAATTACTGTTGGTTCCAGCCCCCAACTCTCCAACACAATCATGTGCTACAGAGCAAGTGCCTGAGCCCAGAAATGAATTAATTCAACTGTACTATTCTTGGTGCTGGAAAGGATCAAAACCAAAATCACATGTACTCACATGTACTATTATGCAAAGGAGTTTGCATAATAAATTGCAAAGGTAGACAGAACAAACCTTTAAAGGACACATTCTGTATTGGATGCTGCTTTTGTGGTCCACTACTCTAGAAGTCAAAATCTGAAAAGATGAAACCAAATGGGATCTATCCAATTTTCTTATCTATTTATCATGCTTTCTAAGGTCTCTATTTTATCCTAGGACTTGACAATAAGAGAATAAAAATAAAGCTAACAAGTATAATACACATAATTTAAAGCTTATGTGTGGATTACTACTACAAATTATAAAATGAAGTTCCTTAAATTTACTACACAGTAAATGTATTATAGTTGGAATTATTTTTATTAAAATTATATAAAATATAAAATCTATTTATTACAGAATATGTAAAATATATCTGTATTATAACTATGACTCAAAATGTTATGATACCTGTCTTCTTTGGAGAGTAGTGTGGTCATGCTGTTGAGAGAAGCATGAAATAACTATTTCAGTTATCTTTTCTGTATAACAACACACTCCAAATTTAGTGACTTCAAATAATAAGAACTATTTATTTCACTCATAAATCTGCAATTTGCACAGAGCTCAGTGAGGGCAGCTCATTTCTGCCTTATGTGGCCCTAGTTGGGTTGTCTGGGGTAACTCAATGTCAGGGAGCTGGAATCACTTAAATATCTGACAGCTAATATTGGCTGTTTTATCAGACCTCAGCTGGGGCTTTTGGTCAGATGGATCACTTACACATGGCCTTTCCATGTGGCTGCTTGGCTTCCTCACAGTATGTAGACTGGATTCAAAGAGAGAGAGCAACCCAAGAAAGCAAGGTGTAAGTGCATATCATTTCTGTGGCTTAGTCACCACATTTTATTGGTTGAAGCAGTTATAATTATCTATCCAGGTTAAAGAGAAAGGCTATTACTTGTGAGAGAAGGGCCAGTGTCATTCCATAAGATTTTACTATAAGGATTTGCATAAAAATCTAAAGATGGGAATCAGTGCTGAAGATTTGGGGGCCATTAGGAGACTGAGGGTAGTCAAAGCCCAGAGAGAAGGTTAGGATTGAATAGGAAGAGTATAACAAGAAAAAGATGTGGACCAAGGATGAAACCTTAAAGCACAAGAGCACTTAAGGGGTGGACTTGTGGGATGGAATGTAGTGTGGGGGTCAACCTTTGGAAAGTATAATCTGCTACAGTGAGGATGGAAATTGAATAAACATTAACAGCTAAATTGTTCTTCAATGTAGAATGAATAGTCAGGGAGAAGACTCAGGAGGTAGAGATGACTGAAATTGGCACAGAGGGAGAAAGAGGATGGCTGTTGTCGCAAGTGAAATTCTGAGAAAAGATCTAAGTTCTTCAATGGAAATTTAGAAGGACAATTTGCTCTTTTGCTTCACAAAAATCTACATGTCTATCAGTGTCCTTGGAACTGGACTTTTGTTCTTTGGGATTGTAAAGATGTATTCAAGTAGGCTTAAAGGAATATGCAGGGATAGATCACGAGTGGCCTAAAGTTACCCAGTTATTCACATTCAGGATGAATATAAATACACCAAAAATATGCCCACATATCCAGATATTATATATTATAGTTCCACTGATAATTTCCAAACAGAAGTCAGAGTAGGTTTTTAGTTCAACAGGCATTTAGCAGGTACTTAGAATGTTTCAGGAAATGTTGGTTGTCAGGGCTATAAACATGTGTAAAATACAATTTCTGCTCTAAATGTAGAGGGATAGCCAAGTTTACAAATTGAAAGTTTCCATTAAAATCCTTGGGGATTAAATGTTTGGATTGTGGAGTCAAAATGCCTAACTCTGGGTAAGTTACTTATCTATCTAAGCCTCAACTTCATCATTTGCAAAAGGGAAAATTTATAGTTTATACCTCAGAGAGCTGTTAGGAGGATTAGATGAGATAAAGTATGTAAAATAATTAGTACAGTGCATGGCACAAGGAAAGTACTCATAGACAGAATGGTTGCTGTATAATGTAGTAAATGGTAAGTGTAAGTAAAAATGGCATAAATATGCACAGAATTCCAGGTGGACACAGAGAACGGGACACTTCAAGGGCTTAGGCAGTCCACATGCAGAACCAATGCAAGGTGAAACTTGGGGCTTTTACCCAAAAATTGTTATAAATTAAAGAAAGCAAAAATCAGAGCATTAAACCAAGTACAGCACCCTTCTAATCCTGGGGTCTTATATGACTGTGTAGGTCAGACACCCATGAAGTTAGCACTGTTGCTATGGCACCTTTGTGAAAATTAGAAAAAAACCCCACTCCATCTTTTTTTGTTTTGTTTTGTTTTTTCGGTACTAGGGATTGAACCCAGGTAATGTTTGTTTGAGGGTACTGGGGATTGAACTCAGGGGCACTTGACCAATGAGTCGCATCCCCAATCCTATTTTGTATTTTATTTATTTATTTATTTATTTTTATTTTTATTTTTATTTTTTTGGAACCGGGGATTGAACTCAGGGACACTCGGCCACTGAGCCACATCCCCAGCCCTATTTTGTGTTTTATTTAGCGAGAGAGTCTCACTGAGTTGCTTAGGGCCTCGCTAAATTGCTGAGGCTGGCTTTGAACTCATGATCCTCCTCCTCAGCCTCCCGAGTCGCTGGGATTACAGGCGTGCGCCACCTCGCCCAGCTTGTATTTTATTTAGAGATAGGGTCTCACTGAGTTCCTTAGCACTTCACCTTTGTTGAGGCTGGCTATGAACTTGAGATCCTACTGCCTTAGCCTCCTAAGTGGCTGGGATTATAGGCATTTGCCACTGTGGGGGCGAACCCAGGTAATCTTCACCGCCAAGATACATCCCCAGACCTTTTTAATTTTTATTTAGAGACAGGGTCTGACTAAGTTGCTAAGGATCCCATTAAGTTGCTAAGGCAAATCAAATATTCTGAGCTTTAAGCTGTTGGCAGTGGGGATTCACTGATGGATCTTAAGCAGAGTTGACATGTTCAGATGTGGGTTTCAGATAGATCACCAGGGCTTTGGTGACATTTATGGGGGCAAGGCTGAACACAAGAAGAGAAGTTGTGTAACTGTTGCAATATGCCAGGTCAAAAAGATGAGGACTCGAATTAAAGCAGAAGTTGCAGGGATGCAGAGAAAGAGTCAGATTGGGGAAATGTTTAGACAGTAAAACTGGCACTACTCAATGATTGTGAGCAGAATGTGAAGAGGGAATTCTTACAGATGACTCTCAGATCTTTGCCTTGGGTAACATGGTGAAGGGTGGAGTCATTGTTTTTGAGAATAATGAGAGGAGGAATATGTTTGAGGGGTGCACAGGGGGATGAATATAGCCTTTCAGGGTTTGAGATTTATGTAGAAGTCTCCAAAGAGATTTGGAGGACATTAACATGCTGATGGTATAGCCCAGAGAATGGGATGGGGCTGCTTCAGAAGAACAATCAAAACCAAGATGTGAACCAAGACTGGAATCTTAAAACACAACAGAATTTAAAGGGTGGGCAAAGAAAGAGGTGAATGAGAAAGATATGTCAGACAGGAAAAGGACAGGCAGGGAGGAGACAAGTTTCAGAAGCTGAGAAATTAGAGAAGTCAAGAAGTCCGCAAGACTTCTTGTTTGAAGATGGGGGCATTGAAGAGATGACATTTTCCTTTTATCTTCCTGAAGATCATCTAAGAGCAACAATATGAATGAGAAAATAAAACCACAAACCAGGAGACAGCTAAAGCCTCAACCCACAAAATAGGTGGAAATGGTGCCAAAACTTCAGAAATTAAGCAAAAATATTTATCAGAGGAAGTAGAAACACATCACTGTGGACATCTTAAAGAATCCACAAAGTAAACTTCTTGAAAGCAATAGAGAGAAACTGGGAGCAAAACCTCAATATTTGTTATACAATATGGATGGTCTTGTTATCCTATGGATGGTATTTGTTATCCTACGGATGGTCTAACAATACATGTCTTGTTAGACCATCCGTAGGATAAGTTGTTAGATGTGAGATTGCTAGGTCAAAAAGCATACATCTTGGGAATTTTGATAAATCCTGTCAAAGTGCATCCCCTCCCATAAATTTCAAATGCATTTATACAGCAACTGGCAATGTATAAAAATGCTTCCTTCTCTGTTCTCTAAGAGCATGTTTTAAAACTTTCTCAACTTTCCAAACTTACATGCAAAAATTTGGTATTTCAGGGTATCTTTATCTGTATTTATCTTCTTGTGAGAAGGTATCTGCATCTTTTCCTCTGAGCAAAGGCTATTTTATACCCTTTTGTATGAAATGTTTCTAGATTTGTCCTAATTTTTGTTTTCTCTATAGTACTGATTTGGAAGAATTTTGACTATGTAAGGCAGATAAACCCTTTGCACATTGTAATAGTTTTCTGTAGTTTTTTAAAAAAAGTCTTTGTGGGTTTTTTCATGTATTTTTGTAAATGAAATTAATTATAGTTGAATTATTACTTTTCTTTATGACTTTTCATTTTGGAAGCAGGCTTATCTTATTTTGGCAATTTAGTTGCTTAAAAATGTGCCATAATTTTGTTCTAGACTTTTCTACTTTCTAAAGCTTGCTAAGCATTATCAGCTTTTATCTCATATTGTCTCTGATCTATTGATCAATAGGTGTAGAAAAGAAATTCCAGGCCTATAACAGTTTGCTGAGTACTCTCCGTGAAAGAGTGAGGTTTTGTTTGTGTTTTAACAGTGAGAAGAATTTGTTTTTTAATCAACTATTCAAGGAGGACCATTTGCAGGCATAGTTCTAACTAATGGCAGAAAGCACTGGCTTTATGTGCTGGGGGTTATTTATAATGACAGCAATTATTATGGTTTGTGATTTAAGTTTGTTGAGCAAATTAAAATATTTGCTTACGACTCTAAATGAACAAAGTTTTCTTCAGCAAATAAATATCTCTTGTAGCAAGTACATGACCTCAAAGTTTCAAGTCAACAGGTTTTAGAATTTTATCATTAAAATTAACCTTTGAATATTATAGAATAACTCTTTGTCCTTGGCATATAGAAATTCGGGTTTATGTTCATTTTGATTGGATATAAATTTAATTTAAGTTTTGTGATTGCTGTATGTAAATATTCTCTAACTTTCTGTATCTACTGATGCTTTGCATTCCCAAAGCACTTGTGTTAGTAACTTCTTCAAGTTTTCTATTAAATGTAAATAAAACTGCGACCTCTGGTTTCACTTATAATTTTAGCCAAAACTAATTTTTCTTTTACACATTTTGAATAATAAACTAGTTTCATTTCACTTTGTATTTGAATTCTTAAAAGTCAACCTAGGTTTGCATTTTCAGAGTTAGAACATATTTTTGATCATCAATTTGCAGAGATAGAGTATTATTAAGAACTTTTAAATGGTATTGTCTATGATTTTCAAAAATGTTTTTCTATTTAAAAATTTTTCTTTTGCTGTATTTGCCTTGACCTATTCATTGTCAGTAATTAAAATGATATTTTGTCCTTATCTTTTCTCATTTGTTATAAATCAGAGTTCTCATATAATGCCATTCTAATCCCATCATTTCAAATCCAAAATGCCAAAATGTCTAGCTATTTTGCAAGTATGATATTATTGAATCTCCTATGTAAATGTGTAACTGCCTGAAAAAATGTCCTTCAGTGTATCTTTGGTAAATAGAAAACTATTCCAATTTAAATGTCCTTTTGATATCTACTCTGATTATCATTGCTTTATTGACTTTGTGACTTGCAATGAGGAGGCAACAAAATGTAAAAGAGAAAGAAAATAACTGGCTAGAAATAACTTTATATCCAAAATTATTTAAACATCGATTTGATTCATGGATTTGTGGATGTACAAAAAGACAGCAGTATTATTTTATGGACTTTATATCAGTGCTCAACATATTCATAGCTGCTAAATATTTATTAAATGAAGGCATACAATTTAGAATTTTTATAGGAGATAAAAATGAGTAGTTTGGGTTAAAAGGTTTAGTTTCTTTGCTGAAAAGTAAATGGTAGGATTTCTCCAGACTTACATTATCTTCTGTTTCAGAAATATGGGAAGTGAAGGCTGACTCAACTAATCACATGCTATTTTTTCAAGTAATGAGAGATATGTTAATCAGTTATGAAGAGAGGAGTCCTTTTTCCTTTTCATTAACTTCCCTTTCTTCCTTTCTTGTAGTCTTTTTCTTTATAAACTAGAAATCAATTCATTTAATATTTATTATGAAAATTCCAGAAATAAAGCTTCTTTCTCCCCCACCCCATCTTAAATTTCATATATCTAACTCAATAGAGTTTTGATATATATCTGTCTTAGGCAGGTTTGTGTGGGGGAAAAAGACTTCAAGATGCAGATTTGCTTATGAGAAGCTTATTGAAGAATATGTCCACAGGGAAGAAAAGAAAATGTGACAAGAGGGAGAATTTATGCTATGATGTAATTGCAACTATGACTTCAGCCCAGCCTGTGGGGAACTCTGGAACTAATATGGTCCTTTGGAGTCGGCCTACTTTGAGATAAGGGCTGAGTTTCATCCACGGATTTGTGTCAATCCCTGGAGGTGGGCTGCCCCCAGGAAAGAGACTTAATCTGGGTCAGAGGCTCTTTTTACTGTCTTGTGTGGATCTAACAGAACTTAGTTGTCAGTTTTGGTCCCTTGGTCTCTTAATCTCCCATGGCCAGGCTCTGTCTTCTCTGTCGGCCAGATCCCAATAGCACTCCAGAACTCCAGGGCAGTTTTATATTTTTATTTTTTCTTTCTTCTAAATGGTGTTTAACTCACTGGTTCAAATGACATGGATGACCCTAGGTATCTATGCTATGATTTCACTTTGAGGGTTTGCCATACTGTGAACATAGTTATATTTTCTCATCACTGATACCTTTAATACTAAAGAGTCAACCAGATCATATGGTACAAGTATTACAATCTGAACCTCCTTCAGGGTTTTTTGTTTGTTTTAGATCCCAACTGAAGCTTGTAGACCGTCTTGCTGTTTGGTGAATGGGACAGAGTAGTATTTGTTAGTGTGTGATGTGTTGTCCAGAACCCAAAGAAGAGTGCCAAGCATTGTGCTTCCTTTCTTTTTTTTTTTTTATTTGGAGGCAGGGATACTAGATGCAATAATTTGTTCTTTAGTTTAGAGAGGATATTGCGGCCTGTCCCATAACACTGGACTCCTACATACTATTTATATGGCATTTCTCTGTATCTTTATAGAGTTTAACCCCCACTCTCTGGAATGCATATGCTATACCAAGGCCTGTAATGTATATGCTCATGCAGTTTAATTCATCACAATATAATCAATAAGTCTAATGAACCAATGTCACATTTTGCCAAATGTCCTGTTCAGGTCTCTTTGGACTATATTATGTCAGAAAGCAAAAGAATTAACCTAATTTTGGTTGAGACTGTAAGAATATATACCTATCTGCTCCAAGCAAATTCAAACTATGTCTAATCTTTCCAGTAGGGATGGAAAATGACCTGTTCATCAGATCAATGATAGTATACTATGTTCCTGAGGCCATGATAATTTGCTCTAGCAAAGAGGCTGCATCTGGCACAATAGCTATAATTGGGCCTGTTTTTCTGATTGCGTTTGCATTATTTAATGTCATTCTACAGGATATATCTGTGTTTTATAAGGTCCAGGGTGGCCAAATGAAAGGGGATATGATGAAAACTAACAACCACACATCTTTTAGTCTTTAAGGATGGCATTAATCTCTGTCACCCTGCAACTGGAGATGAAATGCTGTTCTCTAAAATTTACTATCTTGGGGAAGAGCAGCTTCAGAGATTTTTAATCAGCTTTCTCTACTACAAAGGTCTTATTCCATATTCCAAGGAACCAATATGGGGATTCTCCTAATTGTCAAGCAAGCTGATTAAAATGATACATTTAGAAGCAGGAGTGGTGACCACTGAATGGGTCTGTGGACCTACTGTTAGCTGGAACATGGGCAGGAGTCCATTTATTACCTCACATCCATATGTCGGTACTAACAGAGGAAAACATGGTGATACTTCAGTGTCCACTCAGATTCCATGCCCCAAAGTCCTTGAAATATTTAACTGTTTTTTTTTTCTCTAGTTCAAAAAATGACATTAGAACAGGTACCTTTGGGGAAAGATTAAGGACATTTTTATCTTATTTACTTACCATGGTGATGTAGGGTCCTGGGGATCCCCTCTTTCTATAGGCAGAGCCCACTGGTGTTTAAAAATATCAATTCTTGGGGGCTGGGACTGTAGCTCAGTGGCAGAGCACTTGCCTAGCATGTGGGGCACTGGGTTTGATCCTCAGCAGCACCACATAAAAAGAAATAAATAAAATAAAAGTGTTCTTTCCATCTACGGCAAAACAAAATTTTCTTAAAATCATTTTTATATAATTTTAGTTAATTAGTTAATTAATTTTTTGGTACCAGGGATTGACCCGAGGGGCACTTAACCATGAAACCAGTCTTTTTTATGTTTTCTTTTGAGACAGGGTCTAAGTTGTTTAGGGCCTCAATGAGGCTGGCTTTGAATTTGTGATGCTCAGCCTCTCAAGTTGTAGGGATTACAAGTGTGTGCCACCACACCTGGCTTATAATTTTATTTAATGCTCATCCCAACTCATAATTTGAAGAGCTATTATTATGTAAGTACCCTCCCTCCAAAGATCAGAGAGCAAGGTTCAGGGAATTTAGGTTATATGAAAAGCAAGTTGCAAGACCTATATTTGTAATCCAATCATATCTTTCTTATTTGAAACACAGTGTTCTTTATTGTAAGTCCAAACACCCCCGGAGAAGCTGTGACTGCAATAAATTTGCCCTGAGTGAGACTATGTCCAGATAATTCTTTGTGTCTGAAAAGCAGAAGTGAATGGAAACAGAATAGGCAAAAATGTTGTACTTCCCTAGGATATGGGATGTTCTGGTAAATTTTTTATTCTTGTATTTGATTGCCTTTTCCATTTCAGGTTACTACCATTCTTAGGGCAACTACTGAGAATGTAAAACTCTAATGACCCATATATAGAACACACAAGGCTGCTTTTGGAGACTATATATTTACATGCAATTAATAAATGATTTACAAAAAATTCCTTACGTAACTCAAATATGAACAAGTGGAAACTGCCTTTTGCACCTCAGTTCAGAAATTTGTGGGTGTGAGTATCTTGGGAAGTTTCAGTCTCTTATGTAGATATGCAAAGACATCTCATGCAAAAAAAAATGATTTAGCTTTGTTTCTGGAGTAAGAGTTCCATGGTTTCCTTTCTTTCTAGTCATGTTCCTTTTCCACTTTGGGCCAAGAGAGTGAATCTTTACACTTGTGTGGGGATGTGATTAGGCTGATGATCAAAATCACAAAAGGAACTTTTTAAACTACTTCCTCTTGATCACTGCTTTAAGGCATCTTTTTTATTAGAAGGAGGGTAATGATGTGTTCATTAATTGAAGTGTCATGTGGTATATCAGAAGCTCCTTGGTCTAAATCCAGAAGGAATGATATGTACTTATAGTGGGTCCTAGATATGAACTGGTTCAGAGATGGGCCAAAATTTGTGATCTCAGAGTGGAGCTCATGCTATTAGCTCTACTTATTACAGCTATTTCACAACCTTTAATGTAATCATTTTAACTAAAAGGAACAAATTACATTATTTTGGGGGGTACCACTGATTGAACCCAGGGGCACTTAACCATATCCCCAGCGCTTTTTTGTATTTTATTTTATTTTTATTTATTTATTTTTTTGGAACTGGAGATTGAACTCAGGGACACTTGGCCACTGAACCACTTCCCCAGCCCTATTTTGTATTTTATTTAGAGACAGGGTCTCACTGAGTTGCTTAGGGCCTCGCTAAGTTGCTGAGGTTGGCTTTGAACTCGTGATCCTCCTCACTCAGTCTCCCAAGTCGCTTGGATTACAGGTGTGCGCCACCACGCTGTATTTTATTTTGATACAGGCTCTTGCTAAGCTGCTAAATGCCTGGCTAAATTGCTGAGACTGGCTTTGAACTTGTGATCCTCCTGCCTCAGCCTCCTGAGTAGCTGAGATTACAGGTATGGGCCACAGTGCCTGGATCAATTTATTTTTTAAGAACTAGAATGTGAGGCAAAAACTCCAAATTTCACTCATTTGCTCAGACTTGTTTTCAGTCATCTTTAGGTGCTCTAACAGTAAAAGTTCTACATTTTTTTGCACATAATTTTTTATGTCTGATACTACAGATTGAACCCATGGTGCTCCACCACTGAACTGCCCTATTCCTATCCCTTTCTATTTTATTTTTTAAAAATTTGAGACAGGGTCTCACTAACTTGCCAAGGGTGGCCTCAAGTTTGCCATTTTCCTGCCTTAGTCACCCAACCAGATGGAATTACAGATTGCAAAATCTGACTTTTGTAGGTTTTACCTTGGATTTTTTTGTTTTCCTTAAAATAATATAATAGTTAATAAATCAGTTTTCTTTCTTCCTTTTTCTTTTGTTTTTCAATGCTGAGGATTGAATTCAGGGCTTCCTAAATTCTAGACAAGTGTTCTACCACTGAGCTATACCCCACTTCAAGAAATCTATTCTATCTATAAGTACAGCTGCAATTTATTTTGTTCTCCTGAGAATTGAATTACACCCTTGGCAATTTAGAATGCCAAAGAAATAAAAAAGAAAGAATGCTCAAATGTCCATTTTTATTGGTACATTTGTTTGTTTTCTGGTGGAGCATATGACAATCTCAACAATCTTAGATTTTTAAAGGAAAACAAGTTTATCTGTCAAAGAAAGAGAAGACTGAAGTTGTTGAATGGTTCTTCAGCAGAGAAAGTTGGAGTAAAGGGACGTTTTTTCACAAATGCTGGAGGATTTTGGTAGACTCACCTATAATATTTTATAAACTTGCAAAGTGTTTGATGGTGGTAGAGAGGAGCTCTTCATAGAGGATACCCTTGGAGAACATGAAACACAATCATAAAAAGAGATAGAGATTAGTTTACTCAAAACTTGCAAAGAACAAAACCAGAACAAGTAGGTTTAGTATGAAATATAGGACTCTACAATGCACCTCCTTGCACATGGCTTCTTGGAGAGTTTCCACAGCTGAACATTATTAAAGTGACAGGTTTTGAGTCTGAAGTAGTTTGAAGATAAAAGCTTGGAAATAAAGGAAAATTGAATATTTTTGAAACTTTCCAATTTTATTCATTAATGGTAAGTATACACCAAATTTCTTTTTACTCACCTTTCCCCTGATTTGCTATATGCCTTGAATTACATGGGATAATTAAAATACAATCATGAACAATATTTATTGCTTGACCACTGGTTTTATACAAGTTGATAATTTGTTGTAAAATGGGTCATTAATAATAAGGTTACTGCTAATAAAGTACTGACTTTTGGGAAGTACTTACTTTGAAATGTTAACTTTGACAGTTGTAATTGTCCTTTTTACTAGCTTTCACTAACTATGCTGTTTTTAGTGGTAGAGAAAAGACTTACATGGAAGGACTCAGGAACTATGAATTCATGAGACTACGTTCTATCCCACATACAGAAGCAAGTAATGTTGACAGTCACCAGTCTAATCCACAGCTTGTACAATCCACTGTGTTGGAAAAAGACACCCTCATAGTTAGGATGTCACAATAGAGGTTGATCCAGAGAGGCTTTCCTGAATCCCAAATAATCAGGAAAGAAGACCTGTTGCCCTTTAAAGTTCTTTCCTTATCAGACTTGGTGTTCTGCAAACATTTTTCTACTTTTCATACTTAAAATGAGCACACACTGCATATTCATCTCAAAAATTCATAGCTCTGTGTCATTACTGTAATTGGATTAATGGGGTAAGAGCTTCATTTGATGGTGATGTCGTGATTTTGGCTTTGCTAGGTTGTGCAGGTATTACCTCTGAACCATCAAGTGTGCAGTAAATCCTCTTAGATTACAGTGTTCTGATGCTAGTCCTGTGGATTTCTGGCTGCATGTTGTTCACTTGTGTTTGTTATTACAATGTGGTAGAACTCTATTTCTATCGGCTTCCCATCCATTGTCTAGCTAGATATTTCTCCAAATATTAATATTGGCAATTCCACTAATTCCTTTTGTGGTTCATTACACTGTCTAATTATTCTTCACATTAAAAAATGTGTGCGAAGACTGAATATAACTTCTTTTAATTTTGGCTGTGTCCTTACATACAATTAAGTGTTGTCTCATTTCTTTTTACTTCCCCTACCTCCCCGACACCTGCTTTTTTTACTTCTTTATTTTATTTACCATTTTGGAATGGGTACACCCTCTTCACTTATGCTATTTAAGTTTTTCATTTAAAAATTATTGCTCATTTTGATGTGTTTCTGTTGTAGGAGGATTTTCAATATGTATGAGCGAAGACTTCAGAACCTCTGCCATGATTTACTTTTGCTGCTATATAAAACAGACAGTACTATGTACTGTCTTGCTTGTCTGTAAAAATGTTAGCATCTGCCTGCAGTTGCTCTCTTTTGACGCTGGGTGGCTGACATGCATAAAGACATGAAAGTATCAAATTTTGGCAGGCAATATTTTGATCATGTTGGATGACAGAAATTATCTTATATTAAGCATGGGAGGAAATTTTCTACAGGAATCTAAACAGAGTTTGGAGGAATTTCAGGGTTTGTGTTTGAGCTTTCTGGAAATAATTAAATCAGAGCCATACGTAGAATGAAAAGAACATTGGGCTGGAAAGTAGGAGATATGAGTTATTGTTCATATTCTTGAGTAATATAAAAAATATATATGAGCTTTTCTTAATTTTCATCTCCATTTGGGGAAGTTTCTTAATCTCTAAGAATTAATTTATAAGACATGAAACTACCTATCTTATAAAATGATTACAAGAAGACATATTAGTTTTCATTCTTATTTTCCATCTCCATTTTTATTGCAAGTTTGTAAACATTTCCCTCCACTTAATTTCAGTTTAAAACAGTCTCCAATGTAGAATTAGTTTAGTCAATTTCACTCTCCTTCTCCCCACTCTTAGCCCCATTCTGCAGAAGAACAAAACTATGTATTATTAATATCTATTTAGCCTGCAAATACTACAGGGGAATAGGATTTTGAGCTAAAGACAAGGAGCTCCAAGCCTTCTTAAGCATGGCACTGTAATTGACTTTCATCTTGATCTCGACTTTCAGAATGTATTTTGCCCTGTGAAATCTTTGGTTCTCTGCTAAAATGAATGACTCTCTGCTTCCACAGTCTTGCAATAGAAAGTGTGGAGAGGAAAGAGCAACAAGGAAATCAGGCAGAAAGTAATCTAGTTAACCCAATAAACCAGCCAGGAAGAATGAGGATCAGAAGAAGCATTAATTGTCCAAGATTATTAACAGAGTGACAACATTAAGAGAGAGAATCTGGAATTACTCATATTGACAGGAGGTTGTGTGTCGTATCCTGGTACAGACTGAAGAAGGACCAATTTTGGGTAACTCTTATCAAAATCTTATGGAACTGGGTTTGGTGGTGCACATCTGTAGTCTCAGTTACTTGGAAGGCTAAGGCTAGCAGGATCTCAAGTTTGAGGCCAGCTTGGGCAATTTAGCAAGATCCTGTCTCAAAGTAAAAGAGGTTGGGTAGAGTAATTGAGTTTTTGCCTAGCATGTGTGAGACCCTGCATTCAATTCCCAGCGCTGGAAAACAAAATCTTATGAAGCAAGAAAGGCAACAAATTAAAATGAGGCAGTTATTAAGTAACCTGATTATTTACTTATTCTTAAAAGAATGGATATTTTTATTTTTGATACTGAAGGGGAAAATTCAATAAGACAGCCTTATCAATCCTGACGATCTCGCCTTCTGAATCTAACTGCTGAGACTGTCATATTCAATATGTGGCCATTAGTTTCTCACTGGATTTTGTCTGTCTCTGCCCTGGGCCCATGCTAGCCATGCACGATGATTCTGTAGCCATTTACTTCCTGTCTACTCAGTCGTAGAAATCATGAGATAGCCTACTATGTAATAATTTCTTTCTTTTTTATTAGCAAGTGGTTTTTTACTACCTTACGCTGCAGAATTAAAATGTCTAAAAGGCCAATATTCACAGAACCTCATGTTCAATCATTAATAAGTGGGTACAAGCCATTAATAGAAATCAAGATATAGCTTTATTTTTGTCCTATTGCTTTGATGTCTCATGCCACTACTTTTTGTGATGAACACTTGATTCATGGGACTTAAATGACATTGGCCCATGAAATGATGGAATTGACTTCTTTCTTTTGATCTGCTGTTCTTGGTCCTTTCAGTTGACCTTTCGCCTTTAGAATTTTTCAAATAAGAAGCAGGCCCTTCTCTCTAATTTCACATTTACTCCTAACTACTAGAAAATAAATGTTAGATTCTTCCAAGGGATATTGCACCCCTCCCCATCCCAGTCTCTGCAGCTCAGCAAGCATCCAGCCGGGGAGTGAGACCAAGACTGCTCATCTTACCCTTAGTGTTCACAAGGGATGAGCATGTCTAGATGCCTGATACCTGGGCTCAACATCAGTACCTAAGTTAAAACAGGAAAGAGATCAGCATTAAGATCACATTGGGTGTCTTCCTTCTTATCTAGCTATCCTGACAACGTGAGCACACTTTGGGGAAACTGTCACAAACAATTGTTCGTGAGTCCAAGGCTAATTTTCTTTGATCTTTGAACATAACATTGTGAAGAAGTGAACCTTCTCCTGTACTCTAGGAACCAATGTGGTTCAGCTGTTGGAGTAAATTGGACTTCAGTTACTGTTTTAAATGAGGATTAGTGCTAAACAGTATGCACAAGTGGGTAATGTAGACAAAAAACAGGTGGGACTCAGAAGGTCAGCATGGGTGCATTTCAGTTCCTTAACTTCTGTGTGTGTTGGGTGGGGTTGTGGTGGTGGGGGTGGGTGTGTGTGGCAATAAAGGAGGTTAATTTTAAGAAGGTCAAATGTCATATTTTTCAAGATTTCCAGAAATAATTTGGGAATCTAGTAGCTAGAGAAATGTATTGGCAGTTTAACTATTTATTTTAAACTTATTTTAAAATTTTTATTGGTGCAAAATATTTATACAGAATAGTGGGTTTCATTGTAGCATATCAGTACAGGCACATGATATAATTTGATTAATTTCATTCCTCAGTCTCCCCCATTCTCCCTTTTTTCTTCTCTCCTTCTAGAGGAATGTAACTTTTGTAATCCTCAGGAGTATACCTTAAAGTTTTCATTGGATATTAACATAAATGTGAACTTTTATTGGTCCCAGTCTTATGAACTGAGGAATATTAATTATTCATCCATTCATGTATGTAATTTTGCTAGGTAAAGCAAAGATGTACATGAATGTTTACCTCCAAATGATATACAGTCCAATGTGGGATACTCAATAAAAATTAAGTCAATTATAATACAGTATGACAAGTGTTAAGATGGAAGGAAGTATAGGGGTTTGGGAATACATAGGAGAAACAGATAACACAATGGAGTAGGAGACTTAGAGATGTTTTCTTGGTGGAGATAACCCTTCTCCTGAGCCTTAACCAAATTGGTTAAGTAGGCAAAGAAGTGGTTGTTTATAGATATGATGTGCTGGTGACAAGGTTTTAATTAAGTCCATTTGGGAAGCCATTTTAAGCAGGTATTATTCAGTTCATGAACTAAACACTTTGGAACTTCAAAGTAAACAAAGTTGGTGAATTACCAAAGCAGGAAATATTAAGTCCATGCACCAAAGATGTCACAACCATTGCCATATAAAACTTGCTGGTGATTTGTACCTTAACAGTCTAGATTTTAGCATGCAGAGATAAATCTGAACTGTAAACCAAAGCCTTGAGATTAATTCAGTGCCTAAGTGAAAAATATACTAAATCTTGGAGAAGTTGTATTTTCTAGAGCAGAAAGAATTAGGGAAACATGTTCCTTTGCATTGGTGCAAGACATTGTACCACTATTGTTTAAACTGACAATGGGAGCAAGTCCAGAGACCTGATATTCTGGACAAACTTCTTGCTCTGACCCAAGATAGGAGTCTTTGATCTATAAGGGGAATACTCTGCTTCCTACAGGTCAGCTCACAAGACACCCGATTTAATCTACTATGCTAGTGCCAGCCTCTGGGATGGCTATTATACTAGACTACAAAAATTTAAACAACTTTTTCCTTTCCCTGTATGAGGTTCTTATGTGTTTTTGTAGTTCCACCCACTCACAGATGGAGGTTTTTTGTTTTTGTTTTTCCCTTTTGTTTCTGGATTGACTTTCTGAGCTGCATAGCCAAGGGGGCTGTGACAATCATGATGCCAGCAGAGACTTGGAAAGTGCCTGGACACTGAGTCCCCCTCTATGGCTACTCTTGGGAACCTGTGACTGCTAGCATATTAAACAACCAGGCTAGCCTGTTGGGTGACAAAAGACCTGTGGCCTAGTTACCTCCAGCACTCTAGCTTATAGTTAGCTGTAACATAATGAGGAAGGCAATGCATTACTGACTGACCACAGAAACATCAGTGAGCCCAGCTGAGTTCAAAAGCACATCCCAGTTGAGACTCGTCTCAAATAGCCAATCCACAGAAAGGTGAACCAAATACTTATCTCTTTTTCAAGCCAGTTAGTTTTGAGGCTGCTTGGTGCATTTGCCTGCTACATATACAACCGTTCTCCTGCCTCAGGTCTTTCTCATCCCTCTTTGTGGAGCAGTTCTCTTGTCTCCAAAGCATCTGTCTGCTCACTCAGTCTCTTTGGTCCCCTGATTATTGACCACAGAATAATTCCAGAGTATTTATTTATTGTGTGTTAGGTACTATGTTAGGTATGAGGATAATAAAAATTAATAAGATATGCATGTCACCTTGGATTATATGGCATGAGTACCATGCTTCCTTCCGTTTATTTGATTATATGAAAACATTCTGTAATGCTTTTAAAAAATATATTTCAAAAAGCACTTAAAAATAAATGGGAGAGGTATTTTTGCAAAAGATAAAAATAGATTGGTTATACCATTGCCCTGTGTACATGCATGAACGCACAGATGGTGTGACTCTACTTTGTGTACAACCAGTGAAACAATAGCTGTACTCCATTTGTATTCAATGAATCCATAAGTAAATAAAAAAAAAATAGATTGGTTAGCACAAAGAAATAAACCAACTAGAAATGAATGGGGCTAAATGACTTGTAGGTGGCTCTCTTTTCATGTATGCACTAAGAAATCAGAATTCTTTATTCCTTCATTTTAATACTGGATTACCTGGCAGAACACTGAGGGGAGCTGAAGCTAATTTTCTTTTCTCACTGTCTTTCCCACTCATAACTTCTATTTTTACTAATTTTTCACTAAAGGATTTTTTATCTGGTGTTTTCCCCTCTGCCCCCATGGCTATACGGAGGATCAAACCTAGGGCCTCCCTCATGCTAGGCAAACACTCCATCACACTGCTATATCTCCAGCCCTGTTAAATGTTTTTCTGAATGCAGTTCCAAATGATTGTATTCTCCATTTGAATTCAAGAGGTAGCATGTTTTATTGGTTGATGTTGCAGCCAGTGAGGAGGGAGACTAGAGAAAAAGAAAATCAAACCAAAACCCCCAAATGACTTTGGACTCAGTAGATCTGGTTTGAATATCATCTCTACTTCTTTATGACAGAGAATTAAGTCTCATTTAAAAAATTTTATTGGTTCTTCTTAGTTAAGCATGACAGTAGAATCTATTTTGATATATTTATGCAAGCACGGAATATATCTTATTCTAATTAGGATGTCATCAATTTTTTTAATGTGTAAGGTGAGGTTATATCATTTAGTTTAAGGGTCCTTGTGAGGATTTGAGATAAGGATTTGAGGGAACTTATAAAGCTTCTATTAGGAAGCTTGAAGTGCCCCCACAGCTCTCCACAACAGTTTATGGGAATGTAAAATGGCACTGACATTTTGGGAAACACTTTGTTTTAAAATTTAGCCTACGTTATCATACCAACCAGACATTCCAATCCTGGATCTTTATTCAAGAGCAATGAGAAGATAGGTTCACCGAAAGGCTTCTTTACACATGTACTTAGCAACTTTATTTGTAATGTTCCAAACCCAGAAATAACCCAAAGTCCCTCAGGAGGTGAATGGTTAAACAAATTGTGGTATATCTACAATATGGAATAATACTCAGAAATGAAGAGGAATGAACCATTGCTACGTACAACACAATGGATGAATATAATTATGTTAATGGAAAGAAACTGATGAAAAAGGCACATGATATATGATTCAAAAGCAAACTATAGTGACAGAAACTAGATCAGTGGATGCTGGTGATTGTTGGAGAAGATGTAGATTACAAAGAGTGTGAGGAAACTTGGGGGAATGGCAACATATGGTACTTTGTGGTGATGGTCTCATGGGTGTGTTTGTATTCAACACCAATCAAATTGAACACTGTAATATTGATTGCAATATAGTTATACTTCCATACTTCAGTTATACTTCCATAAAGTAGATTTTTTTAAAGGCAGAAAAAGTAAACTTGAAGTATACCACAGTGATATTTTAGTAAATTTTTAGAACATGGAGGGGTACAACAGAGTTACAATCCAGTTAAATTCAGCCTTTAAAGAAATAATTTTTTAGTGCTTAGAGTGAAGGAGGCAGGCAGTTTAAATAAATAAATGATAAGAAATATCAACTCAACATTTCTATTAAACTAGAGTAGCATTTGCCATTTTGTTTCTTTTGGAAGGAATGCAAAAGATTTTTGTTTTGAAGTCTAGAAGGGGCTGGAAATAGCCCTTTGATCTAAAAATTATTGGGAATTATTTGTCTGGAGATTTACAGGAAGCACAAAGGTATTACAGAATTTTAGCATCATATCATTTGGATATGAAATTATATTTTTACTTATTTGTTCTTTTTACTGACTTTTTCATATTTTGTAAAAACACTGTGGATTTAATTAGGAATAAGGATAAAATGTTCCACACTTTCATGATAGAAATAAAGTTTTCTTTTTCTATAGAGTGTAGCTAGGAGTTTTTTTTACAGATTTACAATGAGATTTATCTTTTCTTAGTATTTATATTTTTTCCCAATTCCATGTAGAAGTATTGATACACTACTAGATTTTGCAAGATTTGGTCACTTTCATTGTTTTTAGTAATAAAATCTAGCTGGTACCTACAATAATATGACTAAAGTGAAACCACTTTGGCTAGGCAGGTGGGTGGGGTGAGGATCTGATTTGAAAGAAACCTTTCCGCCCATGGAATTGAACTTGTGTCTGACCTTCTATTCTGATTAAGGTTAGATTTGACGTTAAGGAATTTAGCTGTAAGGCTCCCCACCTCCTTGTCCAATTAATGACATCCCTGGGTTGGGGTTAGCACCAGTTCTTTCTCTCTGCCATACTTTGATATGACCCAATACCATTATTTTAATTACTAATAGCTACAGCCCTATTGATTACTGAAGAATTAAGTGGTGTGATCATGATTTTGTCTAAAAGATTTTGTATGAAATGTCCTAGAGACAGGTCCATGTACCAAACCTCATATTATTTTACCAAAACATAGTAATTGCTCAATAAATAATTGTTTGCTGAATGAATTCATGCTTGAACAATGATTAAAATCAACATGTTTTGATGTCAACAAGGGCTTAAGTAAATTTGAGTGTCCTGAGCTCTCTTGTTAATGTAATAACTAACCTGTTCTCCCCCCACCACAATGTAGATTCACATGATTCATATAATCTTACATATACATAGGGTAATACTGTCTGTCTCAGTCTACTAAATTTCCTTCCCCCACCTCCTCCTGTCCCATTTTCCTCTACACCATCCAAAGTTCCTCCTTTAAAATAAAGTTTTAACAACATCATAAAATCATGTTTTCCTACAATCCCAAAGAACCCAATGGATTAGAAGCTAGAAGGATGTTAATGTGTACTCTCTATTTCTTGTGGAAAGGAAGACAGGTGTTCTACAGTGATTGAGTAAATGGCTTTTCCTCCCATTACCGAGTCCAGGTTTCCAATGTCATTCCTGCTTGGATGCCATACCACTATTTAACACAAGCAGACAAAGTTACTGTAAGATTTTCAGTGAAACTATACCAGGTGTTTTTAAATGTAAATTTTATTCCCAGGGGAAATAAGTTGCTATGTAAGTGAAATGAAATAAAAATTGTTAATTACAGGACACGAATCTTTTGAAAGAATCATTTGAGGTGCCTTAGAAACAAATGATTGCCATGTACTAGACCAACTCGAATTTACAATAAGTGCAATTCATTAAAATAATAGAGTATAATTTTGGCCCCTTGTTTTAAATGGCTTCAGTTAGTCTGCTTTTTTTTAAAAATAAATTGTTTTCTTCCTATAAGTCTGTACTAAGTGTGATTATCAAGTTAGACTGGTTCCCCACATTCAAAGCAAATAGAAATATGTTTAATCATAACTTACATATTTTACAATTTTAAAGACAGAAACAATTTGAAAGCAAATCCTCAATTCAAATACTAAGTTCACAAAAGCAAAATATTAGGGGCAGAGAGGAGACTTAGCTTGAACTTGACTGAAGTAACAAAACCTTGAAAATCTGTAGCTTTAGATTTTATTAAAATAAAGACTCCAATCTAACATAATTCTTTAACATCATTTAGATAGAAAATTTGGTTGAATTAAGCATGTTATAATAAAATTATGAAGTGAGATATTAATTTCTTTGTAAATATGGTAGTTATGTAACTTATTTTATAGCTGGTAGAGAGTATGTGATACCTAGTTTATCAATGGTTTCAATTATTAAAAATCCCAAAATCTTAGAACTGAAAGGAATTTACCATCTTGACAATTATAGTTGGAAAAGAGGTATGATTATTGCCTCCAAAGCAAGATCTCTGAGTTACCCCCTTTTGTAATGATCTTATACTTACTCCCTGAGTCAGCAATTCTCTGTTTTTTTTCCATTTCTTTTCTAAATCTATTATTATTATTTACTTGTTTTGAAGAATGTTGTAATCAGTAGGTTAAGGTTTTGCTCATGGTCAAACATGACCAAAGAGCCTGAAAAACCCTTCGATTGAGCTCAAATGCACACTGTTTAAACTAACACCCAATTTGACCACACCAGTGAGGACATGACCTTCCAGGGTAGTGTTACTCTAAAATTTCGGTAAATATCACGAAGTTCCTTTTTGAAGAAATCTGATTACATCGCGATGTAGTGTAAATTCTTCCTTATAAATCCATTAGAGGCTGGAATTCGTAAAAATGCCTGATTCGCTGAAACCAGATATTATTTTCTTTTTTTGGTGGAGAATTTGGAGTCCTAGTTACATCCAGTAAAGTTTTGTAATCCGATTCTCCCTCTAGAGGGAGACACAGTCCAGCATTTATACGGATTGCCTCTGTCTCATCTTTTACTGTCTCTTTCTTTTTCTGCAGGACCGCGGTTTGCTCTCAGCAGCTGCTGCCACTAACAACTGGCTGTTCGCGGAGAGAAAGGGACTACGCCGCCTAGTCCTGCCATCCCATTTTACTGCTTTAACTCAACCAGGAGTGTCAGGACCTATTCTCTCCCTGCATTCTGTGCACTGTACAGCGGGGGCAGTCGCTCCGTACTCCCTGGACAGCCAGACTGGGTGGAATAGGGGTCTAGGGTGGAACAGAGGCTCTGTCCTTTATGGTGACTTTCTAAAGATTACTACTAGTGTATTTTGGCACTACAGAGCCTGGGGTGGGACCCGGATAGGAGGCTTTGATTGTTTTTGGCTTATTTTCTCAGTGATCTGGATCTGTTTCCTCGCCCCCCTCTCCTGCTTCTTCCTCCCCGCCCGCCTTTGGCGAAGTGATACAGACGACACCTGCTCTCCGGTGTTCCACGCTGGAAGTCGCACCTTCTCGGTGGTGACGGTGCCAGCGCACTGGTGGTGACCAGGGGACAGCGGAGGGTTTCCCTTCTTTCCAGCACACGATGCCTAGAGGGGCAGCGGGTGGGCTGCGTGGGGTTCTGCCCGCAGCACTTCGAGGCGGGATTGAGAGACTGCAGCTGGCCAGGAGTTGCTGCTAAGTGGACTCGAGTCGACGGCTCAAAGTCTCCGAGAGGGCACCATCGGGACCTATCTACGAACTGCGAGAACAGGGGCACCGAAACCGAGGAACACGGGCATCTTGAGGTGGGGGACACTGGCTGAGTTCAGAGCCTCTCCTTTTCTTGCCCCGAGCCTCCCCAGCAACTCCTCTATATTGGAGACCCGCGACCTGCGAGAGCCAGGGAACTCGAGAAGTACGTGGCGGAGGCTGCTTTCCTGAAGGTGAATCATTCCGTCCAATTGCCTTTTCCCAGAGAGCAAGAGGGAGGGCGGGAGAGAGGGAACGGAGGATGTGTGAGCGTGTGTGTGTGTGAAAGGAAGAGACGACGTGAGGCGAGAGGAGAAGTCTTTACTCGGGGTTAAAAGCCAACGCATCAGAGATGGAATAAGAGCGGTAATTGCTGCAAGCCCGCCTTGATTCTCGCAGTCGGGGAAGCCGAGCGCACAGCGCGCATCCGGCGAGGACAGCGGGCGACCGCGAGCGCTGCCAAGGGCTGCGGGACTTTGGCTTTTTTCTGAGTAAACAAATCTTCTGATTACTTTGACACTGTGGAATAAAGAGGAGGGGGGTAAAAAAAGACCCGGCTCATGAACTCCACCTTCCACTTGCTTTAAGGGGATTCTAGTTTGGATGTGAAGATTCCTGAACCCTCTTTGCCATCGGAGGAGGAAACACACTTATACGCGCGCGCGCACACACACACACACACACACACACGCACGCTTAGGGCCACACTCGTACGCCCTCCACGAGCACACACCACCAGACTTCGGTTCCCTATGCCCCTGGATGGTGACGGCGGATTGGCATCTCGGAAGCGATGCAAGAGCGATAAGGCTGGCGCCGGCCCGCGGAAACTGCAGGAACATCGCTAGGTGTTGCCGCCACCGGGAAGCCGGGCTGCAGGTAGGTGGGAGCCGCGCCTCCGGTCGCCTGCGGGCTCTGGGGACTGGAACGGCAACCACAGGGCGGCGGGCTCGGAAGCTCCCGTGGGTACACGTTTCCTCTCCCCTGTCTCCGGGGCCTGGGGATCTATGGGCCTCGCCCAGGGAGGCAAGAGGTGGGGGCAGATGTTGATCCGGGAGCCAGCGTCTCCCCAGCAAGCTGTCAGGGTACGGGCGGAGGAGACGGACGTGGAGAGGGGATGAGAGTGCGAAAGGAGGCTCGGCGAGCTTTGCCCTCCCTTTCCTCTCTGCCCCATTTCTCCTTATACTGCGAGTATACCGGTCGAGGACCGAAGTGGGGTCCTTCGGTCCTGGGGAGGGGGGCGATCTCTCACCCAGACCAATCCTGCCCAGTAATCACGTTGGACTCCTAGTAAGGAGTTGGGGGTCGCGTTCAAGGGAGGATCAATGATCAGCGGAATGTGTCAGGTCGCCTTTCTGAAATCCCTACTTTCAGTCCACTTCTGATTAGTTAATGCTCAGGCCTGTCTGCAGAGGGTGGGCGTTTCAGTGAGGCTATTGATTTCTCCATCTCTAACTATTTTTATAAAGAATCATGTTGATAAGTTCCTGAGCCTCGTCTGTTTAAAGCTTTATTTAGATCTGGGAACACTTTATTACTGAATGAATTAAAGCTTTTGTAAAGGCTACTACAGGAGAGCTTTGATCAAGGATTCTCTTATGAACAGCATTCAGAAAAAGAACAGCTTCGGGGGAAACTAATGATTTTTCATTTCTTCCCGGATAGATGTCTCTCAAATCTTGCTAATATTATAGGGGTTTTCTGCTCAACTGCTTTGCTGTCTCTTCTTCCTTCTATTCTCAAAGGCTAAGCGTCAACCAAGAGGTGTTTTCTTTAGGCTACTGATCTTCACTTATCTGTGGGGAACGCGGTGTTTCTAGAAACTGCTTTTGCAGGGGAAAGTTTGAGATCTGGCGCCCTATTTCTCCTAGGACGGCAGGTTGTGCTATCCGGTCTCCACTTGAAAAAGGGGAACCTTAGGCTCTTGAAGAACCCTTGTGTAGAGGCGATGCTTTCCTATTCGGTATTGCACTTCCTGACCGAGTGTTAAACAATTGCCTGAGGCGTTTGGAATCAAACCTGTAGTTACTCCAGTGACTAGCTCCCCTCACCTGGTGCTGGTACATTTGGCTTGTGGCAATAGGACAGAAAAGAAAATATCCTCGTTTTGTGAGTTTGAATCCCCTCTTAATTTTTACGAAATATTTTGTGGGCAAAAAAGCCCACCCCAAACCTACAGGCTCTTTTTTACTCTGAAAAGTACCCCTAAAGCACTCAGTGTATGAGGGTCTCTCACTCAGGATGGGGTGAATTTCAATGACTATTGACTAGATGGTAATTATCTGCTTCTTGTCCTCCCAATTAGATTGTTTGGGACATCAACATTCATACTGTTTTCAATTAATACTGTCAAACTGCTCTCAAGCTATATAAGTTAAGGCAAATGAGTAATTAAGATTTCCATGTAAAGTGATAAACTGAAATAACTAGTAACAAAGATTAAAAATTCTTTAAAAGCTTTAAAAAATCAAGCATCAGGGTTATTTGTATTTCTCCAGTCTTTCTATGTTTGCACATGTACCCTCAGACTGGTGAATCATTTACAATTTCAAAATTGCCATGTAACATCTTATATTTTAAATAAAAGGGCTGGAATGTTTGTTTGTCTCTTTCCCTACTTTGTTCTGGATCACATTGTGAGTCAATTGTTTAGATCCTGACCTTTTAAGAATTCTAATTTTTAAAGCCATCAATAAATGTTTAAAGGCCATCAGTAACCACACAGTAGCTTATTTTACTTTCATTTTCCTAATTTTCAATGAAAGGACTTGGTTGTATTATTTTTAGATATAAGACTTTCAGAACAATGTCACTGACAACTGAATCCTTCAGCATAGGGAGTCTTTCAAGAGGTAAACACAGTTTTAGTGTTTTGCTTTATTCAAATTAAGTATTCTTTCAAATTAAAATCTTGATACTTTTCTTGCTTTGAAAAATATTTAGTAGTTCAGAATGCCAAACCACAGCTAGTGCTATATTACTCCTAAAGAAGAACCAGAAAACCTTGACATTAAAGCAAACAGCTACATAATGCTACAAGTTATGCTGGAGAGGAATCCAAGGTTTCTGAGTATGTGTGATTTTCGAACTGGAAAAATGTTACCTATTTTAACAATGACAAATTGGAGAATGAAGATTCTTTGAGATGCTCAGGGGTTTGTGTCAAAATGGATATATATTGCTTAGAGACTGCATTATCGTATTTACTAACCACCACGTTATAAAATGTGATGACACGACTGTAAAAAGTTCTGTTTTTAGACATGGCCACTTTCCCTTTTTAAAAATGTATAAAATAATGAAATTTAGGGGGTGATAGAAAATTTCAGAGAAATTATTTTTTGTCTTAGCTTATCAGAAAATTCTAGTAGTTCTGGATCCATTATCTTTCATATAGTGTTTTGATGACCATCTTAAAATGTATTTTTATATTGAAATGTACAAAGTACATTTTAAGGTTGATTTATCACTAATTGCATGTTATGGACTACCCTATTCAGGAAGGGTAAATTCTGCCTCTCCACCACTTCCCAGAAATTTCTTATCATGGCCCCCTAAGAAAAAGTACTATCAGACTATGCCCAAGTTCAACTGTAATTACAAACTGATGAACATTTACTAATGAGTTCTCTAATGCATGTCCCAACAAAGAATGTTCCAAAGTGTCATCAGTTGTTTCTAATATATTTGAAAAGATGAAACAACCAGAGTGCAAACAGTTCAGTGCCCCTGCTTTTAATTCTGCAATATTTTATTAGGGATGCCTCATTAAGTCACATTATTCTGCAGCTGTTTTCTTCATTGAAAATTCAAGTAAAAATAAGGAACTTTACTGTGCAATGCACAATGTTTTCTTGGTGAAAAATCACAAGTTGAAGTAAAATATGCATCCAACATAATCCCCTTTGATCTCTGCCTGATATTTACAAATGCAATTTATCAATCTGTTATTAGTTAGGTTCCATCAAAACAAAGAGAAGGAATGCATTAATATAGACTGCTGAGGGACATAAAGGCCAAGTTAGCTGACTTACTATCATATCTGGTCCACATGCTTGTACAGTATTTCACCTGGTATATCTTGTTTTTGAACAATTCATTTTGTAATACAGTGTAATAAGATGAATTTGCCCTTTTGTTTGAAATTCTTTGGTTAACTTTATTTTGAATTACTTGAATCATATTGAATTATTTAATTATTTCAGTGAAAGAGAAGGAATGATTTTCCATTGAGTTACCGTGAGTCTTTTTAGAGAACAGTTTTATATGAGGTTTGAAGCACAATCTGAAATGTGTGATAGACAGACTTAGCAAACAGAGACCTACCTAGAAGTTAGTTTATCTTTTTTAGTTGAAATTGACTATTGACTTATTGGATAATTTTTAGGTCTGATTCTTTTCATTCAGCACAGAGATTCAGCATCCTTGTCATCTAAGTAAAACTAGTATTTGTCTTCTGCTTCTTATAGACATTTTAGGAGGAATGGTAAGTTGTTATAATATGAGGAAAGTAATATTTAAATACATTTCTCTGTAAGATCTACTTATATAATCTTTATATACATATTTATGCACAAACAAAAATGTTTTTTAATGGCACCCACATAAAATATTGACTTTATTAAAGAGGGAAAGACACTCCACCAAAAGTGAAACTTTATCAAAAGTCTACATTTTTAAATGTATAGTTTTTCACTGTTTTATATGATTTGACCAATAGCACAACTGTATTCATAGTTTAATAAGATTATTTGTAATTAAGTTTTACTCTCAGAGTCATTTTTATACACACTGTATTTGTTCTTCAACTTTCTTTTGGAGGTACTTATATTTGCTATAGTAAAAATCAAATTTGCCCCCTATATAGGGACATTTTGGGATGTGTTTATTGACACTTCAACTGGAAATTCCAACATATTTTAAATACTGAATATATTTGTATGTTGTCTTTTATTAAATATACTGCTCCAAAGTTATAACACAAACTATGAGTTACATTGGAGCATACTATTGCAGTTTGCAAATGGTATATCTACAGATTTTTCAGAAACATATTGATGTTATACTCTCAGTTTCTGTTAAGCTTTCCAAAACCCACCTACTTCCAATGTGTACACCACATGTATATGTTGGCTTTCACTCTGTGCTGTAATGATAGGCAAGCTAGTCACTGGAATTGGTATATATCTGACCTGCTTAGGCAATTGATTGGTATTACCACTGGAAAATATGACTTCTAATTTGCATGTAAATGAGATGAAAAGTGAATATATAAGCTATAAGGAAAATATTCTATTTTGTTCACAGTGGTCCATATGGGGCACGGGATATAGCTAAGGAATCAGAGTTTATTTGCTTATATTAGATAAAGCCCTTTTAATCACTTCCTTCAGTCTCCTAAATTACTGCATAGTGGCTATAATTGTTTTATGATTTCCCCTGAATGGCCTGTTAGCAAAGGTACATTTCCCTTTCCCCTAGCAATAGCACAAACGTAGTCATTCAATTAATATATTTATATTGCTTCTTTTATATACAGTAGATTTTAGAAACTCCTTACAGTGAGATTCAGTAATGTAATGTTGCATTCTAGCAATTACAGTGATAGGCTGAATTTAGTACTTTGATAAAATGGAGACAACCAAGCCAAGCAAGTCTCCTTTGGTCTTTAATCTCTGTGTTATATAAAGCTAACTTCCTACGTGAAGCCTGTAGAGTTCAAAGTAGCGTTTGATGAATGCAAGGTTTGTTTTTCTAAATATTTTAAATATTTTTATGGGTCTTGTATTTTTTGCTGTTATGAACTAGTCACTGTATAATTGCATGCACGTGAATGGGCAACTGTTTTGCCCTTTAAAGGTTATGCAAAGATTCAAAACCTTCCAATTTGCAGTGTTAATTGCCTATGGCCTCCCATTGCTGAATGGAGTTTTCTGTTGTGCTTAATAATGTAGAACAACAGTTTGCCTTTCTTTGGTGGATTAAGTAGCTCTTTATTAACACACCTATGAAGGTATTAGTAGTAGACACTAGACAAAAGATATTTGGAAAGGTACATTTGTGCTTCTTGAAGTTTCCAAATCGAAATGACTTGAGCTGTGAGGAGATAGATTCTCTTAAGAAGCAAACTATCATTAAAAATTATTATCTATATGTGAGAATTTTGGCATGATTGTATTTGATTTGGGCAGAGTTTTTCTCTTTCTTTTTAAAACGTCTTTCTTGGAGATTCCAATGAGAATGGTACTTAAATACTCAAGGAAGTAAATATACTTTCTCTCTTCAAACATTCCCATTTTAAATATCCATGCTGTGCTTGCTGTATAAAACCAGTATGTAAGAAAAGCAAGGTGTATTATTCCTCCCAGTTTGCTTTCTCTGGCTTTGTATTTTTTGTGTGTATGAACTGGAGTTAGTAAAGACAGGCAACTATCAAACTGTTAATGTGGTCATAGGAATCTAAATAACAAAACATCAAGTGAGTGATAGATCAGAGATTTTGTTGGAATAATTTTTTTGAGAGATCAGGCTCTAAAATTTGGATAAGTGAAACAATAGAGCATTGTACTGGTGGAATGAATTTGTGACTGCTCCCATCAGTTGAGAATTCAAAAATGGTCAGTTCAGAGCATTTGAGAAAAATAACATATATACTTATATTTTTACATGTATCAGCTTACGGACACTTCCAAATTCACAGAGGCACTGCCTAGTACTCCAGTATTTAAGGTAGAAAAACTTGGTTACTATTAGCATTTTTTTTAAGTTTATTCTTGTTTTGGTGTATGATAAGTGACATCCTCAATTTGTCTGTACTAGAGTGTTGAGAAAATTTCTTCTGAGAAGTGGCCAGCAGACATGATAGCAGTCTTGCTTTTGTTTGTATGTTTGTATTTTTCTTCAGGACACTGGGTTGAATTGAGTGAAAACTCTAACTTTAGCACTTCCCTCTGATAGTATACAGGGAGAAAGGAAGTACATGATTCACATTTCAGTGAGGCCATCCCAAGGCCAACAGGAGAGTGAAAGGTCATAGAAATTTCATATGCCATAGAATAGAGACCCTCTTTTGGGAAGCTTTAGGTTCAAGGAAAATTTCTAACCTAAATTTTTTTTTCCAGGTTTAGTTCTTGAAATGTTATATGAGAGTTGTTTCCACTAAGATATGCATTTTCTGTTATTATAAGCCCCTTTTAGACTGATGGTTGGTGTGTTTATAAATGTATGTTCAGAAATGGGCCAACATGTGTCTTTGCTATTTGAAGATATATTTGCTTCTCACATTATTTGTGGAGTGGTTGAAATTCATTAGTTTGCTATTTCACTTAGCAGATAAATTTCTAAAATAACTATTATAAAACCAATGTTGTGCAGTGGTGAGAGTTCTGGAGATGTTTGTTGCTCTAACAATAAATGCCATACGAGCACAAGAAAATTATTTTTCTAAGCCTCAGTTTCACAACAACAGGTTTCTTCAGTGAAGTTTTCAAGACAATTAAAATGTGTTTTTTTTTTTTCCTGTGTACAGATCTACTAAGCATCAAGGGACAGAAGTATAATAACACTGCATGACATACTCTTGCCTTACAAAGCTTACCTTTTTGTTTCCTGAAGTCAAGAGGCATCTAGCATATAGTTCTGGGCACACCTATAAATACCTCCTGAGTACTTTTCAATGAATAAATAAGCTCTCCAGTTTTATAAGATTGGATGGTGATGACGATGATGTCAGTGATAATTATTGTGGGGATGAAAGACAGTAGACCTGGGGACATAAATTGAATCAGACTAAATCTTACAATTCTCTTTGGTTAGGTTTGTTAATCCAGCTGATGCTGTTTTGTTGCAGAACCAGTTGTGATATGTCCCAGGTCTCAGGCTTGTTAGGGTTATATGTCCTTGCTCTGCTGCTGCTGGTTTTCATAGTTACTGAAATAAAATGGTTTGATTAACCCAATAAAACCAGACTAGCAGTTGAATAATCTTTATATATTTTATGATGAACACATTGAATCAAAATCTGTGTATGAATTTAAAAATTTATAATTCTTAGGGAAGTCCATTCATTTTTTTTAGTAAGTATTGATTTGGCAGCGTCAGTCATTTCTACTATAGCAAAAATTTCATAGACTAGGGGCTTAAGCACCAATCTTTATTCCTCATAGTTCTAGAGGCAGGAAGTCCAAGGTAAGGTGTCAGCAGATCTGTCTAGTAAAGGTCAGCCTCTTGGGTTGAAGATAGCCACCATCTCACTGGATTCTCACAGGGAAGAGAGTCACCCTTCCCATGTCTCTTCTCATATGGGCTTAATCGTATTCATGGGCCTCCACTCTTGTGACCTAATTACCTCCCTAAGTTCTTATTTCTAAATATCATCTCACTGGGAATTTTAGGCTTCAACATACTAATTTTCAGGGAACACAAACATTCATTTCATTCATAGAAAGCACTCTCGAGGATCTGGGGTTATCTCAGTAAGCAAGAAAGACAAAGAATTCTCAGGGAATTTGCCATTTCAGTTTATTGTTTAAACTTTTGAGATGAATCTAAAGGAATGGTTCAGCAATATATACAGCTATAATCTGCTTTTGGTAATAATTCTTATTTATTATTGTGAAGAACAGACCTGAAAAGAACTGCTGAAAATAGTGAAAATGTATGAACTGGAATAGATTGTGAAGAAAAACATCATACTATATTTTTAAGATGAGGTATGTAATGCAGTGGATTGACTCCAGTTCACAAGGTCTATCATTGAACAGAGTGTGACTTAAACAGTTGTTCTTTTTCCTGAATTACACATATGGAATGACTTTAGATCAGAGACATGATGTGCCCTAGAGCCTCTTTAAGGAACTGCACGTTTAAATATCTATAGTAGTCACACTGGGAATGTGAATGAGTGAAGCAGACCAAGTGGAAGATGACAGATGTCAACTGACAGCCTTGGCCACAGTATTGGGAAGACCATGGGGAGTGGTAGAAATTCTGGCCAACATCTAATTGGGCATCTGAGTCTTGGCTCCAACATGACGTTGCCATATTAGAATGAAAGCCTGGTATTGCCAGATTTTCTGGTTTGTAGAAGAGGCCTTGGATGTGTGAACTTTTAAATGTGAAAGATCCAGATTTATGAATAATGGTAGTGTGTTCAAATAATGGCAGTGTGTATGAAATTCCATGTGGGTCAACAGAAATATCTGCAGGTCATATACAGATTAAGGATCATAAATGTGACACTGTAAACAGAGTGGGTATATGAGGACAGACAGTTAGGGAGATGGGTATGCTGGCTCTTCTGTGATCTTTAGCCATAATCCTCCCACCCCATTTGGAGCCGAAGCCAGAGTATTGGTGGTAAAGGGCTCAGCTGGAGGAGCTGAATGAGAAAGATGAGTGACTCAATCTGACCCCTGTATTGAGTTTTATTTTTTCAGGTGACTCTTATGTAGTTGATATTGAACTCACTTTGAAGTTGATGGTACCTTGGAGGCTTTATGGAAAATACTGAGAAAGCAAAAATTTAAATTTATGCCAAGCATTTGGAATGGTCTCTGTAGTTGCATAATGCCTTCTTTCTTAGTTTAATCTCACTTAAATTTCTATGTGTATGCACAAATCCGTGGGGAAAATTTTGTTAAAATTCAGATTCTAGAATAGGATAAGATATTCTGCGTTTCTGACAAGTTCCCTGGTGAAGCTAATACTGTTGGTTCATGGACTACAGTTTGAGTCCTGAGACTTTAGAGTATTTTTCTACTGAATATTATTCTATGAACTCAGAAAGGTGGGAGGCCTCTAACTCTTACCCCTTTGACAGATTTCTCCCTGTAGTAAGCAGCCTACCCCTGGCCACTGACTCAACACTTTTCTCAGATTCTTTCATCTGAGCATGGAATTCATAAGTGTTTTACTTAGTTTCTAGTCTTCTATTTAGAGAATATATTTTTCCTCAAGACATAAATCAAAAATTGTCCGTTTCTCACATATTAATGCAGTCTGGCTTACTTCCTACAGTTTGAAGGAAAAACTGTATTTATTTTGTAACAAGGCACTATATTATACACAGATATATTCTAGCATGGAAGGTATTTTAGCTCTCTAAATCATTTTTTGAATTTCAACATTAACTGCAAACTTTTAAGGCTTAGATATCAAAATGTTGGCCACAATGTCTAGAGTTTTGTTCTACTTCAGTAGCATTATGAGTAGGTGGGAGGATGGACTTGAAAACAAATGGAATTTTCTTTGTGTGTTTATTGGGATTGTAACCTTAAAGTGTATCTCTCTCTCTCTCTCTCTCTCTCTCTTTTTTTAAAATTTTGTCCTACTATTCTTAAATAACTTTCAAAAAATGAACTTTTTAGGATTGAAATATAACACTTTAGGATTTAGGGAGTTTGAACCTTTCATCTTCCTATATTAGTAGCATTTCGTTCCCTAAACAAATTTTGCTAATGTCAGAAAATGTCTTAGCTCAGATGTGTGACTCTATTCTGCTGTATGACTTGGTGCTTAAGTCACAAAGCTCAGTTTGTGTGGTAAAATGCTTTATCATTTCCATGGAATTTTCATATGTACTTATGGTGATATATTACGTATAAACTGAGATTAGATTTGACATGTCAGAGTAAAGCAATTTGTTTTTTCTAAGTCATATGATTAATATGGTTTGAAATATTCATGCTGTTAAATTTTACTCAACATCTTTTAATTGCTTAGAAGTTTCTAACATATACAATAGCTTTCTTATAGCTGGGTAATGATATGAATTTATTTTTCTAACTGTTAGACTCTAAACTCTGAGGGGCAGTCCTGTGTATATCTTATTTTATTCCCAGTGCTTAGCAGAGTGTTTGGCACATACTAGGTACTCAATAAACTTGATGGAAAGAAGATCAGTAGTTACAAGTTGGTAGGATGTATTTTTTGTACGTTTCTTCAATGTGTGAAAACATAATCTGTGAAGGATTTTCATTTATTCCAACTGTGTGTGGGGGGACATTTATTCTGACCTATGCTTTCTGTCTCTAATTTGAAGTTAAAAATGTATTCATTCTAGGAAAAAGTTCTAGGACAAAAACAAACTAAACATGCTAAGGAAAATTCCCATTCTTTCCACAATTTATTATAACCTGGAGATTTAGAGACTACATATGCTTGTGATTCTACTGTTGTATAAATTAAATAATATTTGTCAATGTCAAATTTCAGTGTTGTTAATCACATATGGAATATATTTTGATTGCTCTTGTCAGTAACTTGACTCATCGTTCATTAGGGAATTTAAAGCCATTTATTCTTATCTACATAATTACCATTTTCATAATTTATCATGAACCAGATTTGCTTTTTTAATCTTCAATAACACTATTGACTGTGATGCTATTGTTCTTGGCTTCAATGGTATTGAAAATTTCTGCTGTTCTAATTCTAAATGCCATTTCGTACAGACTGTATGCCTTCAAATATTTATTGATTTTATTTTAGTCCTTGTGGGTTAAGTAAGCTTTTCAATGCTTTCTGCGATAAAAGATTTCATGGAATGAAAACTCTTTGACTATATTTCATTATTAAGAAAATCTGTGTTTTACAAAACCTAAAAAGTCAATTCATTAGATCATAAGAATTTAAAACTGAATATTTTTGCTTTGTGTTTTTTTGTTTGTTTGTGTATGTATGTATGTATGTATGTATGTATTGGTACCAGGGATTGAACCCAGGGGTGCTTTACCACTGATCCATATCCCCAACCCCTTTTATTTTTTATTTTGAAACAGGTTCTCTTTAAGTTGCTTAGGGCATTTTTAAGTTGCTGAAGCTGGCTTTGAATTTGTGGTTCTCCTGCCTCAGCCTCCTAAGCCACTGGGATTACAGGCATGGGCCACCATGCCTGGCTTGTTTTGTGTTTACATTAAAGGATTGCATTATACCTATCTTTTAGTATTCCTATACTCTTGCCAATTTTTCTAAAATCCTTTAATATGATGTCTTCACTCTTTTAAGTATAAAGCATTTTTTTTAGGACTCTTGATTGTAAAGACAGGCTTTAAATTGAATTTAAATTCAATTTAAGAGCCTGGGGTTGTGGCTTAGTGGTAGAGCACTCACCTAGCATGGGTGATGCCCTAGGTTTGATCCTCAGCACCATGTAAAAATAAAATAAAGGTATTGTGTCCCCCTACAACTAAAACAAAATATTTTTTTTAAAAGTATTTAAAAAGTATTTTTTTAAAAATTCAACTTAAACTTTATTTCAATTTTTTTTCCTGTATTGTCCAACATATTCATTCAAACTTATACCTAAGGTTATTGATGTAGGCCTACTGTGAAACTTACTGAAAAATGCACATCTATTCTTCTTCCTCAACTCAATTCCAATGAGATTTAGTGAAGAATTTAGAAAGGTTTTTAAAATAGGTAAATGGAATTAAATTCAAGCTTACTGCACATTGGTGAATTTTACCTTGGATCAGAATCCATGTTAAACTCCCAGGAAGGTTGAGTGAGTATGGTTTTCTTGTCTACTGTCTTTTCTTAGCAGCCCATTGACTCAGTGTTTAAGTGGATTTCAGGGTTAGTGGCTAATATTTCACTTTAGATTTTGTGAAATCTGCTTCAGGTTCACTGGGCAGATGGTATGGCAGACTGAAGCGAACCCAGAGTAAAGAACAGACTGAATAACTGGCAGTCAGGGAATGAGAAGGTGGCAGGCTTTGCATTACCTAGGATAGGTAGGGAAGAGGTATTAGGTAAAGGGCCAGATGGAGGGAAAGGAGAGAGAAAATAGAGGTCAGAGGGGAAATTTATTCTAGTTAGCATGTTTATACAAAGGAAAAGAGGAAATTGACTTTGAGAGAGATAAGAAGTTAGACAAAGAATAAATTCCTTGAATTCTTGGGGGAAAGAAGAGGTAAAAAAACTGAAGACTACAGAGGAGAGAAAAATTAATGATGCCAAACCAGATTTTCCTCCTTGGGCTTGATTAAAAATCCATACAGAATAAAGAAACTTCTATAAGGGTCTTTTACTAACCTAAGGTCAGAAATAATGGGTCCTAGTTCTGATCCTGCCTCTAGATACCCATCAGTCCTTGAAAAAGTTCCCAAATATTTTTATCATCAGTTTTCTCACTGGCAAATGAGATGGTTGAATTTAATGTTTAGATTCCATCAAGCTCTTTTAAGTCAGCTGTGACCATATGCTCCTAAGGCTTCTGTTCTGTCACTTGAATGTATCTTGAACATTATTTTGCCCTTCCTGTCTGCTTCCTCCTTACACTGAAAAATTAATTTTCAAAATTGTTTTACTATTTTTGTGTGTGATACTGGACATTATGGAACCAGGACCTTGTGTATGCTAGTTAAGCTCACTACCACTGAGTTAGTCCAGTGATTATATTTTTAATTGACCTATTGGGGTATAGTGCAATATTCAGTACTTCCACACATTGTGCAATGATCAAATCAGGGCAATTAGTATATCCATCATCTCCAACATTTATAGTGTCTTTGTGGTAAGAATAAAAATCTTCTATTTCAGCTGTTTTAAAGTATATGTAGACACCTTATGATGCAAAAGAACACCAGAACTTACTTACCCCTCCTAACTTGTATCAATCAATTCTTCAAATAATTTCTTGACCCAGTTTCTTTCCTCCCTCCTTCTGAAGCCCTGATGGCAAATATTTTAGATCTTTTGATTTATCCCACACAACCTTGCTGCTCTATTTTCCCCCAATGTTTTCTCCTCTCTCTTATTAAGATTGGATAATTTCTTATTTTTTTAATTTAAACTTTTATTATTTTTTGATTGACATAAAAATTATACTTATTTGTGGAGTACAATCTGATGTTTTGATGTATGTATATGTTGTGTAATGAATCAAATCAGGGTAATTAGTATGCTGATCTTAAATATTTATTGCTTCTTTCTGGTGAGAACATTTGAAATCCTCTTATAGATATTTTGAAATACATGATAATATATTGTTAATGATTGTCACCCTATGCTGCAATAGAATACTAGAAGTTATTCTTTTTTAAAAAATCTAATGAATCTCTATGCATAAGTGATGAATCCTCTGAAAGAGAAATTAGGAAAACTACCCTAGTCTCAAAAACAAAAACAAAAAAAAACCAAAAAAAAAAAAAAAAAAAAAATCAAAAAAAAAAAAAAAAACAACTTGGAAATCAAAATCAATCTAACAAAAGGTGAAAGACCTCTACAATGAAAACTACAGAACACTAAAGAAAAAAATTAAAGACAACCTTAGAAGATGGACAGATGTTTTATGCTCTTGGGATAGGCAGAATTAATATTGTCAAAATGACCATGCTACCAAAAGCACTATACAGATTGAATGCAATTCCAATTAAAATCCCAATGACATACCTCATAAAAATAGACAAAGTAATCATGAAATTCATCTGGAAGAATACGAGACCCAGAATAGCCAAAGTAAAACTTAGCAGGAAGAGTGAAGCAGGAGGTATCACAATACCAGACCTTCAACTATACTACAGAGAAATAGTAATAAAAATGGCAAGGCACCAAAATAGACAGGTAGACCAATGGTACAGAATAGAGGACACAGAGACAAACCCACATAAATACATAGAAATTATCTCATACTAGACAAAGGTGCCAAGAACATACAATGGAGAAAAGATAGCCTCTTCAACAAATGGTGCTGGCAAAACTGGAAATCCATATGCAGCAAAATAAAATTAAACCCCTATCTCTCACCCTGTACAAAACTCAACTCAAAATAGATCAAGGACCTAGGAATTAGACTGGAAACCCTGCACTAAATAGAAGAAAAAGTAGGCCCACATCTTCATCATGTTGGCTTAGGGCCAGACTTCCTTAACAAGACTCCCAAAGCACAAGAAATAAAAGCAAGAATCAATAAATGGGATAGACTCAAACTAAAAAGTTTTTTCTCAGCAAAGGAAACAATCAACAATGTGAAGAGAGAGCCTACAGAGTGGGAGAAAATCTTTACCATAGGCACTTCAGATGGAGCACGAATTTTCAAAATTTATAAAGAACTCAAAAAACTTTACACCAAAATTACAAATAACCCAATCAATAAATGGGCTAAGGAACTGAACAGACACTTCACAGAAGAAGATATGCAAGTGATTGACAGATATATGAAAAAATATTCAACACCTGTAGTAATTAGAAAAATGCAAATCTAAACTACCCTAAGATTTCATCTCCAATTAGAACGGCTATTATCAAGAATACAAGCAACAATAGGTGTTGACGAGGATGTGGGGAAAAAGATACACTCATATATTGCTGGTGGGATTGCAAATTGGTGCAGCCACTCTGAAAAGCAGTATGGAGATTTCTTAGAAAACTTGGAATGGAACCACCATTTGATCCAGCTATCCCACTCCTTGACCTGTACCCAAAGGACTTAAAACCAGCATATTACAGTGACGCAGTCACATCGATGTTCATAGCAGCTCAACTCATAATAGCTAGATTGTGGAACTCACCTAAATGCCCTTCAACAGATGAATGGATAAAGAAATTGTGGTATATATACACAATGGAATATTCATCCATAAAGAAGAATAAAATTATGGCATTTGCAGATAAATGGATGGAGTTGGACAATATCATGCTAAGTGAGATGAGCCAATCCCAATAAACTAAAGATCAAATATTTTTTCTGATAAGTGGATGATGATACATAACAGGGGGGGAGCGGGTAAGGGAAGAGTGGAGGATTGTGTAGAGGGGAATGAGGGCTGCGGAGGGGGCGTGGGGGAGGAAAGGTAATGGAATGAGACAAACATCATTACCCTATGTACATGTATGATTACACAAATCATGTGACTCTACTTCATGTACAACTAGAGAAATGAAAAGTTATGCCCCATATGTGTACAATGAATTAAAAAATTTTAGCTGTGGATGAACCTTTTTATTTTATTTTATTTATTTATTTATTTATTTATTTATTTATTTATTTATATGCAGTGCTGAAAATTGAACCCAGTGCTTTACTCATGCTAGGCAAGTGCTGTACCACTGAGCCACAACCCCAGCCCTAGAAATTATTCTTATCTAAGTATAATATTGGGACTGGTACTGTAGACCAGTAGCAGAGTGCTTGCCTGGCACATGTGAGGCACTGAGATTGATCCTTAGCACCACATAAAAATAAATAAAATAAAGGCAGACTGTCCATCTACAACTACAATTTTTTTTTTAAAGTGTAGCATTGTATTCATTGATCAGTCTTTCCCCATCCTTTCTTCTCCTTTATCCTTCCTAACTTCTGGTAACCACAATTCTAAAATTCCACCTATGAGTGAGATCATAGAATCATGGAATAAAAAAAGTACAGGTTTTTCTGTCCATGACCTGTTTCACTTAGCATAATGTCCCCCATGTTCATCTAAGTTGTTGCAAGTGACAGGACTTCATTTTTAAAAATGAACAATACATATATATTGCTTAGATGCTTAGATTGTGTCCATATCTTGGCTCTTAGGAATGATGACGCAGTGAACACAGGAATGGAGATGTCTCTTTGACACAATGATTTAATTGCTTTTGAATATATGCCCAGTGGTGGGATTGCTAGATCATATGGGAGCTTAATTTGTAATTTTTGAGGAAGTTTTGTACTGTTTTCCATAATGGCTGTACTAATTTACATTTCTATCAACATTGCATAGGTGTTGCCCTTTCTCCATACCATTGCCAGCAGTTGTTCTTTATGATAATAGCCACTCAAACTGAGGTGAGGTATCCCATTGTGATTTTGATTTGCATTTCTCTGACAACTAGTGATGCTCAGCACTTCTTCATATATCTATTGGTCATTGTCTTCTTTTGAGAAATGCCTATTTAGGTCTTTTGCTCATTTACAATTAGGTTGTTTGTTTTTTGCAATTGAGTTCCTAGGATGTGAAATTCTCTAAGTCAAGGAATGTCTCTTACTTTTGGCATTATTCCACCCTTTAGTGATTTATTTTGTATATATTTTATTAATTGATGTTTATTTTTTATTCCAAAATTCTGAATTGTTTTTCTTTTACTTCCAGAAGAAACAACAAAGTATTTCCAGAAGCATAAATAATAAGCATATTTGTATAGTACTGTATTAGGTACAAAACACTTTCATGCACATGATTTCATTTGCTGTAAAATGGCTGAGACTTAGGGATCAATGCTATCCTAAATTTCTGGTGAGAAAGCAGATAAAGACAGAAAAATCATGCAGCTGGTGAATTTCAGAGGTTGGTTTGAATTTGAAGCCCATCTATTGGGAGACAATTCTCTATGGGTTTCTTAGAACACTAACTACCCTCTTGTTCCATAGTATCTTTTCAAGGGTGACTAGCATTGCACTGGAAGATAATGTCTTCTGGATCACAGGGAAAATTTACTTATTGTCCAGCAAAATAAAAATAATCTTTCTTTCCGGAACAAAAGACAGATCTTTTGTAGCCCATTATAAAAGATTTGGGTTCCCTAATCTCAAGATTCCTCAGCTGTGACATACCAATGGAGGTGCATCAGCCACATGGGCTTCTTTGTGTCACACCAGTGGGACTTGGGGACGAAGAGGAAATGACTCACGCTGTGGAATGAATAACAGAGTGCTCTCTGTCTTTGGCCCAGGAATCTGATGTTTTTTGCCAACATCTATAAAATATGGTAGACAAACTTGTGAGTTTGAATAGGGTTAAAATCTCAAACTCTTCACAGTTCTTAATAGTATTTGTCATATCAAAGAAAACCTGAGTTTCTTTGCTGAGTTTATTTATGTCCATTTTAGAAGCCACTCTGGGTAAGTTATAATATCAACCGGTGATGTTTTATTGCTGCCACGCTTTTAGTACTCCCCTAACTCTGGTCCCTCAGGACACCTACCCTCCTCTGGTATTTGAAAAGATCCTTTGGTAGCAGTATAGGCAATGGACTCCTGGTGGGTGGGGCAGACTAGAGAGCCTGGGGGACCAGGTAGAGAGCTAATTCAGTCTTTCTGGTGTTGATTGGCAAGAGTTTGAAAATAAGGAGGTAGAAGAAAGGAGGAAAAGAAGGGACAATTTAGAGGTAGGTGATAGAACCTCCAGTCTGAATTTGTGGTAGAGAAAAGAGTCAAGAATGAGTCTGGGCTTAGGTGATTGGTGGTGGTTATTGAGTCAGATCCCCGAAGTTACTGTAGTCTACCTAGATGAAAATAATTGGTTTAATTTTAAGTATTTTGAATTTGAGTTTGAATGTCCAATTAAAATATGTGAGTAGTGGTAAATTTGGTGAGTAGTTCAGGACAGAATTTTGGTTTAGAGATTCAGATTTGAGAGTCATGGGTGCACAGGTAGCAGTTGAGAGCTTCTAAGTGGATGGGCTTTCTTAGGAAGTGTTTAAGAAAACCAAAAAGAAAGTTCTGGAAAGAAATAATATGGGTGAAAGAATCTTGCCTTTTATAAATGTCTGCATGAGGAGTTGCCTTTCTCTCTATTCCTCTCTCCTTCAGTTTTTTTTTTCCAGCTTGCAACCATCTGGTCACTCATGGAGGCCACTTCTGTGACAATGATCTGTTTCTTAGAGAAGTGGCTATATGCATGAAGAGAGCCCCACAGAGGATGGTAGGGAGAAGCCCAGAGTTCCCTGTTTCCGTATTGCTTCCTGTTAGCCCTTGAATATTCTTGTGCACTGAGGTGTGCTGCTGAGTGGTGGTTGTGACAGGAACACTGAGGGAGAAAGAATTTCCCTTATAGTCTTTGCTTTCTATGGAGATCTATAGATATTTAAAATATTAAACCTAAGCACTTACAATGTGTGAGGCACTGTGGTAAATACTTGGCACGGATTATTCTTTTAGTCCTCACAGTAATGCCAGAGGACAGACTACTGTTATCTCTTATTTTATAACTAGGTAGCTTGGCCAAGGTCTCACAGCTGGTGAGAAGCAGAGATGCTTCTTGAATGGACACCTGCCTTGAGAGCTGTTTTTCACCACACAGAACTGCATCTCAATTATACTCATTGAAAAATTAGATTTATTCTGCTTAACAGAATGCTGATTAGAGAATTAATCTTGGGTCAAATTATTTATATCTGGAAATCCTGAGCAGGACCTGTTTTTTTCATGTTTAGAATCATGTCATTAAAATTACACTCTAACATCCTCAATCTGAATAAGACTCAGATTTCCCATAATGGCTTCCTAGGATTCTTCCATTTTATTCGATGAAAAGCTTTAGGCTTTTAAGTAATGAGATAAAGAACTAGCATTCAAGAAAATTTGAAGAACTTAGGTTATGAACTCAAATATTTATTCCTTTGAATTAAAAAAAAGCCCAACTCTTAAAGAAAATGTGAGTGAGAGTGTGTCTTTTTCTGGGATTTAAATTCAGGTTGAAATGTTCTAAGACATTTATCTTCCAAAAATCTCGCTTGCGCTCTTCGCTGCTGTGTAAGAAATAGGTTTCTTGGGGGTGGGGTGGGAACAGCCTGTGCAGCAGCCATGGTTGTAGAACTTGGTTGCATTTGAAGAATATCAATATGAGACTAATTAGATGCTAAATGCTTGGTGGGTATTGAACAACACAGTCTTCTAATTTTCTGATTAATGACAAAGCTTCATGAAAACATTAATTATATTGAAAGCATTCAGACAATCCCTTTCTGAATAAATCTTTTTTAAGATTAATTTTATTTGTAACAAATGGTAGAGGAAAACAGAAAATATGTCTGTAAATGGATTTCTTCTAATAATATGATAATGCAGGCAGAAGACCTGGATATGGTAATATGGATAGGTTTCTCTTCTTGAAGGTTAGGGGTGTTTTTAATATGATGATAACATCAAAGGAGGAATAATGTTTTACAGCTACACTGTTTCTATTTCTTTTTTGACTGTCTTTGGAGCTGAATGTTGGAAAAAGTGGAACTTATTGAATATCTTTATTTTAAAAATGAGAGGTATCTTTCAAGTTTCTATGAAGAATTTTACAATAAATATTTCATTTGTTCTTTGTGTTTGATTCACTTTCTTGGTCTGACTTAGAATTCTTACTCATGGAATGGAATAGGAATTGGTGATAATGCGTCTTAGTTATCAATGTGTTAAGTATTACTATAGATTACAATAAATAGCAACAAAAGTTTCTAGCTGGGGCTCAAAGAAAGGCCCTCTCCTTTTTTGAAAGATAAGATTCAGAGTCATAACATACAAGAGTGTCATTTATTTGAAGAGCCACTTTGTTGAAGATGATAGGGCAGTTTCATTTCAAATTACTGGGGATACAGAGAAGCGAAAATATGGTATAAAAGGAGCTTATTTGAGATACACATAACTTCAGAGAAGAAGAAAAATATGAAGTTTAAAGAAATAATTTAATCCAAACAATAAATAGACATTTCAAATATTTTTCTTTGTAAATTTTATTATAATATATACATGTGATTTTTTCAAATCTTATAGTTTTTAAATCAGGAAAAGACCTGGGAGTATAGAAAATTCAAAGTCCATACTTTATAAATCAGATTCCAAGGCCCAGAAAAGTAGCCAGACTTACTGAAGGGCACAGAGCTAGCAACAAACCTGGTTTCCCAATGGGATGTTCCACTCCATGTATTCTCTACCTGTTTTTCATAGAATCAGAGTTCTGGAAGGGAGTTTGAGAATGCACCTAATCTGTCTTGCTTCATATACTGACCTAGAAGTTACATTTGCATTGATCCAATTAAGGAAAAAATTCACAGAGAAAGGAATGATAAAATTTCATTCAATAGTTTAAAACCCTGCTTATCAATATATTTATTTGTTCAGTCATTGTTTTTTTTTTTAATTTTTTAATTTTTATTTATTTTTATTTTTATTTTTTTTTATAATTTATTTTTTTTTATTGAACACAAATGGAGTACAGCTATTGTTTCACTGGTTGTACACAAAGTAGAGTCACACCATCTGTGCGCTCATGCATTTACACAGGGCAATGGTATCTGTCACACACTCTGTTATTAATTTTACCCCCCACCCACCCCCACCCCTCCCTTCCCTCTATGCTAGCTATCTTTCCTCCATTCTTGCCATCTTTCCCCCACACATTATGCATCATCATTCATTTATCAGAGAGACCATTCGGCTTTTGGATTTATGTGATTGGCTGATCTCACTTAGCATAACAGTTTCCAACATCATCCATTTACCTACAAATGTCATAATTTTATTCTTCCTTATAGCTGAGTAATATTCCATTGTGTATATATACCACAGTTTCTTTATCCATTCATCCACTGAAGGGCATCTAGGTTGATTCCATAATCTAGCTATTGTGAATTGAGCAGCTATGAACATTGATGTGGCTGCATCACTGAGGCAATCTGATTTTAAGTCCTTTGGGTATAAGCCAAGGAGTGGGATGGCAGGGTCAAATGGTGGATCCATTCCAAGTTTTCTAAGGAATCTCCACACTGCTTTCCAGAGTGGCTGTACCAACTTGCATTCCCACCAGCAATGTATGAGTGTACCCTTTTCCTCACATCCTCGCCAATACCTGTTGTTGCCTGTGTTCTTGATAAAAGACATTCTAATTGGGGTAAGATGAAATCTAAAGGTGGTTTTGATTTGCATTTCTCTTATAACGAGTGATGTTGAACATTTTTTCATAAATCTGCTGATTGCTTGTAGATCTTCCTCTGTAAAGTGTCTGTTCATTTCCTTGGCCCATTTATTGATTGGGTTATTGGTGTTCGTGGTGTAAAGATTTTTGAGTACTTGGTAGATTCTGGAGATTAGTGCTCTGTCCGAAGTGTGTGTGGCAAAGATTTTCTCCCACTCTGAAGGCTCTCTCTTCACATTGCTGATTGTTTCCTTTGCTGAGAAGAAGCTTTTTAGTTTGACTCTATCCCAATCATTGATTCGTGCTTTTATTTCTTGCGCTTTGGGAGTCATGTTAAGGAAATCTGGTCCTAGGCCAACATGATGAAGATTTGGACCTATTTTCTCTTCTATTAGGTGCAGAGTCTCTGGCCTGATTTCTAGGTCCTTGATCCACTTTGAGTTGAGTTTTGTACAGGGTGAGAGATATGGGTTTAGTTTCATTTTGCTGCATATGGATTTCCAGTTTTCCCAGCACCATTTGTTGAAGAGGCTGTCTTTTCTCCATTGCATGTTTTTGCCTCCTTTGTCAAGTATGAGATACCTGTACTTATTTGGGTTTGTCTCTGTGTCCTCTATTCTGTACCATTGATCTACCTGCCTATTTTGGTACCAATACCATGCTGTTTTTGTCACTATTGCTCTGTAGTATAGTTGGAGGTCTGGTATTGTGAAACCCCCTGCTTCGCTCTTCTTGCTAAGGATAGCTTTAGCAATTCTGGGTCTCTTATTCCTCCAAATGAATTTCATGATTGCTTGCTCTATTTCTATGAGGTCCGTCATTGGGATTTTAATTGGAATTGCATTAAATTTGTATAGCATTTTTGGAAGTATGGCCATTTTGACAATATTAATTCTGCCTATCCAAGAACATGGGAGATCTTTCCATCTTCTCAGATGCTCTTTAACTTCTTTCTTTAGTGTTCTGTAGTTCTCAGTGTAGAGGTCTTTCACATCTTTTGTTTGATTGATTCCCAAGTATTTTATTTTTTTTGAGGTTAGTGTGAATGGGGTAGTTTTCCTAATTTCTCTCTCAGAGGATGCATCACTTACGAATAAAAATGCATTAGATTTATGTGCATTAATTTTATATCCTGCTACTTTGCTGAATTCATTAATGAGATCCAGAAGTTTTCTGGTGGAATTCTTAGGATCTTCTAGATAGAGAATCATGTCATCAGCAAATAGGGATAGTTTGATCTCTTCTTTTCCTATTCGTATTCCTCTAATTTCTTTGGTCTGTCTAATTGCTCTGGCTAGAGTTTCAAGAACGATGTTGAATAGTAGTGGTGAAAGAGGGCATCCCTGTCTTGTTCCAGTTCTTAAGGGGAATGCTTTCAATTTTTCTCCATTTAGAATGATGTTAGCTGTAGGCTTAGCATAAATAGCCTTTACAATGTTAAGGAATGTCCCCTCTATCCCTATTTTTTCTAGTGTTTTGAGCATGAAGGGATGCTGTATTTTATCAAACGCTTTCTCTGCGTCTATTGAAATAATCATGTGGTTCTTGACCTTAAGTCTGTTGATGTGGTGAATTACATTGATTGATTTCCGGATGTTGAACCAACCTTGCATCCCTGGGATGAAACCCACTTGATCATGGTGCACTATCTTTTTAATATGTTTTTGTATGCGATTCGCTAAAATTTTGTTAAGAATTTTTGCATCAATGTTCATTAGAGATATCGGTCTGAAATTTTCTTTCCTTGATGTGTCCTTCTCTGGTTTTGGTATCAGGGTGATATTAGATTCATAGAATGAGTTTGGAAGGGTTCCCTCCTCCTCTATTTCATGAAATACTTTGAGCAGTATTGGAATAAGCTCTTCTTTGAAGGTCTTGTAGAACTCGGCTGTGAATCCATCTGGTCCCGGACTTTTCTTTGTTGGTAGGCTTTTGATGACTTCCTCTATTTCATTGCTTGAAATTGGTCTATTTAAGTTGTGTATGTCCTCCAGATTCAGTTTGGGTGGCTCATATGCCTCTAGGAACCTGTTGATGTCTTCCAGGTTTTCTATTTTGTTGGAGTATAAATTTTCAAAGTAGCTTCTTATTATGTTTTGTATTTCAGTTGTGTCTGTTGTAATATTTCCATTTCCATCACGGATTTTAGTAATTTGGAGTTTCTCTCTCCTTCTCTTTGTTAACGTGGCTAAGGGTTTATCAATTTTGTTTATTTTTTCAAAGAACCAACTTTTTGTTTCGTCAATTTTTTGAATTGTTTCTTTTGTTTCAATTTCGTTGATTTCAGCTCTGATTCTGATTATTTCCTGTCTTCTACTACTTTTGGTGATGATCTGTTCCTCTTTTTCTAGGGCTTTGAGCTGTAATGTGAGGTCATTGATTTGTTGACTTTTCATTCTTTTATTAAATGCACTCTCTGCAATGAACTTTCCTCTTAGCACTGCTTTCATGGTGTCCCAGAGATTTCGATATGTTGTATCTTTATTCTCGTTGACCTCTAAGAATCTTTTAATTTCCCCCCTAATGTCTTCTGTTATCCATGTATCATTCAATAGCATATTATTTAATCTCCAGGTCTTGGAGTAGTTTCTGTTTCTAACTTTCTCGTTGATGTCTAATTTCATGCCATTGTGATCTGATAGTATACAAGGTAGTATCTCTATGTTTTTGTATTTGTTAAGAGTAGCTTTGTGGCATAACATATGGTTTATTTTAGAGAAGGACCCATGAGCTGCTGAGAAGAATGTGTATTCGCTTTTTGATGGATGGAATATTCTATATATGTCCGTTAAGTCCAAATTAGCGATTGTGTCATTGAGTCCTATAGTTTCTTTATTCAATTTTTGTTTGGAAGATCTGTCCAACGGTGAGAGAGGAGTGTTAAAGTCTCCGAGTATTATTGTGTTTTGGTCTATTTGATTCCTGAAATTGAGAAGGATCTGATTGACATACATGGATGCGCCATTGTTTGGTGCATAAATATTTATGATTGTTATGTCCTGTTGATTTATGCTACCTTTAAGCAATATGAAATGTCCTTCTTTATCCCTTCTGACTATCTTTGGTTTGAAGTCTGCTTTGTCTGAAATGAGAATGGAAACCCCAGCTTTTTTGCTCAGTCCGTGTGCATGGTATGCTTTTTCCCAACCTTTCACCTTTAGTCTGTGGGCATGTTTTTCTATGAGATGAGTCTCTTGATGGCAGCATAT
>JAJEJO010050221.1:1266971-1288499 GCA_020662805.1 Glaucomys volans
TTCATAGAATGAGTTTGGAAGGGTTCCCTCCTCCTCTATTTCATGAAATACTTTGAGCAGTATTGGAATAAGCTCTTCTTTGAAGGTCTTGTAGAACTCGGCTGTGAATCCATCTGGTCCCGGACTTTTCTTTGTTGGTAGGCTTTTGATGACTTCCTCTATTTCATTGCTTGAAATTGATCTATTTAAGTTGTGTATGTCCTCCAGATTCAGTTTGGGTGGCTCATATGCCTCTAGGAACCTGTTGATGTCTTCCAGGTTTTCTATTTTGTTGGAGTATAAATTTTCAAAGTAGCTTCTTATTATGTTTTGTATTTCAGTTGTGTCTGTTGTAATATTTCCATTTCCATCACGGATTTTAGTAATTTGGAGTTTCTCTCTCCTTCTCTTTGTTAACGTGGCTAAGGGTTTATCAATTTTGTTTATTTTTTCAAAGAACCAACTTTTTGTTTCGTCAATTTTTTGAATTGTTTCTTTTGTTTCAATTTCGTTGATTTCAGCTCTGATTCTGATTATTTCCTGTCTTCTACTACTTTTGGTGATGATCTGTTCCTCTTTTTCTAGGGCTTTGAGCTGTAATGTGAGGTCATTGATTTGTTGACTTTTCATTCTTTTATTAAATGCACTCTCTGCAATGAACTTTCCTCTTAGCACTGCTTTCATGGTGTCCCAGAGATTTCGATATGTTGTATCTTTATTCTCGTTGACCTCTAAGAATCTTTTAATTTCCCCCCTAATGTCTTCTGTTATCCATGTATCATTCAATAGCATGTTATTTAATCTCCAGGTCTTGGAGTAGTTTCTGTTTCTAACTTTCTCGTTGATGTCTAATTTCATGCCATTGTGATCTGATAGTATACAAGGTAGTATCTCTATGTTTTTGTATTTGTTAAGAGTAGCTTTGTGGCATAACATATGGTTTATTTTAGAGAAGGACCCATGAGCTGCTGAGAAGAATGTGTATTCGCTTTTTGATGGATGGAATATTCTATATATGTCCGTTAAGTCCAAATTAGCGATTGTGTCATTGAGTCCTATAGTTTCTTTATTCAATTTTTGTTTGGAAGATCTGTCCAACAGTGAGAGAGGAGTGTTAAAGTCTCCGAGTATTATTGTGTTTTGGTCTATTTGATTCCTGAAATTGAGAAGGATCTGATTGACATACATGGATGCGCCATTGTTTGGTGCATAAATATTTATGATTGTTATGTCCTGTTGATTTATGCTACCTTTAAGCAATATGAAATGTCCTTCTTTATCCCTTCTGACTATCTTTGGTTTGAAGTCTGCTTTGTCTGAAATGAGAATGGAAACCCCAGCTTTTTTGCTCAGTCCGTGTGCATGGTATGCTTTTTCCCAACCTTTCACCTTTAGTCTGTGGGCATGTTTTTCTATGAGATGAGTCTCTTGAAGGCAGCATATCGTTGGGTCTTTCTTTTTAATCCAGTCTGCCAGTCTATGTCTTTTGATTGATGAGTTTAGGCCATTTACATTCAGGGTTATTATTGAGATATGACTTGTATTTCCTGTCATTTTAGCTTTTTTAGGGTTTTTAGCTTAACTTTGTTTCTCCTTTGATTGACTCTTTCTTTAGGGTAGTTCCTCCCCATGGTGACCGAGGTTGTTATTTTTCCTTTCTTCCTCTTTGAATATTTTGTTGAGAATGTTCTGTAGGGCAGGCTTTCTCTTTGTGAATTCTTTAAGCTTTTGTTTATCATGGAAGGATTTTATTTCGTCATCAAATCTGAAGGTAAGTTTTGCTGGATATAAGATTCTTGGTTGGCATCCGTTTTCTTTCAGAGCTTGAAATATGTTGTTCCAGGCCCTTCTTGCTTTTAGGGTCTGGGCTGAGAAATCTGCTGATATCCGTATTGGTTTCCCCCTGTAGGTAATCTGCTGCTTTTCTCTCGCAGCCTTTAAAATTCTATCTTTGTTTTGTATGTTAGGTATTTTCATTATAATGTGCCTTGGTGTGGATCTGTTGAAATTCTGTGCGTTTGGTGTCCTGTAGGCCTCTTGTAATTGATTTTCCATCTCATTCATCATATTTGGGAAATTTTCTGATATTATTTCATTGAACAGATTGTTCATACCCTTGGTTTGTATCTCTGTGCCTTCCTCAATCCCAATAACTCTTAAATTTGGTCTTTTCATGATGTCCCATATTTCTTGGAGGGTTCGTTCATGATTCCTAACCATCTTCTCTGTTTGTTCGACTTTGTTTTCAAGATTAAATATTTTGTCTTCATTGTCTGAGGTTCTGTCTTCCAAGTGATCTATTCTATTAATTATGCTTTCTATTGAGTTTTTAACTTGGTTGATTGTTTCCTTCATTTCCTTGTTTTCTTCAAGGATTTCTGTTTGCTTTTTTCTCAGAACTTCTATCTCTTTATTAAAATGATTTTTTGCTTCCTGAAATTGCTCTAATAGTTGATTATTCATAGCCTGAATCTGCTCTCTCATTCTCTTCTCGGATCATTTTAATTATGAACATTCTGAACTCCATTTCTGTCATTCCCTCTACTGTGCTGTCCTTAGGATCTCCTGATGCACCATCCAGGTTTGTTTGGGACACTTTCTTCCCGTGTCTTCCCATGCTGCTCATATATCCTCCCCTCTGGTAGTGCAAATCAGAGGGATTGCAACTTTCCTGAAGCCGCAGCGCTGTGTCCCCGGGGAAAGGGGTGGGCTTAGGTCCGAGGGCTCCGAGGTCAAAATGGAAACTCTCCGCCAGGGAATCTGGAGAATGGCGCCGACCGGGCCCAAATTCCCGCTGGGGCTGGCAAACAGCTCCGCTCCCGGGTAAATCTCAGCTTGTTCAGTCATTGTTTAGAGAGCATCTACTATGTGTTCATTTGGATGTCTCAGAGGAATCTCAAACTTGACACATCTCTGATTAAACTCATTCCCTACTCCCTGAAAATTGTTCTTCCTCTGTTTTCCTTTATTTAAATAGCATTTAAATTTGTCCAAAGACCAAGTCTTTTTAATGAAAGTGGTGACATTCCAGTACTGGATGTCATTGATATTTATCATCCATTAGGTCATGTAGATCAGAAACTCAGGCTCAGGCTTGGAAGACCCTGGTCTAGAACATGATGGTAGATATCTACATTAGTAGATATTTAATAATTGTTAAAGGGATGAATGGACGAGTTTTATACTGTGGCCACTTTCTTTTGTTTTGCTTTCAGGAAGATGAAACTATGTGATGGGGAAAGTTGTAAAATAAGCTTTTATATACACCTCAGGTTTAGAATGTCTTAAAGAGAAATTGATGAGATCCTTCAAGTTATTTTTTTAAGTTATTTTTTTAACAGCTTTTTGAAAGGTCCTTTTTTTTCCTAGGTATATAGTAAGGACATGAGATTAATATGAGTTCTACACATTGGTATATACCCTGAGTTAGGAACCTTCATATATATTAGCTTATTTATTCCTCACAGTGACCCAAGACCCAAGGGATCAGTATCAATATCTCATTTTATGACTAGATAGTTGAAAGTTAAAGAGATTAAGTACCTTCCTGAAGGCCAATGAGCTTGTTAGGTGGCTGTGTTAGAATTTAAATACTGGAGGTTTGAATTTAAAGGCAAAGGCTTGCTATAGTCTTCAGTTGTTTTCTGTTGATATTTTTAATTTACTGAAGTCCGAGGTCACTTGGCATTCTAATCCTGTTTTCATCTTTGTTTATGTTTATAGTGGGTATTATTTCCATTAACCAGTCAGAAGTCAGCCCCTACCTACCTTGAAAGAGCTTTTGACATAATTGGCTGTGGTATTACCGAGCATGTTGTTTGACCCATTATGATTACTGTAGAAAAACATTTTGAACTGCTGGTTCACAAATCCAATACTGTGACACTTCATTTCTCCTACTGAACTGTTGAAGTTACATGAGTTTTGAAATTATTTTTGGCATGTCAATTGCCAATTATAATTGTATAATTAAAGTAACTTGTAAAATTCAAGTAACAGCAAGAAAGACTTTCATCTATATGGAGCTATTGGGGCCCTCTTTTGGACACATGTACAACTTCAAATGCTGTCTATTAGGATGTCTACCTTATATAATAAAATTGCTTATTTGCTTGCCTTAGTCCTTAGATCATATGATACTTGAGGGAAGGTACTACTCTTTGCATATTTCCTGGCTCATTGTTGTCTCTTAGTAAATGTTTATTGAGGTTAAAAGAAGAAAGGAAGGGAGGGAAATAGAGAAGGAAGGAGGAAAGCATCATTTGTCTTCTGTTGCCTAAACCTATAATTTTGTCAAAGAATATTAAATTTGTCTGAAATGTTTTCAAATTTTAAAGAAGGGTTTCACTGCATGATCTATACTGTTTTGCTTTTTGACAATGCAGTTCTGTGATAATTTGTTTCAAAAGGTTGCTGCTACATTTAAAAGAAATATGTATGCTGAGGATGTAGTTCAGTGGTAGAAGAACACTTGCCTCACATTCCTGAGGCCCCTGGGTTTGATCTCCAACACCACACATATACACAAATATAAATATATACATATATATGGGTATATATATACATATGCATATATATATGATAATACAGTTATACTCTGAACATCTTCCTAATTTTTAAAAATGATAGATGTGACTGGGCATGGTGGCACACATCTGTAATCCCAGTGACTTGGGAGGCTGAGGAGGGAGATTACAAGTTTGAGGCCAACCTCAGCAACTCAGTGAGACCCTATGTCAAAAAACAATAAAGAGATGGAGATGTGACTCAGAGACTGTGAAACCCAGAGTTCCATCCCTGGTACCAAAGGGGGAAAAAAGAAAGAAAGAAAGAAAGAAAGAAAGAAAGAGAAAAAAGATAAATGTGTACCTGTAGCCAATTGCTTAGTATTGTAATAGATTTATGCATTTATTAGTGCATGATCTTTATATTATCCATATGCAGTGCATCAAAAAGGAGAGAAAAAAGAGGTCTTTAAAGTACCCTGTAAAATTTTCATTTGTTGAGGAGAGGGGTACCTTATCTGAACAACTCGTTGTTTTTCTTAATCCATTTGGGTGGCTTATAAACAATGGAAATTTATTGCTCACAGTTCTGGAGCAAGGGCTCCTTTCTCATAGTGCCTTCTCATCCCCTGAGGCATAGGTAGTGTATCCTCATGTGGTGGAAAAGGCAAACTCCCTCTGGCCTCTTTTATAAGGGCACTAATCCCATTCAAGAAGGCTCTGCCCTCATGATCTATTGCATCCCAAAGGCCCTCCATCCAAAAATCATTATCTAGGGGCCAAGATTACAAAATATGTGTTTCGAGGGATATATTCAGATTATAGCAATCGTCAAAGGGATGTCACATAACCGAAGTTTTTTTGTTATTTATCCAATTTTATTCTAGTCACAGCTATTGCGTACAAGTACAGGCCTGTGTTTCAGAACCTGGAATTGTTCTGTAATGCAAAGTGTTAGCACAGTAGAGCTCAAAAATGGTGCATGGAGGATGAGCTTGTTTATATTCTCCCCTTTCTTTTCAAATATGATAAATCATTTGCATAAGTTGCCTATTGGTAGAGAGGTAATGATTGGTAACAATGATTATACTAAAATAATAATGGCAATGATAAAATTACGTAATTAGAGAGACCAAGTAACACATTGAATGTGATGAGTCATAAAAATGTGGACAATATCATGATACTGGATAACAAACTGTTTATTGGTTTTAAAACATGGGTCAACCAAGAAATTCCACTGCATTTAAAAGTAAACATAGTTTTAAAAATTGTGGGTACAAAATGTTCTTGGTTGGAGTCATGGTGTTAGGTAAACAGTCAAAGTGGTCTCTGTTATCTGATAAAACCCATATTGTAGTTGGATTTTTGTGGATCTAAGTAGTTCTTAGTAAACCCCACAGAAAAGCAATAAATAAACACATATGTAACTCTGGTAGAGTAGATAAGCAAACATGAAAATGGAAGAACATAAAAGCAGAGTGATCTGTATGAGGATGCTGGCTGCTTGATGTACAAGTTGGAAAAGTTTCAAAACTAGTATTTCTTTCAAATCTTGGCAACATTTCAGAAGAAGGTGCATCTCAACACCAGCTGTATGGCTGGGAGATTTCTTCCCTCAGAGAGAGAGAGAGAGAGTCTAAAGTACTATCCCAATGTGATGCTAATGGTTTAATATCAGATTTGCCTGGCATAAAAATATTTTTACTTATTATTATTATAGAGATAACACAGGACTCTGACATATAATTTCCTTTGTTCTGCATTTCTAAAAAGGATATCAATTATGTTAGCCCTCAAGGGTACTATTAAGTCTTGCTCTAGGGTCCTTAGGACTGCAGTTTTCTCTTCTGGTTTCCATAAATCACTGACACAAGATAAATAAGAGGACAGTTACAGTAATTTGAAAGAATGTGGAAATCCATAAAATATGTGAAGTGTCTTAGAATCCTAATTTACTTTTTAGATTTGCACTTACATTGCAAACTTTTATTACATACCTAACGCTCATTTCTAGTATACAGGCACTATCAGCTCTGAATGGAATATGCTAAACAAAAACATTTATTTAAAAAAACCTGTTATTTAGCAGGACATGGTGGTGTACACCTATAATCCCAGTGACTTGGGAAGGTGAGTCAGGACGATCACAAATTCAAGGCCATACTGGGCAACACAGCAAGAACCTGTCTCAAAATAACAATTAGTGTAGCTCAGTGGTAGAATGCTTGGGGGTAGCTAGCATGTGTGAGGTCCTGGGTTCCCCAGTATTGGAAACACAACAAAACAAAAAACTGTTATTTACTTAAAAACAACTATTGTGCTGTTTTTCTCAGTCTAATGTATCACCTCTTATAAGTGGCTTCACTCATTATTATAAGCAACATGCACTTACAAAATTCTTACTAATGCTTATTCAAGGCACGGAAAACCTTACAAAGCCAGGTATCACAAGTACTCACTCACCAGTCTAGAAATGGTTGTGTGACAGGTATCTGTGTGGATGCATTTGAAATGCCTCAGTATATTGAAGAGAGTATAGAATTTGGAACTAGACAACTAGGATTGAAGTCCTAACTTTATTAATTAGTGACTATGTGATATTGGTCAAAGCACCCAGCCTCTACAAAAACTGGCTAATGTTGAGCTTGTTTCATTTATACCTCTGCCATTCCTCTACCCACACATTATTTGTAGAAAGTTCAGGCTATTTATCATTTGTTTTGTAACTATTTCAGACTTTTCTAAAATTTAATTATTTAACCACAAAATATAATTATGACTTAAAATTAACTTTAGTTCCTAAAAATCATCAAATAACCAGTGTTGAAATTACTCCAGTTTTTTCATACACACACATATATGCATGTGGATGTGTGCATGAATGTATGGACATATATGTACACACATATACATCAGCAAATACAGATATATACAGTCACATGTGCTTAACTATGGCATATAACAAGAAATGTGCCATCAGTTGATCTCATAATTGTACAAACAACTAGAGTGTACTTACTCAAACCTAGATGATACAGGTCAATCACTTGATGCAGCCTTTTTATGCAGTCAGGAGACTGTTACTGGTCTAACATGGCATACTGTTTCATTTTATATATATATATATATATACATATATATATATATTTAGGGTTTTGCTTTTATTTTAATTGATAGTTTGCTCAAAAGCACAGAACAATGAACATTTCAATAGCTCTGTGTTACTAGGTTACAAATAAAATCCTTAGGTAACAAAAATGGTATGAATGTATATCATGCACAACCATAGAAATGAAAATTTGTACCCCATTTGTGTACAATGAATCAAAATGAAGTCTGTAAAAATTTTTAAAATCCTTAGGTCAAATAGTAACAGTATCCCCCTCAGTTATTTTACATTAAGTGCAGGTTGTTGAAAAGAAAAAAGAAAAATGTCAGTGCTGTACTGAGAGAGCACAGATAAGCATTTCAATTTTGTAACAAAATTAAATCTAGCACCTTTAAAATAAATACTAGTAACTATTCTATAAGTATGTATCATTTCAATAGGGGTAAAAAATCCAGTTTATCAGCAGTGCAAACTAACAGCAGAATTTTCAAAGCTGAGGTTAAATTTGTAAAGCACACACCAACCCACACAGTGGAAATGTACTTCTTGGTTGGGCCCTCCTCACCCAGGGATGAAAAGGGCTTCCTGCTGAGTCTCTTAAGTTCTGAATCTGAAAAGCTACCACAAGTGTTAGGTCATGGGCTGGAAAGACTTAAGTACTTTGAGAGGAGATCAATTGTTTGAATAGGATGGAGTTCTTTTTCTGGTGGACCAACTAGTAACATTTCCAGTTCTGCCCCAGTCTTCCACACCAAGGGTCCACATGGTAACAGGCTTATCTGATGCATCTTGACTTCAGCAGGGCACTCTACATGCAGAGCTGGATGCAGGTGAAAATCATGGGTTTAAGTTCTCCACACTGGACGCGGCTTTGCAACCAGGGCATTCTAAGTCAACTCTGCAATGAAAAATGTGTGTAATTCTTTATCAGCTGTGACTGGAGGGCTGTCATGCAGGGAATGTCTACATGTCAAGTCTTCCTCTTATTACTATTTAAAGCATTAATAATAAGTCCTTTCTTGTGTGGTTCTTACAGACACAGGGTTACCATGTTTTCTTTCTTGTGAGCACTCCAACTTTATACTGAAGCTTGGAGCTTCAGGTCTTTTAACAAGTACAACCGGACATAAAAAGAAACCCTGAAAAGCAGACTCAGTTGCCAATTATTTGCATTATGATGCTAGGAAAAAAATCAATACTAGTAAGATGTTTTATCTAAACCATTTAGCATTTACCAACTGTTTGGACCAAAGGTCATTTCCAAGTAGATCAGTTCTGATTCCATCTTCTCCATTGGCTCATGTGCAATGCAGTTCATTCTGTTCCCAAAAACTTGTGGCAGAACTTGCTTGCTTGGCTGTCACCAACACTGAATGGGCTTGTAGACACAAAATGCCATAAGGTTTATGGTCACCGACAGGATGCTGAAAATGGTTCCCACCAACATCAGGTTTTGCCAGCTCAGCACTGCGTGTGACTGGCTCCACTCCAGTGGCTCCACCCTACTTGGGGTTTCTGCCTGCCCCATCAGGAAGCTGCACAAGCCCGGACACAGCCACAGCCACTTCATAGTAAATTATTTAAAAAAATAAGTGTAAGTATACGCTAAGAATAAAAAGTATAGTGTGGTAAATTCATAAACCAATAGCATAGAAATTTATTATCTTATCAAGTTTTATATACTGTACATAATTGTATGTTATACTTTTATATGACTGACAGTGCTACAGTTTTTTTTTTAACAACACTATCACTACAAACATGTGAGTTAAATGTTGATGTGAGTTAAACATGTGAGTCAAACATGTGAGTTAAACTATGATGTTTAACATCATAGTTAAACTATGATGTTATGGCTATGTCTAGATGATAAGAATTTTTCAGTTCCATCATAATTTTTATTAATGCATATTAATTATACAGAATAACAGGTTTTACTGTGCTATTTATGTATGCAAATAACATACTTTTTTGCCTTAATCCCCAATTGACTTCCTCTCTCCTCTCCTTTGATCTCCTTCCTTTTCTTTAGTAGTCTATCTTCTACTTTTATGTTCTCTCTCTCTTTTTTTTATTCTAGATTAAACATATGATAGAAGATATGAATACTTGTGTCTCTGAGTCTGGCTTATTTTGCTTAACTTGATGATCTCCATTTTCCTGAAATTGATATGATTTAATTTTTCTTTATGGCTGAATAATATTCAATTGTGTATAGACAACACATCTTCTTTATGCATTCATCAATTGACAGGCACATGGGTTGATTCCATAACTTGTCTACTGTGAATTTTGTTTGACAAAAATGGGTATGCAGGTATCTATGTGGTATGCTGACTTAAATTTCTTCTGATATATACTGAAGAGTGGCATTCAGCTTCATTACAATTTTATGGCACCACTATTGTATATGTGGTTCATCATTGATCTCAACCTTTTATGTGGCACATGACTCTGGGTGTGTGTGTGTGTGTGTGTGTGTGTGTGTGTTGTTTGAAGAAGGATCCAAAAGAACTTCACACATTCTTTAGTTCAATATATCAATTGTTTTTTAATCCACATTCCTCTTCTGTTTCTTTTTTCTTCTTTGTAGTTTATCAGTAGAAGAAACTAAATCATTTGTTTAATAGAATTTCCCACAGTCTGAATTTTGATGATTGAATATTTGCTTTTTAAAAAATTTTTATTTTTTTGGTACCAGAGATTGAATCCAGGGGTGAACCACTGAACCACAACCCCAACTTTTTTTATTTTTTATTTTGAGACAGGGTCTCGCTAAATTGCTTGAACTTGTGATCCTCCTGCTTCAGCCTCCCAAGTCACTGGGTTTACAGGTGTGCACCACCATGCCTGGCCTAATACTTGCTGTTATTAACCTGTTTATTTCTTCACTGTTTCAGATAGAAGCTCGATTATATTCAATTCAGACTTTTTAGGCAACACATTACTTCAGAGGTGGTTTTGTATATTTACACAACACCGAATTATCTTTCTTTTTTATGGGGTGGGGGTACCAGGGATTGAACTCAGGGGCACTCCACCACTGAGCAACATCCCCAACCCTATTTTGCATTTTATTTAGAGACAGTGTCTCACTGAGTTGCTTAGTGCCTCACTTTTGCTGAGGTTGGCTTTGAATTTAAAATCCTCCTGCCTCGTCCTCCCAGGCTGCTGGGATTACAGGCGTATACCACTGTGCCTGGCCATATTCTTCTTGATGATAGTAGCCACCAAAGTTTAGCTTATAAGTCTGTTAATTCTTGAAAGGTTACGAAGTAGTGACATACAAATTCTATGATTCCTTTTTTATTTATTGGCTACAGTAATTCTATGGAGAGAAAAATTTCCTTCTCACCCTAATTGTTTAATCACAGGTACATTAAAAGAAATAAAGGATAAAAGTGTGATTTTTAAAAAAATTATAAGTTTTCAAATAATATTAGTTGCATTTTAAATATCTTTCAAAGGTTGCTAATGAGTGTTTTTAAAAAGTATGATTATGAACTCATGGATTTACACATATTTTATACATTTTAGTCCACTGTAGATATCATCCATATTGATAATTGAACAGCCCTATCTTTGGTCAGTCAGTAAAAGTCTCTTCAAGTTGTGTCATGAGTCTTTTTGAACAATGGACAAGTATATCTTATACTGTTCTTACCCCAAATGTGTAACACCTGTTTTTCCATCACGACTTGGCTCTTTTTAGTAGGAAATGGCATTTAGAACTACCATCTGGGATTCAGGGATGCCCATTGCTTTTTGATTGAATGTTGTTTCAAAGCCTTTCCAGTGTACAGTGCTAGAACATATAAATGTTTAAAGATAAATTTTATTATAAATTCATAATAGCACCTCCAGTTCAAGTGTAGGACTAAAGAGTTTTAACTTGATTTCTTTGATTTTATGCCTTTATATCTTCTCCCATGCTGGAAGTCCTGGTCATCAGTGATGATGATGTAATTGCTCATTTGTTGTATTCCACAGTGCACTCACCACAGTCTCAGTTTGAAAATGTCAATCCTAGCACCAACATATGATTACTGAAAGCATGTAACATTAATTAATAGTTTCTTCCTGCTTCTAGTGTCAGTTGATAGATACAGATACAGTGGTTTCATATTGTTTTTAGAATTTTTTATTATGAAAAAATGTTTATTTTGAAGAACAAGGCATATTCATTGTTTAGCTTCTCTTCCTGTCCTTTACCCCTCTCTCTTTCTCATCCTATAAGTAACTTTAAAATTTTTGATTTATATTTTTTTAAAAATATGTGATGTAGTACCTATATGTATACATATTTATATCAGCATCCCTTAGATAAGTGATAGCCTACTTCACATATTTTTTTTTCATCTATTGACATTTTCTTAATTTAGTGTTTCTGGAGATAATTTCATTATGGTATATGCAGACATAGTTCCTAAGTTATTTTTATAGCTGCAGAGCAGTTCAGGTTATGAATTCAACATAGTGCACACAGTTAATCCTTATTGATGGGCCTTTGGGTTTGTCAAAGAAAAATATCGGTCAAAATGATTCAAATAGGCATTAAATGTTTAATTTTGCTGATGTGCATTGGAAAGTACATGAAGTCCAGGTAGCTCCCCAACCTGTATCAGCACTGGAATTTTATGGTGCAGCAAGGAGAAGCAGTACCTATCCTTGTGGTATGGCCCATCTGGTTTGGTTTCTAGACGTGGAAATTGTGTTTGGAGATTGTTTGGATTCTTTGCTTCTTGTTTGGGATTATTGGTACAGCCCCTTCCTAGTAACTGAGTTGTTCTTCAAGTAACTATTTTGCTTTCCCTACATTTAGTCAAGTTTCAGGAGACAAAGGTAACAAATGAAGGGGAAAGGGAAAAGAAGATGAGGGGGGAAAAAAGGGAAAAGGAGCAAAAGATGAAGGGAGGGAAACATTTGTTTTAATCCATTTATAAGTTATTTTCATTCCTTTAATATTACTAAATAGTAGTGCAAAAGTCAACATCTAAATTTTTGCCAGTGTTACTTTATGATGGAGTTCTGGAAATGATATTGTTGGATCAATACAAAGCACATGTAATTTTGCCAGTATTTCCTTCTTAGGACTTATCAAATTTTCAAAAGAGTAAGTGATCAAAATTTTGAATTTATGCCAGTCTTATGGGTGAAAACTAGTGTTTATATGTAGTTTTAATCTATATAAGAGATAATTACCATTAAAGAATGAGAGATACGTGTAAGAAACAATAAGAAAAATCAAAGAACCCCTCTTATAGATGTGTTTCTTTGCAAAGGGATCTAGTCAGTGGACTTCCCAGGGGAATGTCCATGATACTAGTTCTTCTAAATAGCCTGAGAAGTCAGAATCTGGGACATTTTTGTTAATAATTGATGGGGGAAGGGAGAGAGAAACTGTATTACGCTTAAGTAATCACCAATCAAAAAACAGCCCACCTGGCAAAATGTTAAATCCTGGGTCCCTGAATGGGGCCCTTACTCAGGAAGTTTCTCAGATGATGAGAACTAAAAGCAGAACCACCAGGAAACGGGCTCTTAGAGTAGTTCTGATCTAGATGGTAAAGAATGAAACTAAGGCCATGTTGGTGGAAAAGGAAAAGGAAGGGAAAGAGAAAAGAGAACAGAATCTGAGTGGATTCCTTATGAAGGATGAAGAGACTCAGAGATGTCTCTGCAGTTTCAAGACTGGGAGAATTATGACGCTGTAAAATTTTGAAAGTAAACATTTTGAATGACCTTCGAGGGGAATATGATGGTATTGATTCCCGAATGGTAATGTTGAGATCATATTGTAACATCCAATAGGAAAATGGAAATTCTTTGCTAGATTTCAAGAAAGATTTGGTTGAAAAAGTTTTTAAGTTACCTGTATGCTGACTTTATTCGGGAATGTATGTAATCTCTGAAGGACAGAGTACAGAGACTCCAGGGTCAAGCTTTGGAAAATTCCATGCTTTGGGTACTTGAGGATGGAGGGAGAAAGTAAACAAGGAAGAGGTACGAAGGTAGGAGTGGGCTCAGCCTGGTGTTGCTGGGGCTAAAGAACAATGTAGACAGTGGTTTAAACATAAAAGAGAGGTTAAAAGAAGGAGAGGACTAAGAAAAAGATCATCAGATTGTGAAATTACAAGTTAATCAGAGTAAAACCAAGAAGACTTTGTACCTGAGGGAGGTCTAGCCCTTCTCTCCAAGAATATTTTACATGACAAAATAATTCATTATAATTGGAAAAATTACTTCCCCCAAGGTATTGGGGACACAGTGTTAGACTAACAAAGGATCCTGAATTCCAGTTTTAGTTCTGCCATTCAATAGCTTTGTAAACTCTAGGCAAATCATTCCCCATCTCTGAGTCTGATCTGTAGGGGGAATTGTTGGAGCAGAAGTGGGTGGTGTAAGACTCCCACTACCACCACTCCTACCTCCAAGTGCTAGCTACTGTCCAATGAGCCCTTAGTGCCAGCCCTTTGTGACTTCATACCCGACCTTCCACTTATGGCATCTTTCTGTCTAAAATTTCATGATATATTCTGGAATGCACCAGAAGTACTAGTAAATTGGAAACTATTCTTAAGAATAGTTCATGTCATGAAAGGTCATGTCTGACTTTGTACTCCAATTAATTCCTAGGTGGATTTCTAAAAGATAACAGTCAAATCTTGACTGAACTGTGTTTGTGTTAATGTCAAGGCCTGAACCCTGGCTAGATTTAAAACTTGAAAGTGTCCATGGGAAGTAGCACTGTATTTTAGGCCTATTTCTTCTACTAAAGACCCATATGTTCATTAAAAATCTAAATATTTCTTTAAAACAAACCTCAGTGTCTTGGACTGGGGATGTGTTGAGCCCTTGCCTAGTATATCATAGACCCTGGGTTTGATCCCTAGCACTGCTACAAAAACCTACAAAAGAACAAAAACCAGCAAAAAAATCCTTAATGTCTCTGTGAGGCTGTGTGATATTTGTTGACAATGCAAAGATGTCCTGAGTATAAAAATGTGTCTTAAGTTCTCAAAGAACAAGATAGATGGAGAGAGAGAGAGAGAGAGAGAGAGAGAGAGAGAGATTGAGAAAGTAAGTGAAACTTTGGCTGCCCTTCAAAATCCTCAAGATTACCAAATCACAGATCAATCGACTCAGCTTTTACTAAAACTTCTAAGAGACAGCCCTATACAGAAGGATCCGTGGCATAAGCACAGATGTTCTTTGAATTGTACTTGTGAAAACAAATCAAATACTAGATTTTTTGTTTCACTCTCTTTGATTGCATGCAATAAGACTGTTCATAACATTTTCATTTTCTCTATTTTCCAAAAATAAATTAGATCTCAGCTATGATTACAGAAGTATCTGTTGAAGTGAAAATCCTTTTAATGAAGTCCTGGCAAAGAGTTAAAATGCAACTTTTTTCCTTACTTCTTCTCGTCCCCCCATCTTTGTGTTTTTAATGTACTTGTCAAAAGAAATATGACATGCTAATACAAATGGGTTATTGCTGTTGGCCCTTTTTCACATTGCCCAGCTTTTTGAGGATTGATTGCAGTTATGATGAACCAGTGGGAGATTTACATTACTTTGAAGAAAAACTGGTATATTTGCCATATTTAAATAACAACCTCTTTCTAAAAGCATCTGTCTTAGAATGTAGATTTTTACAAATGAAAGAGGACATTCTGTGGGCTCTTGCTTTTCTGCGACTGCTCATTTGGTTTGAACAAATCATCTTTAAATAGGTAAGATGCCTCCCTGAAAATGAGAAGGAAGGTCAAGGAAAGACTAAAACCACTTGCCTTCACCACTGTGGGAGACAGCACAAGAACAGCGAGAGCAATCATTGCTGCGAACAAAGAAAAGGCTCCCTTCCACAACCATGCCATCTTAGTAACAGCACCCCAAGTTGCTATTATCAGTTAGGGAGGTAAAGCAGATAATTGTGGTTAGGTAAAAAGCCCAACTCTTAAGAAAAAAATTGTGATTTGTGTTTTCTTTCAGTTTTGGGAGATTTTGTCTGGAACTGATATTCCTTTCTAGAAAATTGTAAAGTAAGTGTAGCATTGGATGTACCCTTCATATTTCTCAGGAAAGATCTTTGTTAAGTCATATGTTGCTCCCTTCAGGGTGATGCAGTATTTTGGTAGCCAGGCAGAAACCCTTCATGCTGGCATTCAGATCTCTGAGTTACTGCCTGGGCTTCCATTACTGGCTGTGTCCAAGATCCTATTCACATGTGACAGTTGAATATGATTGAATATTTAGCATTTCCCAACATCTGCAGAGGAGTTCATCTTTTACTTGTAATGTCATCTTCCTTCATTGCTGCCTTTGAGGAAATCTTTCCCATCCTTCAGACCTTGAATGGTAGCATTTCCGCCATGAACTCTAGAAGTTGTCAAGAAGAAGTTGAACATGTTTAATTCTGGTGGAATGCCACTTAGAAATGTTTTTATAGTAGATAGAAGATTCTCTTAATTGACCTTTGTTGATCTAAATTCCTTTCAAATGATAAGATTTTATTATTCTGTGATGTCAGAAATCAAAAGAAATGTCAATGAAATGAACAAGGCAGATTTGCTTGGGGGCCAGAGAAAGGCTGTAGTGGACTGCATTTCTGTGCCTAAGGTTCACCTAGGACAGTGTGGGAGAAATGTAATTAAAAATGAATCTCCTTTCAGCTAAGAAAACTTCTCCACCAAAGGCAGAGAAAGAAAACAGTTTTATTATTGAATAAACAATAAAAAGGAAAGTGATGTGCATCACAGGTAATCTTCCAAGAGATTGCAAAAAACAAGAGATCTTACCCTTGTATATGGCAAAGCACGTACAACCCATTACATACGATGCTTTCAGGATGAACAAATGCTAGTCCTCAAGGAAGAGAACTTGACAGCATCATTTGTTACACACAGCTCATCCTAAGTGTAATTGGAGTGACCACCCATGGTAGTTAATTGGCTTTATCTAAAGGAAAGATAAGCTTCTTATATCTTTGTGGCATTAAGTAGTTTTACAAGTTAGAATGAGATGCCTCCCTGCCTTAGGCTCCCACCCTCCTGCAGAAACCAGGAGATAGTGGTTCTATCTTGAAGTTTACACTTCCAGCAGATGATCCCAGATCCTTGAGAAAGACATTCCTGATCTTAAACCTGGCAAGGGGAGTATATTGCTTTAAAAAAATTTACATGCATTTCAAAGAGACAGAAAAAGTACTTATAATTACAAGTTTTCTCCTATAAGTATTCTTATTGGAGGGGAGTGTCTCTTCCCTTATTTTCAACAAGCTGAATTAAACCTTTTAAATTTGCCTTTGCCCTTAATTCCCAAGAAACAAGACTCATTTTAGACCCCTTTCACAGGTGAGTAAGGGACATAGGAATTAGTCAGGGCCAAAGCTGTAGGAGGCAGACCTGCCTGCCGGCTCCTGAGTACTTAGAGTTTATCGTGTTGAGGAAGTCAGAAATTGGCAGTTGGGGATCTGTATCTTCTTCCTATGACACATTCCTTTCTTTATATATTAAATTTATATGTGTGCCTCATCTCTTTTGCATGACTTGGAGCCCCTGGGTGGCAGTAAAAAAATAACATTATTTTTTAATTCCTTTGTGTTCAGCAACATTTATTTGGTACTTAATGTGACTCAGGCACCATGCTAAAGCCTAGGGATTTAACAATGAATATGGAGACACCACAGGTTGTTAGGAGAAATCAAGTAATTACAATGTATCTGGCCTAAGACTTTCACAAAATTATGAACTAAATGCTCTGAGAGCTCAATGGAGTGAAAGAGTAAATACCTGGAGGATTCTGGAAGTTTCCCTTTTTTGGGGGGGATGGGAGGTAACATTGGGCCTTGATAGAAATCTCTCCTGTCAGCTGCTTATAGATACATTCACCTTCTTTTTTTGGGGGGGGGGCGGGTACTGGGCATAAAACCCAGGAGTGCTTTACCATGCATCTACATCCCCAGCCCTTTTTAATTTTATTTTGAGACAGTCTCACGAAGTTGCCCAGGCTCTCCTTGAACTTGTGATTCTCCTGCCTCAGTCTCCTGATTCTTTTATTTATTTTTTCTTTTTTGGTACCTAATCATCTTTTGGGATCAAAGGGGAGAAAAAAGGCCAACAAGGCCACCTCTAGAAGGGGAAAGGGCAGTTGGATAGCTGGGTTTCCAGGACGTTTGTCAAAATGGATTTCAGGTTTATGATCAACATTCACTACCTTAATTATCTGAGCTCTCTAAAACCAAGAAAGTGAAAGGGACCTGGCATAAGAGAATATGTTCATTCCTTATTTGTTGAGACCAATGACTTGGCTAAGGGTAGAGAGGGGAGAGGAGAGGCTTAAAGATGTGAGTATCAGGGATAGGACACCCACGGAGCGCAGATACAGGTGTAAAATGGGACTTTAGGGATATCAAAAACACAATCTCCTCTAATACTTTATTTCATTGCATTGAGTTTAGTTCAAAATCTGGGACTTGTTGGAAAATGCAAGCATATTATTTAGATTCTGCCATAAAAGTATTTATTGTGACTTTCCATTATAAGTACTTGGAGTTCTGACACTCAAAGGAACAGACTATTCCTTTCAGAATATTTCTTCCTGAGTTATAATTCCTAAATGGGGGAAGTGCATGCTACAAGACACTTAGGATTTTATGATGTTCCGTAATTTACCATAGTCTGCTCTGTTTATGGTGGCAGTTCTGCTGGTAATGATAGCATGAATATTTTTATTAATGGCCATTACATTGAATGTTGGTTTCTTCAGAATTATTGAACTACTTTGGTTAGTCATTTGTTTTTGTTTTATTCTCCCCTGCATCCACCTTTTGGCAAGTGATTGACTATAGCACTGCATGAGGCAATACTTTGTGGAAACAACTTCAGCATTTAAAAAATGTTTTTTAGCCCCATCTAACACATTTACAGAAACAGAAGAGTTCTTCAGTGCCATGTCAAGTTATGCCATGGGATTGGAAGAAATTATGTTTCCTCTATAATGAGTCTGTTGACAGCCTGAATTTAATGTTTTTTTTTTTTTTTTTTTTTTTTTTTTTTTTTAAAGAACTCCATGTTGAATTAAGAATTCAGTTATCATAGGGCATGGAAACACTAACCACCTGATTTGATCATTACGCATTGCATACATGCATTGAATTATCACACTGAGCTTTCTTTTAATGATGGAGAGAATACAGATTAACATTCTGTTTTGCTTTTAGCTATATATCTCACCTTTGTTCTGTCTTGGAAACTAAAAGGTAGGGAGGAAATAGACATTTACTTTAAAAAAGGAAAGTTGTGCAAAATAAAGCTGGTTACATTTTCACAACTCTGTCTTAGTAACTGGGCTGTGTAGGAAGGAACTGAGTTAGAACAGAACAGAGACCTGGCTAAAATGCATGATGCAGATTTAAACAGACATAGTAATTTGAGTCTTTAGTCCATGGGATTTAGCTTGTGGGTCTGAGAAGATCCACTTTATACTCTTTTCTTGGAGAATTGGCAGCATCTGGAAAAATATCTTATATGCTAATAAATTGTGAGAAACTCACCAGGAGAAGGTGTTGCTCAGTTCTTAAGCTGTTTTTCTTGAGGTATTTGGAATCTTTTCCTCCATGGACTAGTACTAATAGAATATGCTTTAATGAAATATTATACAAGGAAGAATTATAGTTAAGATTTGAGACACTACCAATTATGGATACCTATATGCGGCAGTTTAGTCCTTTGCAAATATTTTCTTGTTACTTTGTTATATTTAAGAATGAAATAAGGGTTGAGGCTATAGTGCAGTGGTGGAGCACTTGCCTCACATGTGTGAAGCACTGGGTTTGATCCTCAGCACCATATAAAAATAAATAAATTATTCAAATAAAGGTATTGTGACCATCAAAAACCCTCAACAAATGGAAATAAAATTTGAATTAAAATTTGCAATTTAACAAATAAATTTCAAGATCTATTTGTCCATCTCTGTCACTTTACATTATACTAAGTATTCTTATGGTTTATAGCATTTGTTTGGTTTAAACCATAAATATATTGAATTTTTTTGTTTAGAAAAGTTTATAGGAAGCAGGAGTTTAACTTATAGGATCATTAGAGCCACCTATGCATGAGACATGCCACACTCAGACATACACATGCACACTTTTCACTCAACAACTATCTATGGAGCACTTACTCTGTGATGAATCCCATTCTAAGCATTGGAGATAGAACAGTGAGCAAGGCTGACAGTGCCCCTGCTTTGTTTGAAATGTTTGAACGCTAGCAGGAAGGCATAGGCGAAACAAACTCAGACAGGTTTGATGCAGGATAATGGTAAATGGTATGAATAACTAAACGTAGTGGGGAATGGTGAGTGTTTATTTCAGGGTAGGAAGGGCTGGAGGAGGTCAGTTTACTTTTGTCAAGATGGTCAGAGAAGTTCTCTGTAAGGATGTGACATCCCAACCAGCACCAGAATAACAAGAAGGAGACAGCCATGTGGAAAGCTGGTCTGGGGACAGCAAGAGCAGAAACCCTGAGGTGGGAACAAATTGGCAATACCCAGGGGGCCCTAAGCAGGGAGGTGGGCTCCATGGCAGAGGGTTTGCCGGCCATGGTCAGGTGTGGGTGTAGGTCAGATGTTTTCAGATGTTTTCCAAACAACCATCTTCATAATATCACTGACTACTCTAACCCACACATGTTCAAATTGCATTTTAATGTCCATATACACTCTGATATTCAATAAAAATCAGATTACTGTGGCAACTGCTTCTTCATAGTGCACTGTAATTATATTGTCACTGAGACAGAATATTTTTCCTAGTTTCTTCTTTCCTGAATTGGCTTTTTTTATATAAAAAAATCATCCTTTTTCCAATCCATTTTCTTTTGGTAAATGAAAAAATACATAGATTGCTTGAGAGAAAATATACAAGTCTATTAAATGTTCTTGGATATTGAAAATAAATTGTTTTTGCAAATTTTGTGCTTGTGATTTTTATAGTTGCTTTTCTTTTATTTATTTTTCAAAGAAGAGCATAGTGTTTCAAGGCAGTTTAATTCAGAGACTGCATAATTGCAGTTTAATTTTATCACATGTAAATGAGGTGTAAGGGCATAGATACCCATTTTTAGACAAAAATGAGTCAAGAAAAGTACATTATGTAATTAAATAAAGAAATAAAGCAAAAATAAATAAAAATGTTAATACTTTGCTTTAATATTCTAGATAATAGCTAAAAATTTCACATATATTTTTCATTTACATTGTCTTAAATACACTGGAAAATAAATCCACTCCTTTCATTTACTTCAAATATGTATGTGCATGTGCATGACTTAAGGTACTTAAATATTAGGTAATATGTCTATACATTGGAAAAATTAAAATATATGTTTTGTATAAAGGTTTTTTTCCATGATAGTGTACATACATGAAAATAGTATAACATTCACTAACCTTGGCAAAAATCAATGTTGTCAATTTTATGGTTAGCAGAACACTTTCAAACCCATAATCCTTAATACCAGCTCTGTAAAGAATACTAGCACAGACACTGCAAGTTGTGTATTCATTCCCATTCCCCTTTTTAGGGACATAACCCTACATTTGACTGGGCTGGAAATGTGTCCAGCTTAAAAAAAACCTACATTTTCTAATTTCCCTTGCCACCAGAGGCAGATTGTAACACAACTCTAGATGATGAGATATAAGTGCAAGTCTTACTTGGATCTGGAAAGTTTTGCCTCTTCCAACAAAGCTGGGCTCCATCTCCTGCTGTTTCCAAGCTCAGACCTTCTTCCTTATATCATAGACACAGTGGTTAGAGCTCTTAAGATTTCTCCCTCTCCCTCCCTTCCTCCTCCTCCTCCTCCTCCTTCTCCTCCTCCTCCTCCTCCTCCTCCTCCTCCTCCTCCTCCTCCTCCTCCT
>JAJEJO010050221.1:1288509-1422253 GCA_020662805.1 Glaucomys volans
CTCCTCCTCCTCCTCCTCCTCCTCCTCCTCCTCCTCCTCCTCCTCCTTCTTTCTCTTCTCTTTTTCTGTACTGGGGCTTTAACCCAGGGGTGCTTTACCACTAAGTCATTTCCCTCAGCCCTTTAATTTTTTTTTTTTTAATTTTGAGAAAGGCTCTTACTAAGTTGCTTAGGGCCTTGCTAAATTGCTGAGGCTGGCCTTGAAATTTCCATCTTTCTGCCTTAGCCTCCCAAGTCACTGGGATTACAGGTGTGCATCCCTGCTCTTTGCAGTTCTTAAGATTTCTTAGGACCAGCAGGGAACATCAAGAAAAACCTAGTGATCGTGACCATGACACTCTTAAACTACCAAATCAACTCAGCAACTTACTTCTGGACATTTTGTAGGAAAGCAGATCATCCCCTCCTTTGTTTGTCTGCATGCAGTCCATTACTATTAAAAGCATATGATTTGGATCTCATGTTAGGGTTTCAGGGATTTGACTAAGAGCATGCTGTATATATATGGCAGTCTTTGGGACTTGAACATGTCTGTTTACTCTGCACCATACTATTTTGCTATTTTCACCATACTACACTGCTCTTTTTTTTATCACATAATTGATTTAACATTTTGATTGTATATTACTCTTACTGTTCATCTCGGAAATCTTGTTTAATTAGATTGGAATTTTCTAGAGCAGGAACCAAGGCTCCTCCTTTCTTGTATTTCTCATACTGCCTGATATAATAATAGGATCAGATAGGTCAGGGATCAGCGTGCCAAACATATGCCAGAGGTAGCAGATAAATCTGTTTTTATTGTTGAAACAACCTTGCTTTGGACACTACCACCAGCCACTTTTTAGAAGAATCATAGCTGGCTCTTCTTCCTTCAAATCGTAGATTTCTAATTTCAATTGTGGAAATTGGAAGATGTAGTCATCTATTTAAAAAGTTATTGAATTTGCCAATAACTGGGTGAGGTGCTGGTGCTAGAATAACTAATAGGGTCTGTTCATCGTGGACATCATCAGAGTCTAGTTGTAAATGCAGTTAGCATTCCTCCTCTGTTTGTCATGCTAGACATCCACATATCATAACACTTTGACATTTTTGCCCTATAGCAAGGGTTCAATGCATTCTTGGAGATTGATTAAAATTAAAACATGAATATTTCTGGAGAATTGGCTCTATTGTTGTAATGTAATTTGACACTTCAGTGGCTTTTAAATCTATGTCTGTAGAGCCACAATTATGCTGGTGATTTGGGCAAAAGCAATTACCCATGCAAGTAGATGCAGCTGTGTACATGAGGCTAAAATTATTCACTGTCCCCATCAGAGCTCTATGTCTCACTTCTATGAGAGAGTGACCCTGAATTTCAGAATAGCATAACACAGATCTTTAAACAGGAGATAAATTATCATGCAAAGGAGAACATGGTCAGAATATTCTTGTCTATCCTTCAGATCCTTTTTTGTGGTTCCAAATCTCTCGAGAACTTGGGACTCTTTTATGCCACAGTTGACCATGCAATAAATAAAATCTCTAAATAGTGAATGATTCATGACATTTAAGAGATATCATTTAAGTCAAATGTGAATTCCTGAGATCGGGGCATATCAGGGTGCTTCATCTTCCTGGGGGGTTTCTTGCTGCTAAACTGCTTTATCTTTGTAAGGAACTATTATTATTTTACATTTCTCCCAGTAGTTTGTAGGAAGTCATATCCATTTAAATTTTTTTCTCTACATTGTTCACTGTGCATACAAAATAGTATCTGAGAATGTAAATGTAATTACAAATGCTCTCTAATGAGTGTGACAGGAGAAACCTTCCAGACATCATCTTTTTTTTCTCCTCTAGATACAGTTGACTGCGGCATAAGGATGCTTGCACATTTTCCAAAGCAATATCATTCTGTTGTGTATTTTACGGATAGACTTGCTGTTCCAGAGGAATGCACTAAATCAGAAATGCCTGCTTTATTGGAAATATTTTACACTACAGCCTTACATTGTGTTTCCTATTCCTCCCTAGAACCATAAACATCTAAAGGGTAACATTATTTTGTTTCACTAGTTCACTGGGTAACTGTATCTGATAACTAAATGAAACGTAACTGAAGAATTTATTTCTTGAGTCTTGTTAGTATTCCTAATCCCATATACTCTGCTAAATAATATAGTGTAATCTAATGTACAGCATAGAAGCCCTTTTGGACTAAAGGGTGTGCAGAAATAGAGATTTCTATTTTATGTATAAGATACACAAATAAGGAGGAGAAAGAAATAAGCTTACTAACATTTTTCTGGCTAGAAACGTGGACAAATTACAGTTGAAATGAGAATAAACTGGCAAAAGGATTGTCCTCTCAAAGTTTGTATATAATTATGTCACTAAATTGGTACTAAAGTCTTATCATAAAGTATCAAAGCTTTTCTATATGACACTAAGTAAGTATATAAATGTCAGATATTGCAAATGGACCATATGCATTGTCATTCTGAGCAATCTTTTGCATTTAAAGTAGAGGAAACTTTCCTTTTCTGTAGGGAACATATTTTAGGTTTCTCAGCAAGTGACAAACTAGGAATATTATCTCCCTCTGCAAAGCAAGACTTTCCACTAAAGTCTCAATGGCAAGGGGTTAATGAGACAATCATTTAATGGACAGTGGGCAGTCACCATGGGCAGATTTCAGCACTACATTCTGCACCATAGGAGGAAGCTGAAACCAGAAAGATAGGTGTTGATTGGAACCTTGGATTGACCTTGGATCTTGGTTTGCTACAGTTGTTGCATTTATCATGGATGAAAAGAATACCTTCCCTTCCTAAAAGAAGGAAACCAGTCCTCATCTCACAGGATCTCTTGGAGTCCCTCTGACTTTATGCATTAGATTTTGGGCACACATGAAACCACAGATCAGAAACTACAAATTGTTTCTCCCATTTGCTGATAGAGGTGGTGTAAACATGAGCAAACCTCTGAAATGTAATGATTTTCATGTTAGCTATATAAGATCCCAAAGAGCTAAAAAATAGCATTTTAGATGAAAGAACACATGGATTTATTGTAACAATTTCTTAGTTTATTCATTTATTTTTATGAAATGACCAGACCTCCAGTGGTTGGATGTGCCTACTTGAGTCTAGGAATAGGTTACCCAGTCCCATCCATTGATAAACACGTATGGTATGAAGCATTCAGTCATGTTCCATGTTCTTCATCAAGAACATGGCAGAGCAAGACTGTCTCTGATTTGCTACAGTTTTGTTGACTTTATTTTGAGGGTGGCAGTTAGTAGTTTTTGAGTAAAGGATGAGTAATATGATCAGAACAGGCCTGCTAGGAAATTAATGTGGTGATTGTTTGTAGGATGGCTTAAAAGAGAAGTTCAGTTTGTGAATGATTTAGAAGGCTATCGGAGAAGAATAAAACGTAGGTTATCTACTTCTCTAGGCAAATTTAAGTCTATGTTGTCTCTTTCCAAAACAAACTAATTTATTTTACTTATTTATCAATAAAGGTGTGTGTACAGAAAGATCATGAAACTAAAAGAATGAAAGCCATTCACCAAGTTTTCTTTTAGGAAAAGCATTATGTTTTAATAATCTTTGTGCCCTTGCAACCTATCACGATGCTTAGCACCTAAACAATTAATGTTAGCAGAATTAAAGCAGAGCTGGGTGATAATTGGGTCAGAAAACAACTTCTCAGTACAGCTTCTCCCTCCCACTTTAAACACTAATTTTAACTCTCAGTTTATTGGCAGCTAAAGGCAAACCTAGGAAATTACAGGTTCTTGAGTACCTTTTTTTTTTTTTTAACTTAGTATCATTAAAAAACCTAGTTTGTTTCTAGCACTCAGCTGTAAGGTAAGTTCATTGTATGGATCTTTACGTAAGGAACATTGACAGTGTTTTTAACAGCAATTTCACAAGGCAGGAAAGTTTGTCTTATTGCAGTACCTCATATTGACCCCTGATAAAAGCCAAGATATAATTAAGCTATAGTTCTGTGAAGGCATTTTTTTTTTCCCTTTGGTGAAGTGAGAGTTGCAGGAAGTTATTTAGTCTAGCTGAATATGAAGAGTAAATCTCCTAATGATGCTTGCATTTGGGCACAGTTTCTAGCATTGTTTTATGGTAGTAATTGGTAAGCAAATTCAGTTGCTTCTTAAGTCAACTTTGTTTTTCTTATTTGATAAGGCAAGAGGATATATAGTTAGTACATTTAAAGAAAATCATACAGCAGATATGTATTTTTTGGCAGCAAAATGATTTTTTTTCATACAAAGAATCTTGAGTGAAAACCTAATATGTAAAACTGATAAATCAGATCTACTGTGGTTGACAATGTGCAAAAGGAAGAGAAAGAATGGGGAGGGACTCACTTCTGAATTTCCTGCCACCATGGAATCTCCTATGATACCACTAAGGAGCCTCAGGGCTCTGGATAATAGAGTGTAACATGTCAAGACTTTACTGGTGCCTAGATCTGTCTTATCCCTCTTCTCTACCATTTGGTAGGACCTGACATTAAACTCTCAAGAGTCAATTCCTATCTATCTGGATTCTTAAGAAATTGCAATAAAAAACATGAGGGAATATTACTGGATTCCATATAGAGAACCCATGGTGAGTCAATGATCTTTTTTTTGTCTTGGAATTAAAAGTATACCATATATTAACAAATGCCATAAATGTGTAGTCAGGATCTAGCTTAGGCCTGGCTCAGGAGCAGGCTGAGGGTATGGTTAGGGTTAGGCATCGCCTAGAAAAGAGTTTCAGGTGGCCTAAACTTCTAAAGCTAGCTAACAGGATAATAGGAAATATAAATTTTGACTTAAATTTGTTTTGGAAGTCTAAAAAAAAAATCAATGAACACCTCAACAAGGGGAACCCAAAATGTATATGAAGACATACATGATTTCTTTTATGTTGGGGAGGGGGCGTATTGGTATTAGAGGGGATAAATTCTAAGTGGGCATACCAGGTAGCTCAGAAAACTCTGCCTGAGATTAATCAAGAGCAGTGATCTTATCTCTATATTTCCTAGTTGTCCTATTTTAATAAAGAAGTTACATTGTATTAAGAGACAGTCACTCTGGATCTCAGGCTTTGTATAAACAAATGGTTTTAAAGCCCCCAAAGGAAGATTATCAGGTCAGAGTCTACATTTGGTTTCTTTCATCCTTTTATATTCTAAGGAATTTTAGTCCTTATCAGATATATTCCAGAAAACTCTCAGGGTCATGGAAAAGTCAGCCCTTATTCTCTATAAGACTTGGATCATGTTTCCACTTGTAATAGGATGTTGAGTGGTACTTTTTGTATTGCCTGGGATTTAGGAACTATATCTCAAAGGTAGGGAAAGAGAGGTTAAGTACTTCTCGTTCTTAAGAGAGCCACCGTAATAGGGCACCATATATTTCACCTGGGGTCAGGAGGTAGAAGCCTTGCCCAAGTCCCTCACCTTCACTTTCCATTTCCAGTCTATTAAAGAAGGGGGAGCTTTACAGGCATAACAAGTGGCAGTTTTAGGTGCAATGGGGTGGTAGAATGACCACCAAGCAGAAGGGAGTGCTTCCCCTTCAAAAGGTGAAAGGAGGACTCTGAGAAAACTCCTCTTAGAGACCTAGGGTGCCTGTAAAGAGGGAGATCTGCAGGAGGGATGCTAGATTTGTTACAGGACTGGACTCATCTCAGGAGGGGGAAAGAGAACTGAAGCGAAACAGTAGGGCAGAAAGGAGTCAGGGATTCTTAATAAAAGACATTCTAGTTGGGGTAAGATGAAATCTTAAGGTGGTATTGATTTGTATTTCTCTTATAACAAGGGATGTTGAACATTTTTTCATAAATCTGTTGATTGCTTGTAGATCTTCCTCTGTAAAGTGTCTGTTCATTTCCTTGGCCCATTTATTGATTGGGTTATTAGTGTTCTTGGTGTAAAGATTTTTGAGTACTTGGTAGATTCTGGAGATTAGTGCTCTATCTGAAGTGTGTGTAGCAAAGATTTTCTCCCATTCTGAAGGCTCTCTCTTCACATTGCTGATTGTTTCCTTTGCTGAGAAAAAGCTTTTTAGTTTGACTCTATCCCAATCATTGATTCCTGCTTTTATTTCTTGCGCTTTGGGAGTCATGTTAAGGAAATCTGGTCCTAGGTCAACATGATGAAGATTTGGACCTATTTTCTCTTCTATTAGGTTTAGAGTCTCTGGTCTAATTCTTAGGTCCTTGATCCATTTTGAATTGAGTTTTGTACAGGGTGAGAGATAGGGGTTTAGTTTCATTTTGCTGCATATGGATTTCCAATTTTCCCAGCACCATTTGTTGAAGAGGCTGTCTTTTCTCCATTGTGTGTTTTTGGCTCTTTTGTCAAGTATGAGATACCTGTATTTATGTGGGTTTGTCTCTGTGTCCTCTATTCTGTACCATTGATCTACCTGTCTATTTTGGTGCCGATACCATGCTGTTTTTGTTACTATTGCTCTGTAGTATAGTTGAAGGTCTGGTATTGTGATACCCCCTGCTTTGCTCTTCTTGCTAAGGATTGGCAAGGATGTGGGGAAAAGGGTACACTCATACATTGCTGGTGGGAGTGCAAGTTGGTGCAGCCACTCTGGAAAGCAGTGTGGAGGCTCCTTAGAAAACTTGGAATGGATCCACCATTTGATCCAGCTATTCCACTCCTTGGTCTTTACCCAAAGGACTTCAAATCAGATTACTACAGTGATGCAGCCACATCAATGTTCATAGCTGCTCAATTTACAATAGCTAGATTGTGGAAACAACCTAGATGTCCTTCAATAGATGAATGGATAAAGAAACTGTGGTATGTGTACACAATGGAATATTACTCAGCCATAAAGAAGAATAAAATTTGGCATTTGTAGGTAAATGGATGATGTTGGAGACTATTATGCTAAGTGAGATTAGCCAATCCCAAAAATCCAAAGGCCGAATGGTCTCTCTGATAAGTGAATGATGATGCATAATGTGGGGTGGAATGATGGCAAGAATGGAGAAAGGATAGAGAGCATAGAGGGAAGGGAGGGGTGGGGTTGAGGTTGGGGGGTAAGAATAATAACAGTATGTGTGACAGACATCATTGCCCTGTGTACATGTATGAATGCACAGATGGGGTGACTCTACTTTGTGTACAACCAGAAAAACAATTGCTGTACTCCATTTGTGTTCAATGAATCAAAAAATTAAATAAAAAAAATTAATTAGAAAAAAAGAAAATAATGCAATATTCTTTGGTACTTTTACATATGAAAAAATAATATTATGTTTCACCAAAAAAAAAAAAAAAAAAAAAAAAAAAAAAAGGAGTCAGGGAGAGAATAGCTTCCTTTCCCACCTTGTTATGGCAAGGAAGGAAGCATGAACTTTTCATTGGTCACTTGGATTCCAAAAGCTTTCAGCTGTCTTCCTGAGACCACACCCAAGAGAGGTGCCCCACAGAAAGGCCTGGGGAATACAATACTGAGGTGAGAGTTGAGAGGTCAGGTCAGCAAAGAGGTCAAGTGTCATCAAGTCAAGGAATTGTACAGTGAGGACACTTTGAGAGTCAGCTTAAGAATTCACACATGTGCATTGTGAGCAAGTGGGGAGTTGGATTTTTCTCTCCAGATTTTGCACCTGTGGTGTGCTACTGGTAGCCAGGGATGCCATTCAAATAAGAGATCCCTACCTATCCCTTTCACCTGAACAGATAGAAACTCAAAATGGGAGAGAGGAACATCCTAGAGGGAACTGTTGCTTTTCACTCCAAGGCAAAAGAAAAGGGTAAGTTAAAGAACACGTTTTTCTCCACTCTCTTTAGGCTCTTCATACTGAGCAGTGATGGGAAAGGGAAAAACTTTGCATCTGATATAAGACTGGAACATTAGATTAGAATAAAAGGTGATTAATAAGTTATGGAGTCTGCTTAAGATGTTATTAAATGACCTGCTGCATTGAGGAATGGAAAACTCTATTTAGGAGACATTGGAAAAATATGAATGCAATATGCTTGTACCCTACTGAATGCAGGTTTCTAAACAAACTGATTATGTGCAGTTGATGATCTGTTAGCACTGCCAGCCTGGGCATAAAGGTCAAGTCCTTCGACTGAGGCATAATGACCAGACCAATTTCTTCTGACTGGCTTTCTCAGCCAGTCCATCTTGGGCAGGAGCAGAAATTGAATGAAAAAAACTGCTAGCCATATGGTAGTGGCATCTTATGGCATAGGATATAGGTGAGATTTTTCTTCAGGGTCTGGGATATTGCTTTATTTGTCATGCCAAATATTAGGGGTGATGAGTTTTGGCTAATGTTAATGTTTGTATCTTTTTAAATTAAGAAAAAAATCCCACAAACTCAGGACACACAGAGATGTAAATCAGCAAAAGGTTGTTATCTGCTTCTTTATTCTGTATTCAAAACAATACCACTTAACATTTGATGGTGTCAGTTCTCTGTTCAGGGGTTTTATTTTCTTGTTATTTTTAAAGAAAAAATAACCAGCTAGATTTAAAAAAATATACATATTTTATATATTTTTATTATATATTTATTTGATTGGAAAGGGTTGGAGTCATTTGTTCATAGAGGTTAGGTTAGGTAATCTTTCTTTTTGGTGAGCTCTGCTAAGAGAGAAGTGGTTGGCAGGAATGGCATCTAACCATGACCACATGCCTCTGTAGAGATGGTTCTAGAGGGAGGCCCTTCTCTGCTTTTAATAGCTATATTAAACACTGAGCTGGCATAATATTGGACAGAGATATTGCTTACTGGAACTTGGCTAATATTCTTTCTCTAAATATTGAAATACAGCTTCTAGAGAAAGACACAAGTCTTAAGAACAACAGGCAGCAGTCACAACTAGCCAGCCTGCCTCCCCCCTATAGGAGAAAAATCTATCAATTATATGGTAAACATAATGGAGCTTTAGGACTTTAAAGAATAATTTGCCTGAGGGTCTCTAAGAAACAGATACCATCAAGAGGAGACTTGGAGAATGAGATTGAGGGAGGGGGCAGACAGATGAACATTATCAGATTGCTAATGGATGTGTTCACAGCTCACAGCTGCAAAAACTGCACGCTGCCCTAATGATATAAGCAGCTGCCTTCATACAGACCATGCAAATGGAACATGTTGAAGTTGCACTGGGTGGTGGCTCCAGGGATATTGTCCTGGATAGATTTCATACTTGAGACAAAGTTCCCTGTCAGATAGTCCTTAGGTTGGTCAGATTCTTTGAGGAATTCAGCAGGAGAAAAAAAAAATTGCTTATATAACTATTTCTGAGGTCTAAGCTCTGCATATTGATCTCTTGACTCAGGAATGCCCACAATGATACCCGCTGTTTTCCTCAGTAAATTTCAAGTGCAATTAGGAGACCTTCTTCAGAAAACCACTTATGTAGGGGGGATTCTTCTCTTGAACAGGCTTAGCATTTTCAGGGAGGTTAAGAGAACTGTTAGTTTTAGAAGACTATGGAATTCCTATGGCTCATGCAAGAGGAAAGTGAGCAGAAACCTAACATAGTGCAGTCATCTTTGTGCTAAAAATATCTTAAACTTAGCCATTTCTTAGGTTTCTTTAGAAGCCAAGGTATATGGAAAGGCAGACCTGAAGGGATTGCATAGCATAGTGGCCTCTTGCACTGCAATGTCTGGATTTGAATTTCAGCTTAGCCCTTCTATGACTTTGAACCTATTCCTTGACCTCTGTGTGCTTAACATTTCTCCTCTGGAAAATAGGAGTAATAGAACTTAGATGGCCTCAAGGATTAATCCACATGAAGTGTTTAAGACATTGCCTGGCACACAGTTACAATCCAATAAATGTTAAACATTTTTTTTTATTATCTGACACTCTGTTTTGCCAAGAGGTGGATCTGTCGGATATTTTCAGGAAGCCTCCCAAATTTAAAGGGGATTCTAATAATTTAATTATATGTTGTTACACCTTTTAGTAAATACCGTAGGAAACCTTGCATGAGGTAGAGCTGAGTAATTTAATTGAAAGGTCTGACCTAAGTAGAACTTTTATCTGCTTTCTTCTTTAATGGTGGCAGAGCTGCTCTACAATATTGATCAATATTGGGAAGTCATACTTGGGAGATGCTGTGATTTTTCTTGTGGTGTGTTAAGTTCTCAGTTCTGGAAAAAAATAGCAGTGTCATGATTTGCAACATGATATAGAGGTGTGAAAGGATATTACACATTTGGAACCTGAGCTGCAAAAGTTGGAATTCCTGGCCTACTATTTACCAATGTGTAATTCTGGATGACAACAATGTGGCCACTATGGACCACACACCCTCTTGGTTGGTTTCATACAGTATTTCTAATTCCCATCACATTCAGTTCCCATGACTTTCATTCATTTAATAAATGTTAATTGAAGGGCTCATCTGGGCCAGATAGAACAACAGGGGTGTGGGCTCTATTCTGGGCTTTGGTAGTTAATATTTTCCTCATTGTATACATGACAGAACTTAACTTTCCTGAGATGATAAGCTCAAAAAGTAGAAAGTTATGTAACTGTTAATAAGCCCTGATTTCTTCATTTATAAAAAGCAGAAAATAATACTAGTAGCTAACACATTTGGAGATAAAAATGCCTCTATTATTGGGCAGCTAGAATAACACGTAAACCTGGCATGGGGGCAGTTTCAATAAGTGGTTGAAAATAACCACAGAAACAATGCTAATCTAGTGTGAAGGACAGTTTCAATGCATTTCCATAGGAAAATTTGGTTTATGTGCCTACTAAAAACCTGGATCAGTGCTGAACTCTGTCTTAGTCTTCTTAGTTGACTAAGTTCAATGTTTGCTGGGGCTTTCCTAGGAATCCCTGTTAGGGATAAAGATGAAGCCTGTGCAAAACAAACTTCTCCTTTATGAGGCCTGGTTCTTTTCATAATTGCTTGACTTGAATTGTGTCTTACTGTTTACAATATTTAAAAAATTTAAAAAGGAGGTAATAATATAAAACCAAATCAAAATATTACTCATTTAAAAAGACAAAAACATTAAGCTGCAGTATACAATCCAATAAAATTTAAATATTGAAATAGTAGTCAGTCAAAGGACCAGGCAAAGTTCTTTGTTTGAATGCTGCAAATAACAAATCTAAGGTTTATCCTTAAAACAGGGAGCAGAGACATTTGCAGGTAAAGCTTCCAGAGGTTGAGACTAGATGTACCCATTTGGAGAAACTGTCCAACATTGCCAAGATCTAGAACCTTTGAGGCAGGTACCAGCAATGGTAAACCATCCCTGTTGGAGGTGGCAAGCCCCCATCCCTGCAGTGCTGTGTGCTGTGTTCTCAGGTACCCAGGTTCTCAGTCGGGCTGTACAAATGGAAAACAGAGGCCCCAGAAACCCAGTCAGGCTCTCTCTGAACACACCATCTTTGGGGATGCATAGGACTTTAAACCTACCCTCTACATGTGGGACGATGAACAGTGTTCATTGTTAGTCATGCAGGCATTTATGATCAGATTGTTGGTTTTTGGACACAGGTTCTCTAAGACTGTTTCTCACACTGTAAAACCTAGCTGAATGCATAGGGAGCCATGCAGGCTTTAAGGGCAGCCTTAAAGAACAATGTAGGCAAATCGCTCAGCCCAGTGTGTGACCTGAGAAGTCCATCATGGTAAGTCAAGAACAGGGAGTCCTTCCCTGGTATCTGCACACAAGGGACTCATGTCTCCTCTCTCTAGGCAAGGCTGTTTTCACCCAGCCCCATGTGTTCACTTTTTGATCTGACATGAGCAATGCCCATAGTCTTTGATCAGCTGGTCTCTTAACTTTCCCTATTCTGACAGGATGTAACTTATTTCTAGCAGCACTATCAGCTCTAAAGAAACTAGTGTGCAGTTCATTCTATAAACTGGGTACCACCTTAGGCTGACCAAAAGCTCGTGGATAGAGTATCTGCCTGAGAAAAAAAGTAGGCATTTGTTGCAGGTTGGACTGAGAAGAAGCAGGCAGGCACTGAGGCAGAGTATGGGGTGTGAGAGATTTATTAGGGGTTAACCCTTGTAAAGTTTAGCAGGAGGAAGGAGAACTGGGTGGAGAGAGAAGCTGAATAGTGATAAAGCCTGACAAAGCCTTGCTGGCTTCGGCAGGGAGCTCTGGAGCTAGTATTACTCATCCCATTGTTCTGCATTGATCAAACTGTTGGCTTTCATACCCCCACCCTGCTGGGTCACCAGATATGGGTAGCACCAGAAAGCAGTTCTCTGCAGCTAATGGGAAGCTGTGAGAATGGATAGTTAATTTCTTGTAGGACAAGAGGAAGTCCTTCTTGAATGTCTACCACAGCATTCTTTAATGAAGAAAGCCATAATTCCTGTTGCAGGCACTCCCTCACAAAACCACTTATAATCTGCAGACATTGGTCTGGGGAGGCTAGGATAAAAATTTAATCTCAAGACTAAATAATAGGAAACTGTTAAAATATTTACAGTAAAATCTGCCAAGTTCCCTGGACAAATCTCTTCATAAAACACATTTACCCAAGAGCACATCATGCTCTGGGGAAATAAAATACACATTGCCACTTTAGTGTTGTCTTTCTAAAGTCTTTATATTAAAAAATACAAGCAAACAATAATAAGTGATGCTGTCCTTTCTCTGTCTTTCCTCCTGCTCCTTAAAAGAAAGGAAAGTCAATATTTATTGAGTACCCACAATGTACTAAAAAGATGGTTGGATTGGGAGTTAGGGCACTTTATTTTCATCCTGGCTCAGTCACTGTGTGACCTTGGGCGAGTCACTTCTCAAATCCAGGCTAGAGGAAGTTGGGCTAGAGTCCTTCCAACTCCAGTGTGCGGTGACTTCTGAGTATTAAGAAAGTCTGTCCATGAAGTTCTGGCTTCTTGGTCTTTTTATCCCATGCTGTGGCTCCAGCAGTGCTTGTTGCTAAGATGCATATCTTTGGTCACACAGCCTACTAAGTGGAGGAAATGTTTCTCTGTTGCAAAATTGACTTACAGTATCCCTCTTCTCATTTCTAAACAAAAGAAGAAGTATTAGCAAATTCTTTGAATTGCTGTGTTTCGTTTTCTATTAAATCAATGTGCAAACAATATGTATGCATAATCCTCACATTCTATCACAATGTTTTGTCTTTTGCTTTTCCATTGAGAATGACTCATATCACTGATACTCTGGGGTAGAATGTTTTAGCTTATTCTGTATCTTTGTGAATTACAGTCCCTAAATAGGGGAAAAGAATCTTACAAAATACCCAAGAACTTTATGACACTTGGTAATTCAGTAAGGAGCACTCATTTCGCAGCATTGGATGCCCAGATTGGGGCTGCACCATTCTTAATTATAATAATGACTATTTGCTGACTATTGGTTTTTCAGGAGTATTAAAACACATTTGCTTACCTATTTGTCTTTGTTTCTCCCAAACACAACTTTTTTTCTGGTACTGGGGATTGAACTGAGGGATATTTTAGCCCTGAGCCACAGCCCTAGCTCTTTTAATTTTTTATTTTGAGACAGGATCTTACTAAGTTGCTTAGGGCCTCATTCATTTGCTGAAGCTGGTCTCAAACTTGTAATCCTCTTTCCTTGACCTTCTGATTACGGGCTGGGATTACAGGTGTGCAAGATTGCACCCATACTAAATACGCCTTTTATTAAGCAATTGACAACATCTCTGCCTTGGTTGTTATTAAAGGTCAATAGCTTTGGGATGATCCCTCCTCTCATTCCCCCCACTATTTAATCACCTCTAACCATTTCATAAAAGAATATGATTCCTTCACTTACCTCTCTAATTAGTCCATGGGAAAAGAAGGAAATATTTTTTTCACTCTATTTTTGGTCTTTAGATGGCATGAAATCTATTAATTCTTGTGGCACTCATTATTGAATTAAGGATAAAGTTGGCAAGCCTGTTTAAAATGTAAAGCTTGCACTTCTTCTGGGAAGGTTATTTTAAATTAAAACGAACATTTCTGTTTCCATTGTTTTAGATGTCTTAAGTGGTGCACTGAACTGAAAAGAAGTTGTGAAGCAGCCATTTGGTTGTACCAGGGGAGGCCAAACTTTGCTGAGGACTGCACACATACTCAGAGGCTGCATTTAATTGGTGTGCAGTCGAGTGTTGCAAGGCGAGCCTCCTGTTAAGCAGTTACCATGCAAGGAGACTCTAGAAAGCTACACAGTACAGTATCTTCTTGGCATGCCATGACCAGCATTCGTTCGTTCGTTCGTTCATTCATTCATTCATTCATTCATTCATTCATTCATTCATTATTTATTTATTATATGCCTACTGTGTGCCTGACATTATCTTAGGAACTACAGCAGTAAATGATGAGGCAAAAATCCCTGCCCTTGTAAAACATATTCTACAAGGCACAGGACACAGAACAAAAGCAAATAAGTAATATTAAAGGTATGCCAAATGACAATCTGTGCTTTGGGGAAAAATAAAGAAGGGTAGGGTAATAAGGAATTTTGGGTTAGGAGATGGTGTGCAATTTCAAATAGTATGGTCAGGAAAGATCTCACAGATTAGGGGGCATTTGAGGCAAAGACTTCAAAATAGTGAGGGAATTTGATTGGGAGTCTTAGGGAAAAATAACATTCCAGGCAGATGGAATAGGCAGTTCAGAGGTCAAGAGGTACATCAAGGGGGTCAGGGTAGTTAGATTGAAGTGATTGACAAACAGATATTTCAAAGATCCAAGGTGAGGTCAGAGAGATAGGGATGGCCCTGATGAAGCTGGACTTTTTAGGCCTTTGCAAGGCATGCAATTTTTGTTCTCAGTGTGTTGGGAAGCCATTGCAGAATTTGAGCAAAAAGGTGATGCTGTGATCTAGCTTAGGCTGTTAAAGAATCACTCTGACTGCTGTTTTGAGAATACACTGTATGAAGACAAGGGAGGGAGCTTGAGCACTAGTGAGGGGCCTATTAGAATAATTCAGACGATGCTTTCTTCCAGGTTGGTTGCCTTGGAGGTGGTGAAGAAGGGTTTGGGATTCTTTTGACAGGATTAGGCATGTGTTCCAAGAAAAAGCCCCTAGGTTCTGATATGTATTCCAAGCACAGTGCATGACTATATGTAAATTTAGCTATGGGGAAATGGATATAATGGAAAGAAAATGAGAATTAGAGAATTCTGAGACAGGATCCAAATTTATCATTCCCCAGTGATGTGACCTTGGGCAGTTTACTTAACCTTTCGGAGCTACCAGTTTTGTTTAGTTTTGAATCAGAATAATAATTACCTCCCAGGGTTCTTGAGAAGATTTAATGTGGCAATATGTGTGAAAGCAGCTCATAGGGGGCTTAGATACCTAAGTGCTTCATAAATATTAATTTCCTGCAGTTCCTCATTAGCTTAAATATGATCATTTACAATGTAGGTTCAATAGATCATGGCTTTTTTGCCCATAAACTCTAAGTATGTTCCTTTGATTATTTGGGTAGAATCTGTGCAAGGCATTTCCAAGTGTATTTGTCCTTGAGGTGTTAAGGGTGAAAAATAGTTTTTCTGACAAAATAGCTGCAATTGTGATGAAGTCAAATTCCTTGAATGATATTGAATGAAATTCCCCCCCCCCCCCAGTAACCCTTAGTCCCATGTTTAAGATACCTGTCCTCTCTGAAGCAGAGACGTCTGTTGGGGTGGGGGTAGAGTAGAGGAGGAAGTTCTAGAGTCTGTACTTAAGGGATTCAGGGACTCTTCTCAAATTTTGTGAAAATTTTTCTGCATATGCGTATTTTTTTTTTTCTGGGAACAAGAAATTGAAGATAATGATTTTCTCTAAACATTACCAACCACTGTTTTATAAAGCTCTACTTAGCCAATGGCTTGAGTCTAAATACCATTCCCCATGTGTGAGAGAAATTGTTGCCTACTCTGGCTAATTCTCTTAACAAATATTTTACCACAAAACACTTTGTGGTTAGAAGATGTTATCCTGGCTTCTTATATTTCTTAGTCTGTCAATATTTTATGCCTTTGAGTCCCCAGCCACTGCTAATTATAAACCTTTCTACGTATATACTGTTTACAGAAAAAGCTTTGGGTGTCATTATACCTTGTATTTATTGCCACATGAATTTCAAGGATAGCTCATTTTTCTGCTCAGTGTTCCCCAAAAACCTGTGGGGGAAATTGTATTCTGAAAAGGCTCATCCTTTGCTATTTTTATTTGTTGAATATTAGAATGAGAGCATTTCATCGAAGGAAAAAGCAGATATCTTTCACCTAGAAAATTATCACAGTTGACAGAAAAATCACAAAGGAGACAAAAAACTGTCACATTCTATATGATTCTGGATTTGTTTCTGTCTAATCCATCTCTATCTCTACTGACATGAAGTGATTCATAACAATTGTGGATCACTACATTAAATAAAGTAACTTTTAAGATTCTTGGATCCTCTGATTTTTGGATCAGTTTCATCCAAATTGATGAAAGTGAGTATACTTTTTCTCCCAATAAATTCTCTATAATATAAAAACAAAAACTGGTCCACTTGCTAATCAGGATTCATACCCCAAATACTGCTGTGTGTGCAAGCCAGTGAATTAATGAAGAGGTTGAAAGATTGCATGCAGAATAACCATCTAGGTAGTGATGAATCAAATATTGTCTCATCAGCATTCATCATGATGTGTCTGGCATGAAAAGGAGCCTTCTTCTCCCAAGATACAGAGAGAGCAGAGAAAAGTCAATCAGGGTGAAGAAGCCATGCGTTCCTTCCATACATATGTGATTTCTCCTGAGATTTACATTGTTTATCAGTTTACATCATGGAATAAGTAAATTTGCATCCTTTAACTGACTACTGACCAGTCAAAGGCTAAGTTTTCCAAATAGCACTTTATATGATTTTTTTACTTTATTACACAATGCAAGCTTTGTTGCTAACTTAATTGAGCAGATGATATTCGTAAGTGGAATAATTCAGAGGTGGTAAATCAGTCTGGATTCGCTTTCTGAAGGAAGGAAACCATATTTTATTATTTAATTTGGTTGTTTTACAATGATATAAAAACTATTTTTCATTAAATTTTTTTCTTTTTATTGTTTAACTTCATTTTCAAATAAGCCATTACTTTAGTTCTATTGTGATTTTTCCAAATCTTCTTCACCTTATGGAAGAAATGCTCTGCTGACTTGATAACCTTGGGATAAAGAGATTTTTACTTTTGTTGAGTAGTTGAGTTTCCAAACCATAAATCTGATGGCAATCTCGTGATACCTGTCACTGGAGCACTGTGAAATTTATTGAGCTATCTAATCCTTCAGAACATTTTGCTTGATAACTAGTTGGAGGGGTCAGATTTTCCTAAGATTGTAGCTTTGCTTGGATCATTTAGAAATACTCCAATAGGCTCTCTTTTGCAATAGGCTTTTGTGGATGTAGGTACCAGTCTTACTGGAAGAAAGTTTACTGAGCACCTACTATGTGTCTCAGCTGGGACTAAGATACATTCCTTTCCTCCATAGAGCTTACATTTTACTAGGGGAAAGAGATACTAAAATAATTATTACAGAGAAAGCCTGAGAAAGCTTCTGGAAAAGTAATGATGTCAAGCTAAGTCTGATAGAACAGTAGAAAGGTGAAGGCAGAAAAGATCAGGAATGGAGCAGACAGTGTTATGATGCTGGGATGGCAAATGTCTTCTGGTGGGGAGAATGGCATGTTGCAAAGGCAGAGGAGGAACCAAAATAACTACAAATAACTACAGAATATAAGGTGGTATGTGGTGAACTGGAGAGGAGGAGGAACCATTCTTTTGACAATCACACTTGACAATAATGTGCTAGGTGCTGGTTATAGACGAACTAGATAGACAAGTTTCATGGAGTTTACTTTCGAGTGAAAGAGACACTTTATAATTAAGTAAGCAAATCAGAGCCATGAGGTGTACATTGAGATCAGTGCCAGTGATCTTTATTGCTTGTCTTATAAGGTTCAGTCTGGGCTGCTACAACAACAACAACAACAACAACAATAACAAAATAGTCTGAGCAGCTTAAACAACAAACATCTATTTCTTACAGTTTTGGAGGCTGGAAGGTTCACCATCAAAGAGTTGGCAGATCTAGTGGTGTATGATGTTTCATCTTCCTGATTGGCAGATGCCCATCTTCTTGCTGTATCCTCATTTGGTGCTGGGGTGAGGAGGAGGAGGAGGAGGAGGAGAGAGAGAGAGAGAGAGAGAGGGAAATGGAAATATCTGATGTCTTTCTCTTCTTGTATGGGCATTCATCAGTCAGGGGACTCCACCCTCATGACCTTGTCCAAATTTAATCACTTCCCAAATACCCACCTCCAATGTCATTACACTGGGGAGATTAGGGATTCAAAGTAAGAATTCTGGGGGTACACATTCAGTTGACCCATAGCAGCAGACTGATAGCCATCTGGGCAAGGGTTACAGGATTGTCAGGGATGGCCTAGGGGAGGAAGTTGCACTTAAATTGAATCCTAAAGGACCAGAAAAAGCTGAACATAAGAAGATAAAGAACATTCCAAATAGAAGAAATGGTCTTTGTCTAGGTCAAAATTCAAGCAAGACTGGGGTTTTTGACAAAGAGGCCAGTGTGGCTAAAGCATAATCATCTAGGTGTGCAGAATTGTATGATGGAGTTGGAGAATGGAACAGGTAGAACTCTTACCAGTCTGACACAGAAAATTCAGAGGCTAATTTCTTGGGTTTTCTCAGGTAGCACACGGCAGAGCTATGAAGCTAGTCTAAGCCTATGTGTTGCATGATTATTTGGCTAAGCCTAGTTTTGTTTGCTCCTTCGGACAATAACCAGTATTTATTGACATCAAGGCACCATGCTATCTCCAGAGATACACTATTAAACTGTATATTCATGGTCCTTGCCTTCATGGGGCTCTTCCTTGCTTTTTATTCTCAGTGTCCTTGGAGGGCAAGGTGAAGAGGAGAAATTGTATCTGCAAGGAACAGAAAAACAAAGCTCAGAATGGCTTCCATATTATAGGAGATTGTTTGCTCATGTAATGAAATAAGGCTCCTGGGATGATTGAGTAAACCTCCACCTTTATTTTTTCTTTTCTTCTCTTAGTGTTATTCTTTTCTGTGGTTCACTTTTTCTCAGTTTCAGACTTTGTATCTATATACCATACTGTACAAAAGAAGAGAAGGTTCTGGAATTTCCATCATAAGTCCTGGACTTTGTGCTGTTTGAGTTATATCAATCAGGAGTGTGTATGTGTGGGAATGTATGGCGTGCACATGGAAATTTATGGGACATGTTGGGTAATCACAACAATAAGGGTAGGTGGGTGTTAAAATCAATATATCTCTTGAGTGTGCTGCTGGACAATGTATAGGTGAATGCTTTGTATAATTTGATATAATAATCTGAACCTAGACTTCAGCAAAATGTGTGTTCTGAGGGGCACTATTTTAATATACACAGAATCTTCCAGAAATGTAACTGTTGGGTGTATTGTGAGAATGTTGGATTTTGTTTCATTCTGAATTTTTCTGACTTTTCACCCATTTGAAAATTACTTCTCAGATAGGATGATGCTCTGATATTTGAATTGTCTATGAAACATACCTTATCACCTGCAATTTTAAGTGTAGGCGTCTGACTGCAATATCATGCCTGAGGATTTGCATATTAAAGTACGTTTTAAAAAATAAATTACTTTTACTTCCATTTTTGTTTTATTTTGAGCAGTCTATTGATTTTTTTTCAAATTATGTGTGGAGCTAATTTTATTTATGAATTTCATTTTAATATAGAAAGGGGACTTTCCAAATATTTATTACATACAGGAACTATCTAAAAGGGTTGAAATCACTGGTTCAGACACATCAGAGCCTGTCCTTGGAGTTAGGAACCAGGCTAATATTCTCACTGCCTTATTACTATGACCTAGAAAAGAGGTGAAACACCCCCTGAATACTTAGTTTATTGCTAAATGTGGGCTTTTTGCAATGTAGAAGTGATTAGAGATTGATATTTTTAATTCTGAATGCCTTCTGAATGAAAATTCAAATTAAGATAAATTTCTTCTTGTGAAAATGGGCCCAAATTGTTCATTTAAAAAACAAGTTAATTTGGGATGAAATGTGATACCAATTTTATTTCAGGTTCACATTTTTACTTTATCAATGCAGATTTATTTAATTTATTTTTTGGCATTAGGGATTGAACCCAGTTTCTTCTTGCACATACTAAGCACACATTGTGTCACTGAGCTACATGCCTAGCCCCTCAGTGTAGGTTTCAATGATCTTTTCAGACTTTATTCAATTTTTGTGGAGTCATCTCTCATTTGTTCATTGAACACAATATTTCCCATTTTTGTGTTGTGAACCAAGTGCATGCTTTGAATATCTCCAAGGTTTCTCCTTGTAAAACCTGATCTGGCCCTGAAGTTGTGAACAGGAATGATTGAAACACTGAATTCCCGTAAGTCCTAATAACCTTTGCAGACTCAATGAAAGGACAGAAATGGAAGGCAGCAGATACAGAAATGGAGAATAGTGCCTTGGTTTATTTAGTAGGCTGAACAGTGAGCTAATGACTGAGACTAGAGTTTTACAAACATCTGATTCCTTTAGAGCAAGATTTAAAAAACTGTAACATTGGAAAATGGTCACTTTAAATAGTGGAAATAGATTTTTTTATATTGGTACAAAATTCATATACAAGTGAACCCCTTACCTGTTGCCTTGAGTTGTATTAAAAATCCAAAACCGGGGCTGGGGTTGTGGCTCAGTGGTAGTGTGCTTGCCTAGCACATGTGAGGCCCTGGGTTTGACCACATTAAAGTAGAATAAAGTTATTGTATCCACCTATAACTAAAAAATATATGCATATTAAAAAAAAACCCCAAAACCTGTTCCTATTGCTTTGGTCACAATGTATCTGGTGCTGACCATGGATGGCCACTGTTCAAAAGTCGTTCTGCGAATGGTCCAAGAATCCTGTTGGTGGTCCAGGAGCACAGCTGAGAGTCATTTGAATTTTACAAGGGGTTTTGTGCTGTTCTGCTTAGGTAACACTTCCAACCTGTTCACTTCTAGAAATTTCTAAACTTATTAAAAGAATTGATTTACATAACAAACCCACTGTAAATTCAGAGGTGCTAACTATTTGCCATTGGGTAAGCTTAAATGTCAAGAGAAAAGGCAAATTTTACTTCCTTTTCCTTTATCCCTGTGTACAGATCCAACTGAAGAGATCTAGGACAATTTAAGGGGTCATAGATGATCTATTTTTTTTCTTTTTTAAGAACACTATCTGTTCTTTTTAGATATACATGATAGTAGAGTGTATTTTGACATACATGGAGTATACATGGAGCATAACTTATTCTAACTAGAATCCCATTCCTGTTGTCATGTGTATTGTGGGGTTTCACTGGTGATGTATTCAGGAAAGTTATATCTGAACCATAAATGATCTATCTATTTAGTAATTAGCAGAGAACTGGCTCTGACATTTTGCTTTTGTGCCCTAAGTTTCTAGGTACTCTGATGAACTGCAGTACATGTTTTTGCATTGCTCTGTATGTGCCATTCTTTCCACAAAAGTCAATGAGTGATACAGCATTGTTCCTTTTGATTAGTGTGGTTTTCAGTTTTAACATGCTATTTCATGTCAGCTGACTTTTTCCGTTTTGTATCAACATTCTTATCTGTAGCCAACATTTTGTTAAGCAATTTGTTGATGCTTATCACTTGCCTGGTTTTCAGTTTGCTCACCACTGACGTGAGTTCCACTTTCTTGTTCCAAAAGAGTTTTTTTTTATAGTTTAATAAAATGTTACCCAACATACCATTTTCTCTCCCTTCCCTTCTCCCTTTCTTGACCTTTGCCTGGCAATAGGTATGTCCCTCTCACAGAAAAGATACTGTATTTTAAAAAGATGGGTATTTAAAACAGATCAAATATGGGTCAAAAATTTCAAATGACACTTGGAGAAGATCATTTTGTGGAGCATGTAATATAGGTCTGTGTGTGAAAATGCTCTCGTCCTCTGTGAACATCCCTAGCACAGTGCTTGACAGTTAGCAGCGAGCGTCAAATGGTTCAAGAGATGTCAAATGAAACAGAATGAAGAACACATGTAAATAATCACTTTCTAAGTTTAAGTAATCAGGAACTCTAATCTTCACTCATTTCCCTATCATCATAGATCCTGGGGAGTGGGTTAGCCATTGCAAATGTCAAGAACTGGTTTTACTTAATATTTATTTATTTAATATTTTACTTAATATTTGTATATTAGTTTATATATTCCCTATCTCCTTGAATGGTGTATTTTATTTTCATCCCTTTCAATTGGAGCTAAAATGTAATTAATGCTTTTCCTCTTTTGCAAGATTTGCTCTTGCTTCCAGTGGTCTTAGCAGCAGCAGGAGAAGCTGTGAAGGCTTCCTGGGAGCAGCTGAAAAGATGTGAATTACCTTGTTTACTGAGATTAAAATGCTAAGGGGTACATCATGTACTAAGTCTCTCAGGCCCCCGGTCACTTGGGAAGATGGAGGCGATTTACCACAAGAATACCCCCTTGTCTTCTAATTTTCTGTTAAAAATCACTGCTAAAATGTATGAAGCTAAGTTCATGAATAGAGTAAGTATTTCATCTGTTATAACTGGGATATAGGATTTATGACTTAATCTATGTTGTTTAATGGAGTGCTACTAAATCATAACTTAGAAACCTCTCATTTATTCAGAATGGTTGGAAATGGAATATTATAACATTTTTGGATTTTAAAGAGTTGCCACATATTCTACCCTCTACAGCTGTGGTTCTCAGCTGGGGGCAATTTGGCACCCTGGGAGAAATTTGGCAATACCCAAGACATTCTTGATTGTTAGGGAGGTGCTACTAGTATTTGGTAAATATAGTCCAGGGATCCTGCTAAGCATCCTACAACACATAGGGGAGTCATCAACACAAAGAATTTTCTGGTTCAAATGTTAATAGTCCTGAGTTTGAAAAACCTGGTTAGCACTTAAAACAAAAACAAATGAGAGTTCAGCAAAATTTAGTTAAAATACAGGATGACAGTGAACATTTTTGATCATACTTAGATGAATACTTTGCATCTTGCGGTGATTTTCAGTTTTTGTTAATACCAGTGACCACTGTATTGAAGTGTAGAAGTGTCGGCTCACGAAGACTCCTGTTTGCTATATAGTTAAAGGTTTTCTGCTCTGTTCTTCTGCGGTCACCTGCAGAAGCTCATTATTCCCTATGTCATAACAGTCGTTTGAGTCACAATAGCTGCTTACGTCTTTCTTATGGAAAGGATTATTTACTTTTCACATTGCAACAGAATTGAAATACAGCTTGATCTTTGTTAATGAGTTTTTAATCTACTTTAAAAATAAGAAGTGATATGGTCTTAGAAGAGTACTTCTGTCAGCACAGCTGTTGTTACAATATCCTATGCTTTTATTTTTAGGTTCCTGAAACAACCTAAGAAGGAAGAAAATTTTTCTTTCTATCATTTGTATAAAGTTTATTTCTGTGCACAACCTGAGAAAATGAGAAAGAAAAATACCTGTTTCTAAGTAGAAAAACTGAAGGAATCTGTTTATTTATTAGTAAGTGAGTTAAATATTTATTGAGGGCTGTCTCATTCACATTCAGGCTAGGGCAGTAAATAAGATAGAATTTTTTATGATGTTGTTCACAGAATTATTTGGAAAATAATAAAAGTTTAAAGCATGAGGTGGAAATTAATTTGTGCCTGTAGTAACCTCTTGCACACATTGTATTTACAACTATAGAGGCTTAATACAAACAGCCTGTTGTGTGGCCCTGATCTTATCCCCAGATCCACTCTTTTAGTTGAGGTAATTAGGAGCTTATCATCAGGAAGGGGGTTTATGCAATCAATGATTCCTTTTTTACTAAATACCTAATATATGCCATGCTGTTCTGGGAACAAGGGACATAAAGATGAATGAGGACTGGTCTCTGCCATTCCATGCAACAGTAGGAGGAGGTTCTGGGGCCAGTGAAAGGAGGGCTGGAAGTTAGAGTTTTGAGACAGTTAAGTGGAGCAGGAGTGGTAGGGAAAATAGAAATAGGATAATCCAAACACAAAAGGAACACAATCTGTTGCTTGTACCTGTGATGATCTCTTGTTCTTGGATGTGTTTGTTTTTAACTCTTTCCGTTAGAAGCATTAACTTTTCAGCTTTGTTGCATAAGTAGCCTTGGGAAGGGCAGGGTAAGCAATGGCTTAATTTATGTTAACAACCTCTGAGTTTCCAAGGAAATGAATTTACCTGTGTGTAAACCAGTGTATTGATTTTGTCATGGTTAACAATAGCAAGCATGTGGCTTCTAGGGCTATTTCTTTGAATAGATTAATATTGGATAAACAGTGAGAATTCTTGAGCTTTTATATATATATATATATATATATATATATATATATATATATATATATTTTATTTATTTTTTTGCAGTTTTTATTTCAAAGCATAATCTGAATTTAACTTTAAATTGTTTTGGTCCTAGAAAGCAGTGATAAAATTGACCTGAATAAACTGCTGAGATAGAAGAAAAAACGTCAATTAGACACCTGAATCTCAGTGTGTCCAAAATAGAACACATTATTTTCCATATGCTTGCTTCTTTCTCTCTAGCCATGTTTCTTATTTCTTGCCTCTTATGGATTTTTTTCTTATCAGTCTTCAAATTCTCAAATCTGTTTCCACATCACTGTCAGAATAAGATGTGGAAATAACAAATATGAAGAGTATAAAAATATTAGAAGATAACAACTGAGAATTTCCTAAGTACTGGGTATTTTTCTAAGTCTTTAATGTATGGTAAATCTTTTCAATTTTCATAACAGCATGATATCAGAAATATTATTTACTTTATTTTACAGAAAAAAAAACAAGGTACAAGGAGACACTGTTTCTAGATGACAACTAATATGTGTTGGAGTTGGGTTTTAATCCCAGGCATTTTGACTAGGGAACCGTGGTTCATGACCTTCTCTGCTCTTCTTTTTAAGACCTTTTCCTCCTCAGAGACTATCACAAAATTCGTAGTACATGTATCTCCTTAGAGTGACTTTAGTTCATTTTCAAAAAAATCTATTGATCAGTGAAAAGCTAAAAGTAAAAATTAGAATTCCATTAATTCTATTGAGAAAAATTATAATGAATTTATCCCCACTCAAGATATCTAAACAATTTTCACGGGTAGAAGAAGATAGCAATTCAACAATGAAAATGGGTTTATATAAGTAATCAACAGAAATTTGAAAATAAATAAATTAAATTTTGACATAAATTAAAAGTTTATTATACCTGCTGGAGGAGGAAAAAAGATCTGGGAGTTGGTGCTGGGTGACAGAAGTAAGGTGTAATGGAATCATTCTTTGGACGGTACAATCTTCTTTCTACCCTATTTTTGTTACCAATTCTTCATTCTTTTTGGGTTTATGATTGTCTCTTACTCAAACTTCACTTTATAGCTAATAGCACACCACTGGAACAAAATAAAGGCTAGACCTGAGCTAACCCTAACACACGAGCCCATTGTAAAAGTACCACATGCATTCAGACACCAGACTGACCCTTTCTCTTCCTCCTACTCAAAAAATGTTTGGGTTCATCCAAATCTGGTGCTTAATCCAGACACATTCCATAGGATACTTTCTGGCTAGAACTGGTCAGTCAAATAACTGGTGTGACTCCCAGAAATAGTACCATCTGTATTATCATGTCTTAAGTATATTTTTTAGTTGTTTCCTTTTTTTTTTTTTTTTTTTTTTTTTTTTTGGTGGTGGTAGAAGATTGCTCCACTGAAAACCAAAAACAAAACAAGATTTGCCCCAGACTGTCTTAGCTTTTCAAGAGCCATAATGGTGAAAAATTCTTGGCTAAATGGTCATTTTAAAGTTGTTTCTCCTTGGCATATAAAGTCACCCAAGGCTCTGCCCTTGTGTGGCATCCAGCCTCATATTTTTGCACTTCCTTCTGGTACCTTATGTGTCAGCATCCCTGCATTGTTTGTGTGTCTGCATCCTAGCAGGCTGTTGCATACTTCTATTTCCTCTGCACAGAACAATCACTTTCCCCTGCTATATGTATGCAGTGGGTTTATGGCACAACTGAGGAATCTCAGACTTTTTGGGACCTCTGGTTTCTTAAAGAGAGTTGCTGGCAAACCTGCTCAAACTTTGCCCTGGAAAGATTATCTTTATTATCCTGGTGAGAAAACAAATCTTCACTCTTCCATGGAGAGAAACACCATGTCTACCTTTTAAAGTATACACACAGCTAGTCTGAAACATAATATCTGTTAATGCATCTGGTTGAAAAGTATAAAAATGGGGGAGACACATGGAGCATTGTCTTCCAACAGCTCTTGCTCTTGGTACATTGTCCTAAAATTATCCATTTAAATATCTGGTTGGTGAGCTTGTTTAGAGCAGACGTCTAATCTTTTCCATCATTATATTCCTATTTGCTGCATCATGTTTATCACAGAGTAGAGACTCAATACATGAGCATGAATAAATAAATAAATGAAGACCTTTAAAAATCTGGAGAACATGGGGAACTGTAGCAAATATTATTTTATATAAAATAATCCATGACACCATAATAAGTGCAATTGGATTTTAAATTCCAGGTTTCCCACAGACAACCAGCCAGTTTTCTATGATCAGACTCATAATCAATATTTCCCTGATCAGAATACATTTGGGAAAAACTTATGTAATAATAATATTGAATATGACACTTGTTATGCACCAAACTCTGAGTTAAACTCTTTATAAATAATGTCTCAATAAACCCTGGAGAAGTACTATTATTATCTGCTATTGTAAACACAGACTCAGAAAGTTTAAAGAGATACTTCAATAGAAGGCTTAAGTAACTTTTTCAAAATTATGCAGGTCGTCACTGGTGGTGATGGTATTAAGCCTGGAGAGTTTGACTATGAAAGTTGTTTTTTAACCACTTAAATTGCACAACTCTTCACAGAAAAGAAAATTCAAACATCCACCTGCAATATCTTAGGTTCTCTAAATACATGCTTTTCTCCAAAATCAAGCTTGGATAGACAGAGCACAAATATGCCCCATTAATAGATTTCAGCGTGCATTTGGGGAATTAAACTGGAACCATATTTATGTTAGTAAGGATGTCTCTCTTGCAAAAGAAATTCTTGGAGGATGGTAAGATGAGGTCAGTATCTTTCTCTGTGAATGTTGGGAATGGAGACCCATGAAGATATTGTTGTTCTTACCCTCAAGTAAGAGAGGGCTGGAGCAGGGCCAGTTTCATGGGAGCATGACTTAAGTGGTCCCACTGGGCCCCATTTGCAGAGGAGCCATGCTTAGGAGGGTTTACCTGGTTTTCTGATCAGTTGTTTTGTTCTTAAAATTCTTAATTTTTTTTTTGGGGGGGTGCTGGGGATTGAACCCAGGTCCTTGTGCTTGTGAGGCAGGCACTCTATCAACTGACCTATATCCCCAGCCCCTTCTTAATACTTTTTGAACAAGGGACCCTGCATTTTCACTTTGCATGTGGCATCTCACATTATACAGTTACTCATGGGTGGACATCTTGGTTAACTCTTTGTGGAAACTAATTGGCAGCTAGTAGAGAGAGAAGTGGACTGGCTAAATCAGCAACTCCAGCTTCTGTAATACTAGACTTGGGAAAGAAAAGCTCAGGTCCCAAATTTTTAAGCTGTGATGTACCCAATTCCTGGAGTATTTGATGATTCTAAAACACCACCCTGGAACTGATTTAAGATATTGCAGAATACTAGTCTACCTTAAAGAAAAAAATAATTTCTGTTTTTTTAAAGGTCTCGGATGTATTTTCATTATTTTTTCTAGCATGACAGTTGTTTAAAGTCAATCTAACTATTCATTTTTGTAATAAGTGCCAAATCAATTGATCAAGACATAACATTTCCTTTTAACAGGAGTTAATATCTACTATTTCCACTTTGACATGTAAGTCACATTTCTGTTATCTTTAGCAGCTGTGGGATGTACTTTATGATTTTATTTTTTCATATGTGTGGGACTGTGTAGGCTGAATATATACTGTCAGCTTTGATTTGTATTCTTTCAGCAACACCAGCTAGCTACTTCTCTTTCTTTGTTTAGAATTCTTGCTTCCAGAACTTATATGACCTGTGGTCACACTCATCTGCATTTGCGGCAAATGCATATGTAAACCAGATCTTATTTCTTGTAGTTATTTTCTTCTCAACAGTTTTATTATCATTATATCTGCAATCTGATATAATGATCCCCTGATGAATTCTGCTTTTCTATTACAAATGAATATAAGCAGGGGTGAAAAATAATGATTTGTGTTGCAGTTTCTTAAAAACCCCTTGTCTTGATTTATTGTTATTAATTTTTTCAAGTCCTGAATCTTTCATGTTTTCGAATTGTTATATTTTGTTGGCTATTGAGTTTAAATTTTAGTTTGTTAAACAGGAGAAAATTCCATGGGGAATGAATTCCATAATCTCCTATTCTACAGAGATGCATGTTGTACTGCTTCAGACCCAGCAGAGGGAGCCCAAGTTCATGAACAAGTCTCAGGAGCTGTCTTGACTGAATCAGTGATTCATTGTCAAAAGGTGAATTTGGGAGGATGTGGGAAAGGTTAGGATATGTGGCGAATATATGTATTAGAGAGAGAGAGGAGAAAGAAAAAGTAAAATAGACGGAACTAGCCGTCTGAGTTTTAAGATACACTTGAAATGTGGAAGATATATTATATCTCCTGAAGGAAAATGACAGAATTGATGGAGAGAGACATTTGATTCTCCGATCCTGAGAAGGTACTTTAACGCTAAATGTATAAAACTACTTTTTTTTCTTGCTTTTCCAGTTAGCTAGTTCTTCCTTTAAAACTTTTCAACTTGAATTCTTATACATTTCCATTTCTTGTGATTTTTATATTTAGGGCAATTTCTGAGTGAAAGCTTTTTAAAAAAAATTTCTGTCTTTTGTCCATCACCTAAGAGGCCCACACATTGTGTGTGCATCGTGTCTGAGGTAGAAACTCCTGGAGGCTGTTTAAGTTTAGGCGAATGTTTATTCAATAGATTAATCAATTAGTCCATCAACTGTCCAAACAGTACTTATTGAACTTTTAGTCCAGATGAGGTGCAGAGAGTGTGAGTGTACATGGAGAGGGAAGGTGCAGAGGGAGCAAAAATCAAATTGTTTTCTCTCTTCCATGAACTTAAGTGTAACGAGTAAATAAATGTGTTTGACAAAGCACAAAACATCAGGTAATCAAGTGCCAAGTGGTAGCTTAAAGTGTGCACAAAGTGAACATCAAGTAGTTGTTCAGAGAAGAGGCACATAGATCCTTGTAGCTGGAAGAGCCTGGAAGAGCTGTAAGGACAATATGGGCTAAATGATGAATGGTTTTAAGTATGTTCAGAGGCGAGGGGAGGAGAAGCTAAGAGAAGAGAGGTGGGGAGAAGGGAGGAGAGGGCTTTCCATGTGAAGAGGTGACATCAGAGAGGCAGTAAAAAAGCAGTGTGTTTTGCTATGGGCATGTCGTGTCACCATGGGGGATTATGCTGTTGTGCACTGCATACTCTAGGAGGTGCTGTTTGCATTAAGCTTCAGTGAATGGTGCCCCTGGATGAACCCAGTGCCCTACACGAAATTCTGGAATGATTAGAATTATGTAGAACAGTGCCCCTCACCCTGTATATATTATAACCATTGATCGCCCTCTTGAGAGGAATCTATGACGAGGCAGTGAAAACAGTAGGTACAAGGTGTGGAGTATAACAGGGCAGCCTAGGTTTGAAATATGAGCCTCTTTATGCTTTACTTCTCTCATCTATAATATGGCATGATAATAATTGTACCTACAACAAGGAGTTGTAATGCTTACATGCAATGACATGTCATCTGCTATAAAGAGTACCTAGAGCCTCGTGAGACCTGAATGATAGGTGTTGTCAACAAGAGCTAAAGTGTTGCTCTAAGACAAAGCAAATACCTGCTTTTTCCTGTGCAGAAATATTCCTTTAGGTTTTCAATTATGAAAATCCTGGGTCTCATGTAGATTACTGTGTCTGATAGTAAGAATGATGCTGTGGATCTTACAGTTTAAGATAATGCTAGTCTCCCAGGCTGATTTATTTGAGTAAATCAGGTAGCATGTGCTGCCTTGTTTCAGCAGAAAACAAAGGCGACACTCCTTTTGGTAAGCTTGATGCTTGCCTGGAAAGTCAGCGGTCCTGCTTGTGCTTGCCATGTCCTCACACTTTCCAACTGTTGTGAACCAGGGACAGAATATAAGCTGTATGAGAGAGGGGACTGTGGCTACCTTGGTCACTGTCTCCTGGGCCTAGCATTGACTCTTGTTTTGGCACCAGACTTTTTTAACACCTGACTTGAAAGCCTCATCATTATATTCATTCCCCAACGAAAGATGTGGCTTCTCTAGGTTTCTTGTACTGGTATACCTTAGTTTATGAGGCTAGGTATGGGTTGCCTTGGAAGACACCTGGAGCCTCACAGGGGATGTGATGTCAAGCAGAACCTTGAGGTGGGGAAGAGGAATGGGGGACATAAGGACTTAGGTTCATGGAAATCATGATGCACCCACTGGAAGTAGAAGGCATGGATGGGGTGACACGGAGAGTCTGAATAAAGGCAGTGGGAACAGACAAGAAGGGAAGTCTGGGAAGTGGAGGACCTGGGGTGAGCACAGAGAGTCTTCATAATTTTACGTAGAGCTTGTAATGTTGTTGGGTCAGTTGGAAGCCCAGGGCTGAGTAACTGAGAAGGCTAGAACTGTGTTTGTCTGACGATGCTACAGGAAGGGAGGGTTTGAAAGGACTGTTCTTTGCTTTCTCCTCCTCTCTATCGGTTTTGGAGAAAAATTGTTAATGTTCATCATCTTTTATGCCAGTGTTTACTGAAGCATGCCTGGAAGGGAATGTTGCCTAACAACTTTCACCAATGTTGACTATTTCTAGTCTAAATTTTCTACATCATGAAATCACTAAATGGAGTCTTTAAAAAGAAATAAATGCCTCTTTAATGAGACCATTGAAATGTACAGTGTCTATCCTCTTAGGTGCTTAGTAATTACAATCATAATTGAACCAAATCAACTATTATATAACTTACTATAGTCGGTCCCATTTTAGATTTATTTATGGCTCCCTGATTATACTATGGAGCAGGTTCTTGTTCTGTGTAGTATCTAGTGTAGTGCTTTGCCCACAGGAGATCTTCAAGAGATGTTTATTAGATGTTTATCCAATGAATTGGAATTAAACCTTTTTACTTTTACAGAAGTATAAAGTAATGTGATGATGGGGACAGAAGCAGAGAAACCAGAGCTCCTCTGAGATAGTGGATATTTGACAATTAATTTATTTGAGAATTACATGAAGAAATGCCATTTCTTCATTTGTGACCTACTTATCTATAAGGTAGAAGTTGATTCAATTTAATTTTAAAGCAGCTTTTAAAAATAACTAATGTAAAAATGATTGTAAGACAAATTAAATCACAGTAGGAGAGCAGAAAAGGAAATGGAAGTTGATATGTGAAATGCTTATGCTTGTGATTTCCAAATTGATGCTCCTCTCCATGGTGTGTGTGTGTGTGTGTGTGTGTGTGCATGCATATGAATTGTGTGTTTTTAGTTAGTTAAAAAAGATTTATGAATATGCCTTAGTGAGGGAATTGGGGATGCTTAGTTGTCAGGAAAATTGCCTTTGTGTTTCCCTACCTTTTTTTTTTTTTTTTTACAGTCATTCCTATTGTATTTTATTCCTATTGTCCAAGATTTTCTTTCATTTAGGAAAATATTTAAGTAACCAGAATTTTATTTAAGTATTAAAATTTTTAGATGGCTTTTAAAGGATTATGATATAGAAATTTCCTGTAGCTACAGCTCAATGCTTGAAAATTAGTTTGTTAAATGTCCAGAAAAATATGAAACTACATCCTTTCTCACACTATAGGAATAAAATAAGCTGGGCCTAGAGACACATGTCTGTAATCCCAGCTACAGGGAGGCCGAGGCAAGAGGATTGCAAGTTCAAGGCCAACCTGGGCAATATAGCAAGACCCTGCCTCAAAAATAAATAAATAAATAAACAAAAATGAAAAAGGTCTGGGGATGTAGCTTTCTGGTAGAGTGCTCTGGGTTCAATCCCCAATAACTACAACAACAATAACCACAAATTTTTTTTCTAGAGAAAAGCATTTCAAGATGTATTAAGGGTTTAAATGTGAAAAACAAATTTTAAACACCTAGTATAAAATAGTAAAAAATTACTTTAGATGTAGAAGTCAGAAAATATTCCTTAAGTAATATATATGAGACATATATTTTGCTACATTAAAATTAAGAATTTTAGTTCATCAAGAGAACACTTAAAGTGACAAATCTTGTCATGAACTAGAAGATTTTCAGTCTACAAAACTGACAAAGTGTCAACAGCACAAAAATAATCTCGTACAAGCCAGAAAGGAAAATGGTCCAAAGTCATTAATAGATATTTCACAGAAGAGGGAGTGATATGAACAACAAGCATATGAAGAGATGTTCAGTATGTCACAGCACATTCATTAGTGATCACAGAAATGCAAATAAAGACAATAGCAATGTCATCTTACAGTCTTCATTTGGCAAAAGATTTGAAAATATGAGACTGTCAATCATTGGAGAGATACAGATCCACTGCATGTTCTTGACCATTAGAGTGTAAATTACTGTAATCATTTAGAAAAACATGGAACACTTTGGGAAAAATTGTCCACTCACATACTCCATGACCCAGAAATTCTGCTCATAGCTAGCTAATAAAACTCATTTATGTGTACAACAGAAGCATGTATAAGTATGTACATACCAGTGCCATCTTGGAACGACCTGGAGACCACCTGCATGGATGGTGGTAGGAGAGTGGGTGAATAAACTATGGTGTATTCTCAATAAATTATGACACAGTAGCCAAATGAATGAACCATTTATGAATGTGGATAAATCTCAGCAATGTAATGTTGATAAACAAGTTCTAAGAAGTTATATACAGTGGTAAATTTTTATAAAGTTGAAAACAACTAAAGTATCCTTTTAAATACACATAGGTATAATAACTCTTTATAACAAGGACTTCAAGGGAATAATGAACACAGGATGAAGCAGGGTTATTGCTCCAAGTCTGGGGATTAAGAGGGATATTATGTAAAGTAACTACGTAGTTGAACATGGATTGTGATTAAACTCATAGTACTTTCCTCACTCCTAGTGGGGAAAGTCATGGGTTCTTATTTCATTATTAAAAATGGCTAGGTTGGGCTGGGGTTGTGGCTCAGTGATAGAACGCTTCTTTACATATGTGAGGCACTGGGTTCAATTCTCAGCACTGCATATAAATACATGAATCAAATAAAGGTCCACCAACAACTTAAAAGAATTTAAAAAAATGGCTAAGTACATACATTAATTAAAGTGGGCCATACAATTAAGATGAGAGTAAGTTATTAGTTTATCATTAATCCAATTCTGTGTACTTCAGGTATGAAGAAAAATAAAGTTCCCTCAAAAAAGCATATTCAGGAAATTTCATATTTGACTATATTTTAAGAGTTGACCTGGAAAACTGCTTCATTTTTGTTTTCATATTATTTATCAGTGCATTTTTAGATTACATGTTACATCAAATCTTTTAACATCACTCCTAGACTATGTGTCTATCACATACAAAAGGAAACAGGAATCTCAGTGCTCATTTTAATTATATTTCATCTACTCCCTCAAGAAAAAAATTAAGGTAGTATCTGAAACCAGTTTCAATGTAAAAGTATTTGAAATTAAGATATTTGAAACATATGAAGTGTTGGTCATTTAAATAGTCAGCCTACACGCATCTGTTAGAAACATGTGAGGTCTTGGACTGAGTATTCTGGCTCAGATTGGAATTTCAGATCTAAATGTCTAAGATCCTAAAACATATTTCCTAGAACACCCACTATTTTACAATGATAAAATTGTAAGCATCCTAGAACAGCAAAATTAAATCTATTATAAATTGTTGCAAATAAAATACAATACAAATATAATACAAAATTAAAACAAACACAAGAAATAATAAAAAGGGTAGAAATTTCAACCTACAAAAACTTAACTGGTAGTCTTTAGAGTTTGAAAATGCTGTTTTGTAATGAAGCAGATACATATTTGCATCTGTATTAGTTTGTTAGGGCTATTGTAATAAAATACTACAGACTGGGTAATATTAAAATAAATTTACTTTCTCATAGTTATGAAGGCCAGAAGTCCAAGGTCAAGTTTTGGTATTTCGAGAGGCCAGTCTACTTGGCTTGCAGAAGGCTGCTTTTTCCCAGGTCCTCACAGTTTCTTGTCTGTGAGCATCCCTTAGTCTTTTAAAGACAATAGTCACTCTGGATTAAGACTCCACCCCAATGGCCTCATCTTAACTTAATTACCACCTTAAAGATCTTATCTCCAAATGCAGTTACATTCTGAGGTATTGAACAGTGGAACTTCAATGTTTAAATTGGGGGCGGGGGAGAGGTGGGCAATTCAACCCCTAACAACATCCTTTCCTGTGACTGATTTTCATGACCTGACTCTCTTAATGAGTGTCTGCTGTTTTCAAGGCCTTGTTCCAGGTGCTGGGACACAGCCGTAAAACTTACTGTCTGTAGCAACTAATGTACATGAGCAAGCAGCAGGGACTTATGATTAGAGGAAAAGTGTTATGGTATTAAGCTTGCAAATGCCGTTATCCCCAAATCCCTGTCATTTTTACTAAGGACTAAAGGCTCCCCCTTAAATTGTTTGAGAGAATTCACTACTGTTAAAGAAATTAACAAGTCCCAAGTCCCTGCTGCTACTTGCTCCAGGGTCTGGAACGTGCTATATGGAGTTCAGCATGACAGCAGATTAATTGCAGAAGAACACCAGTAATGAGAAGCAGCTGTCACTGGGACAGTTGGTTGTGGACCTGGAACCACTGTGTTTTCTATGTCTATCAGGTCTTAATGCATAAAGTGTGCCTCCCTCAATTATAGTTACATGGGTTTCAGGTCTCTCAAGGTTAGGTGCTCTGGAAGATGACTCTTTTTGAAACTTCTCGGGTCCCTCAAAATGAAACTGGGGTGAAGTTTGCAGTACACATTTGAAGTCAAAGAGCTCCAAGCTTGACCTTAAATTTTTTTGAAAATCTGACAAATAATTTTCATTTTTTTTAGTAATAGACCAAATAACTGATTTAATTTTATTTTTAAATGTCACTTTCCTAGATTAGCTAGTGATTCTTTGCTTTCTCCATAGTGTTTTCTGTTATTTCATTGACTTTCCTTTATTCAGTCTCCTTTGTCTGGGGGTCTAGACCACAGAAAGATACAGAACAACAGAGTCAAATGATTTTATTGACAATGAGCCAGCATGAGGACACCATGCCATCATCTGCTTAGGCCTGTGACCAAGGACAAGAAAGGAAGGTGGATGTCTGAGTGGATACCAGTGCAGATAAATGGAGTTTGATGGTGAGATTCATACTTTGCTTCCTGGGACTTGGTATAATTAAGCCCTCTCCACATGGTAGAAATTGGACATAATCTTGTGAGACCGAGACGATAGGGCTGACAGGCGAGGCAGTGTACCGGTTGGGAAGGATGCATCTTCAAATGTACTGAGATGTTGTTTCTGTCCCACAGTTAATAGAAACATAAATATAAAAAATGTGGTATTTCTTACGCCACCTGGGTTTATGGTCTGTGATTTGAGTTGGCACTATAGATTCCATGTATTTCAGTTTAGATACAATGGCCTTTGCTAACAAGGACTAAAAATGATTGAGCTGTAGCATGACCTGATCCAAGTCTAGAGACTCATGAACTGTAAAAACCTTACCACAACTTTTGTAATATGCTGTCATAAATAGAAAAAAAATCAGTACAGTATAAAATACTGGCCTCCTGCAGCAGCATGAAGATGATCTGAGATAATAAACTTGGAAAAGGAGGGACCAAGAAGGAGGCACACACAATCTTGGTGCAAATGGGAATCTTGGCAACTCACAGTTGTTTGTGGTTTGATAATGTTTTAGTTGGGATGAGCTTATTAGTTTCTCTTGTAGGTTTAGAATTAAAACAAAAATTAAAAATAGTTAAATTATAGAGGAGGGATTACTCAGAAGAGGTCAATATTTTAAGGAAATGTTTTAAAAGAAAGGTATTGTATTAGTTTTAGAAATTAGTTTTTGCTTAAATGACCCAAATCACATGATATTTCAGCTAATCTATTATTAGATCCACCAATTTTTAATTAAATGAAGCCCTTGAATTGGAAAATGGACCATATAGGAACATGACAAAATTATTAATAAAAGTAAGTTTCTTGGAAGAATCTTTGGGGACTTTTGGTGTTATGAATTTTATCAAGAAAACCCATCTGTATAAATACAATAGTGATACTGTATATACATATGGCTGATAAAAGTAAATAATGGTTAAAAGCTTGGGCTTTGGATTCAGATGGACTCCGATTCAAAGTCTGAGTCTATAATGGAGTCGCTGTGTGAGTTTGAGCAGTGTACCTTTCTGCAAAGTGGGAATAGAAGCACAACTCTGTAGTCTGGTTGTGGATATTAAATCTAATCACCTAATGTGTCTGGCAATAGTATTAACTTCTATTATCATCAAAAGTTTTACTAATTAGAGGTTTTTAGCAGCCTAACCCATGATCCAAAATGCTGTTCTTGGTTGGTTGAACAAAATATCTTCAATTATTGAGAAATTACAGATTTTGCATTCCTAAACAATTAATTTTGTTACACATTGGAAATCATGGATACCTAATAAAAGCTTTCACATGGAAATGAATCACAAAGTATGGCAAAGAAAAAAAAAAGTCATGAAAAGACAGAGAAAGAATGAATGAATTCTTCCATATTGGTACTGGAGAATGATTCTCAGAGACTCATGTTCCTAGCCAGCATCACTGAGCTGTATGCCCAGCCCCAAAGAATGAATTGCTTCCATAGTACTCTTTTATGGTTTCTTCAGCAAAATAGGAAGAAGAGAAGATAATCTTAAGGGCCTCTGGAAGATTCTAATGATAATATTAAAGTAATAAATACTATAGTCATTCATATTCTATTTAGTACTATTCTTGTTTTATTCGCCAGGAGATTTTTAACTAAAATGAAACAGTAAGCATTTATATACTAAGTGAGGGAGGAAAGGGTTGTTATGAATTTGCACCAAGGAAGTTATGAAAGCAGAAGAATTCAGAAGTCCTGTAATTTCATCCTAAGGAAATAGCTCTTCTTGCAGCCCTCCTATTTTAGTTGCTTTTCTGATCGCGTCTTGCTTATGGAAATAATCTTAGCTCATTTCCACAAGTCAGGATCTTGAACAGTATCTAATGAAAACTTAGACTTGAGATCCCAAGCCCCAAATAAACAAGATTAAAATTAAGAAGAGATGATTTTAAAAATTACTCAGAATTCAATACTTTTTCCCTCTCTTTTTTAAAAGGGTATAGAATTTGGTGTACTTGGGAAAATAAAGTGCAAGCGAGGCTTACACCTCTGATAGAATTTATTTGCTCTTTCCTTTGGCAATCCATTTGTGTATATATATTTTTTCCTAGTAGTTTTATTAACTTGGTTCTCATTCTTAATTCTTTTTACTTTGTTAAAGATCAGTGATCCAGAGATACTTTAATTTTTGCCCAATCTGGGGAGTGACCTAAATTTTTGTTATGCTTATAATTTTTTAAGTTACTTTTATTACTGTGGCAGGTAGAGGTGGATTTTAACAGGATGAGAGTATGAAAGCAGATGTCAGTGTGTGATGAACTTTAAGTCTGAAGAAGCATTCTTGTTAGGTATCTCAACCTTTTTCATCAAGGGAGCAGCAGAGAGGCTGACAGAGATGTAGTGAGGAAAGAGTATCATTTCCTTCTTATTTTTCCTTATTATTTTGGTACTGGGAATTAAACCCAAGGACCTTTGACCACTGAGCCACATCTCCAGACCTTCTCTTATTTTTTATTTTGAGACAGGGTCTCACGAAGTAGCTTAGGAGGGTATCCTTTCTTGAAGGACTCTGCTGAAGTCAAGAGGTAGTGGAAATAGAATAGAAATAGTTCTTGGACATAGAACACTCTACTGCAGTAAAATGAATCTCTTTTACACATCCCTCAATTGGGGCTGCTGCTCCTGACAGTGAAGCTATTTTAACTTTTAATTTGCTGAAAGGCAAATAAGGCAGCTGTCTTCACAGTGGGATGTTGGGGGTGAGTGTTGGAGAAACAGCTTCCCTTTTCATGTAAATTAAAGGAGAATATCCTAAAGAAAAGTTTACTGTTACTCTATGGATTCTCAGCAAGCAGGCCAGAGTGTCATACTTAGTGCTTCTCTTAGATTTTCTTTTAATTTGCCAAACACATCAGATGTAAGGGCAGATTTTAGATTTGACAGCATTGAAATTCAAGTCAGGAATCCGTAGCATCACATCCCTTTTGCCTCTCCCTCTATCTTTCCAGACATCAGAAACCAAAACTTTTGGAATAATGTCTAAACTTGAGATTCAATGTTTTCATTAAACCCTTATTCTTTTCTTTATGATATTCCCTTTTATCATAGCATTTTTCTTGATGAATGAAAGCACATTTAGCAAGAACTAAGGTCACACCTATTTTTCATTAAGTAGGAACTGTGCTAGCAACTTTGTAAACATGGCCTGTGATCTACTAATGGCAGCAGCCTCTGGATGATTCCTTTTGATGTTGCCCTCTGAAGGTCTCATCAGAAAGCATTCCTCTCTGCATTATCCCCTTCTGACTTCTGGTGGTTTTGTTTTATTTGGCTATTGATTGGTGTTACACATCCCTCTTGATGCTAACATTAGATGATGCTTTATCAGAGCACTTAGTGGAAAATTACTGTATATAGGTAGAAAGTTCATTAAATAGTTTGAGCTACGTGTCTGGGATGCATCATCAGCCCATGCTCTAACTGTAGGACCAATTTTGGTAAGTTGACTCATTTAACTTATCTCTGTCATACATTTTGTATTTTGTTAAGTGACATGCATTATTTAGATGAATGCAAAACTCCCCTTTGTACTCAATATAATACATTTTTAATGTCTAATGATTGTATATCTAATCTCATTGGGGGAGCAAATTGTTTCCCTTTGGTTATCATTACAAATTTACTTCTGAATAAATTAAAAATGAAATCATCATCCCTGTCAGAAATAGGCAGGAAAACAAAGGCTTATTAAGAATTTGCTTTTCCCTTGGTGAACGATATTATCAATAATCATTGAAGTCCATAATGTCTGTGGTTTGGCTGACATATTAATTTGTGCTGATTTAATGGTTGAGAAGCCATTTTTGTTTTGATCTTTTTGCTCTTGCTTTTCTCTTCCAGGGACTTAAAGGTGTCACGTGTCTTCTGTCAGTGAGTTTGCATTATGGTAATCACCTTGACCCTGTAAGATGTGAGGGCAATAAAAATAAAAATTAGAGGCTCAGTTCTTGTTGAAAATAAAGAAACTGACATCACCTTTTCTTAAAGCATTTTCCTTAGGAAGCTTGTGATTTTAAGTATTTTTCCTCTCTCTGAAAAGTATATGAATCTTTTTGAGAACTAGATAGGATTTCTGTCAGCTCTGGGACCCAAGAATGTCTTCTGTAGGGCCCCATAGCTAAGCATCAAGGGAGATGGCATTTCTGCCTCCCAGTTTCTCTTGAGGGTAGAATCCTAATTTGAGCCAAGATGCTCAAGTAGGAAGATTGAGTCAAGTTCCGAAACTGCCTCTCCATAGAGATATGAGAAGTCAGTTTCTGCTCTGGATAGAATGAGTTAGGTAACACAGATGGTCACCCCAGTTACTAGGCAAATTTAGGATGAATTGTGTGTGACAAATGGTGCTGTCAAGTATTCTTACTTGAAGACTAGTTATTGCTTATCTTGAAAATGTGTATGTAATGATTTTCATCTGCTTGACTGTGATAGGGTGAGATTTCTTTCAGTCTTTGTAGTCTCTTAGGGGATTGCTTCTGATTGACATCATGTTTTTGTTTAATGCTTATTCAGTAATAAAAATTTTTTCTTTCTTACTATTTTTTGTGGAGAATATTTCTAGGTTTGGAGATTTTGTTTCTAATTCTACTTCCTCAACAATGGGTATGGATTATTATAAAAATGAACACTTCGACCCTCCTGTGCCTTCAGTTGTGTTGTGTCTTCCTTCTTTCATCAGATGTGAAATTCAGAGAGAACCCTGGTGGCTAAAATCACTCAGGATTAGGTAGTATTATGTATAAAGTAAATAAGACTATTTCATTAGCATTTTTTTCTCAGAACAGCATTCCAAATTCAACTGTGAAAGCTATTGTGAAGATAAGACTAGCTAAGTGGCACATTTATCACTTTTCCTTTAATTATTACTTAATAAATTCAACCAATCTATTTTTAGGCTCATTTTATTCTATTAAAGTTATCACTATCCATTTTAAATATCACTTGCTTCCAATTATATTGTTGTAGGATCCTGCAAAATGTTGAGCTTGGCATTGCTAACTCAAAGGTGACTTGTGGCACAGGAATGATTTATGCCTGTGGAATTGCAGAGGTCTAAAAATAGGGCTTGATGTTACATTAACATGTGCTGCGGTACACAGGCACAATAGGGTTAGAGGAGGATGGAGTTTCATCCTAACTCTCAGTTTTCTTGCTTTTGTCTGTGAGTCTGAGCAACGCCTGAATAATTAGACACTGCTCATTTGTCATTTGTATCATTTGCTATCCATGCATACCATCTTGTTCTGCCAGCTCTCAGGTGTTTACGAGGAAGCATGTAGCCTGTAAATAGCCCTTCTGCACAACTCTTTTTTGCGGTTTTAATTTGAAGATATTGGACTGGACAATAACAGATCATTGCTGCTAGGTTCTGATGGGGTAAGTGTGTGACTTTGACCTTAGGATGAGATCAGAAATGAAAGCATCCAGCTAGACATATAGCAAATATTACAGATTGTAAGAACGAGTCTCTGTTAGCAAGGTGAATGCCAGCAGTTCTGGGAAGCGACCTTTCTGAATGAATGGCAAAAAGGATTTTGGTCAATATTTCCTCTGGTGTGATGCTTCTGATTTCAGCTGTAATGAGTGTGAGGTGGCAGTGTCAAAAGACACTTTTCTTCAACCTTTCTGCGTGTGAACTCTGATCGGATGAAAGGAAGTCATGTAATTGAGTTCACACATTGGTTGTTGACAGGGATAGAAGTTGCACTACCATGGGGATGTACTGTAGAAGGAGAAATCGAGGCTTGTACCATCCAGAAATATGTATGGGAAATAGGTTTCTCTCCTTGGTGGAGGGCCTATAGTAGACTGTTGATAAAACAGAGGGAAAGGTGACAGAGCAACTGTGCTCAGATTGGCCCCAAAGTCTTCTGTGACAAAATCTATGAGCATTAAACTTTGTAGCTTTATGTTTTGCCTAAATATCATGGGCTGCTAGATTTTTCCCCTCTACTATAATATATTTATTATCTTTACCTTGCCTTAAGCTGATAAGGAAATTGACTTCTGAGCACATCCTTGTACTGTAATAAAGGAATGGTTCCAGATTGTGGAGGTAGCTCTGGATGCCAGGTGATTTAGAACTCTTCTGATACCGAGGTTTAATAGGTATTTCGGCTCCTGGAGTTACTGGAAAGATCTCAGGGATCCCCGTCTCAGCAATAATTTTACATTCTGTAATGGCTTCTGTGTTGCTGTGGTGTACCAATGTGGAACATGTTAAGCTATTCACCAGCTGCCTATTTAAATACACACTGGGGGAAGTAATCTAATTTTCAGGGAATATTAACTTGATCTTAATAAATGTTGATGTTTAATTTAATTGTGACCTTTAAGTTACACTTTTTGAAGAAAAAAATCTCCCGTTTTCACATGAATGTTGAAAAGTCAAGATACTGTGGCTGATTTTTTAAATGGACCTAGAAACATATTTTAAAAATAGCAAATTTTTACCTGAACCCAGCCATTTCATTTTCATCCAAATAACAGCCTAGTGAATCTTTCCTGATCACTTACTTTAAACTCAAACAAAATAAAATCAAGAGAGGACAAAGCAGTGGTATAATGAGATCTGAAAGAAAATTTCTTCTTATGTTCTTGCAGTTAATTATGCAGCAAGAAGCAGCTTGCTCCCACCGGCCCTCCACCTTGTCTTCTTAACCAGGCAAACTCCTACTTGTGCTTCAAGACCCAAAAGTACTATTGCTTTTTCCCTGTGAATCGTTCTCCAGCCTCCTGCCCCACCCACAGGCAGAGCTAATTCCTCTCTCAGCGCTTTGCTCATATTTTGTTAGCACTGTTAGGTTTTAGAGTTGACCTATTTTTATATTTTCTTCCTTCTCTTAACTGTAAGTTCCTCAGGGATGCAGACTATTCCTTATTCATTTCAGTATCACTGTCTAAAGCTATGTGTAGTATTAGAATAGGTGGTCAGTAAATATTTAGTGAAAGATGAGAACAAGGAAAGGGCTCTTAGATGTACTTCAGAAATGGCCCATCCTTGCCGCTGAAGTAGGACTTTTTATGTGGAATGGTGAAGGTATTTGATCTCTGGAGGATTAATCTTACATAAGCCAAACCCAGGGTCCTGCTGCTCATTGGTCAGCTACTTTGGAACCCACTCACATTCTACAGTGTTTTGTCTTTCAGAATAAGAGGTATGTTTGGGAAAGAACTAGCTTTCTGTCTAGGGAAATTTGATACCTATGTATTACATGATGAGTGTGCATCCCCAGGTGGAATCTTACATGTCCACCAAAGTCAGTGTGATAAAGGCTTGGTCCTCAGCAAGGCACTATTGGGAGGTGGTAGAATCTTCAAGAGGTGGGCCTAGTGGGACATCTTCAGATCATTGGGAGGATGTCCTTGAAGGGGACAATGAGACCTGATCCCCTTTCTCTGCTTCTGTATTTTGCTTCCAGACTATGAGGTGAGTAGATTTGCTCTGCCATGTTCTGCTATGGGTTCCCGCCATGATATGCTGCCCTGTCAGAGGCTTAAAAGCAATGGGAACAATGAATAGTGGACAGAACCTTTGAAACCAGGAGTCAAAATAGAACATTTCTCTTGATAAGGTTATTTTTCTCAGGTATTTGTTTTAGTGACAGAAAGCTGACTAATTCACCAGGTAATGCTTAAATGCCTTCAATGGTTATTTTCAGCTAAGGTGTGATTATGGATTAGATATATGTCAGTTCTTTGCATCTATAGGTTTATTTATGATGTAGCCTGACATTTTGGTGTCAGCCGTGGCATCGTCTGGGTCAAATCCATTAGTCAAGTGTGGCTTTTGAGGATCTCAGATAGGCACGGGTTATTGGTCAAAGACCCTAATCTGTGGAATGCTGGGTCCTCAAGTAGCTCTGTTTGAAGAATCTCTTAGGCTCCTCAGCACTCTCCTGAGACCTGATTTATTCTGGGACATTCCTGAGGAACAGGCTCTGATTCATAGTTGTTATTGAATAATCTGCTACTGAACTAGAACAGTTCTGTTTTTGAGTATTTGTGCATATACATCTGAGTGCCTGCTATATGAATGCTTTAAGGTGTCATAATTCATTAATATAGAGGGTAATATAAGATGTAACTTATCATAATGATTGAGCTTTTTTACTGATGTATCTACTACTTACACAAACTTTTTAAGCTCCAGTTACTGTCATGTGGGGATGAAATAGGAACTACCTCCAGGCTACTCTGTGGGTTGGGCATCTCCAAGGAGCACCATTCACATTGTAGTCTCTGTGAATGGCACCCACATATGTTTGATGAGCACAAAATGCATAGCTATGCTGGGCAGACCTGCTTGGTTATGAGAATTAATGGGTTACTGCATGTAGAGTCTTGATACAGTGATTGAGTTTCTGGAAAAACACAAGTGATGGTCTTCTTTATTATAGGAAGGTTTACACTGCTCTTTTTGGATGACAAGATAAGATAAGAGGTATAATGTGGCCCTTAACAAGTAATGGTGCTAAAAGGTAGGTGAGGGATTGAAAATACAATCTATTCCATAAATCACTGTGATAGTCTACTTCTAGAAGTCAGCTAGTTTATCAGAAATCTTGGACAAAACTGTAAATGTATAATTTCAGTCACTTTTCATGTATTTGGAGGTGATTTTCTATCATTAGTCTCCTTTCTGAAACCTAATCTATTAGAATACTGGAGGTAAGGAAATAAACCAAGGGGACCTCTAAATAGTGGTTTCAAAGACCTTACTCTTAAGATGCAGGACTGATTTTGGGTTTCCCCAGAATTTTTTTTTTTTTTTTTTGGAACCAGGGATTGAACTCAGGGGCACTCCACCACTGAGCCACATCCCCAGCCCTATTTTGTATTTTATTTAGATACAGGGTCTCACTGAGTTGCTTAGGGCCTCGCTAAGTTGCTGAGGTTGACTTTGACCTCGCAATCCTCCTGTGTGTGTCAGCCTCCCAAGCCCCTGGGATTACAGATGTGTGCCACCGCACCCAGTTTCCCTAGAATTTTAATGACTTTTATCTACATGGTTTTCTCATTTTCCATACAGAGAGGATTTGAAGGTGTATGTGTGTTTGTGTGTGTGTGTGTGTGTGTGTGTGTGTGTGTAGAGATGCTATTGTGAAGAGGGAGTATTTGTGTCAGACACAACATACATGACAAGTGGAATAATAAAGAACTTGACCTGGAGGGTTACAAGAAAAAATAAATCGTGAGATATTAAAGGAATCTGTTCAGTATTTTAAAAAGGTATTTATTAGATTGGACATAGGGGAATGAGGGAAGGAGTGGATGGTAGAATAAATCTAACTATCCACTCCTTCCTTCAGTAGAGGGCAAGAAAGTAGAATAAATCTAACATAATTTTCCTATGAGCACATATGAAAATACCTAAGTGAACCTCTATCATGGTGCCCACCCCCAAGAATGGGGTCCTAATTATAATATGACATATCTTATGCTGGTATAATTTTATCGAAATGAATTTTACTGTTATGTATAACAAAGAAGTACCAATAAAATAAAATTTAAAAAAGATGTTTACATCTAAAATTCATTTCCAATTTTAAAGCATTTATTGACTAAAATAGGACTGAAATGAAAAAATTTCATAGGTAAAAGGAGCAGTACAATATTGTGAATAAGAAGAACTTGGAGTCAGACCGTGTTTGCATTTCAGGCCCTCATACCTATGGGATGTGAGCAAGTTACTCAAGTCTGTGTGCTTTGGTTTTCTGATCTGTAAAGTGGGAGTCGTACCGTCAGATAGGGGTGCTATGGGGCTGTGATGACATCCTGTATGTTAAGTGCAGCCAGTCAGAGCCTGGCCCTTTGTTTTAGTGACTCTAAATGTACTATTCATCTCTTCTGCTTAGCAAGGTTTTATTGAAAACACCCCATTCTCAATGAGAATTGTTATTTCCCTGACTGGAAAGGAAATTTATAATGTACTTTTCAGACAACTATTGCTCATCGAACTCAGTAATTATAAAAGCTAAATGACCTTGGTATTGCCAAAAGCTTCCAGGTATGTGCCATGGAGTGCTAGGGTGGTCTGAAAGTCTCAAAACTGTTTTCTTGTTCTGTGAAATTTCTGCAATGTTACGACATGTTAGTGTTAAGAAAGAAAGAAACTTTATTTATTGCCAGTGCTGTTGAAGTTAAGAAGACTGATCACATTCTTGTGTTAAATGCACTTTTGATGTAGTTCAGATAATGATTCTGGGCTATGTTACAATCTACTGTTTTTTTCATTTATTCTTAGGTGCTTCTTGTCATTATTATATATCTTATTGATTTGGAGGATGTTCTAGAGACTTACACTATTGATCAGGTGGAGTGTTTCTGTATTTTGTGATTTACTAGTTTTTGCCCCTTATATCATTATTATCACTAGAATAAAATGGAAAGTCCCTTTCTATCATGAATTTTTAGTCATTTATGATATGTACTGGATTAAAGAATTTTATGAGAACTATCTAATTCCCTTGAATTCATCTAAAATATGCCATCTGCTTTATAACCTCAAGTGATCTTATGGTTTATTAGATTTATTAAGCAAACATTTAATGTGTAAATATAATTTAATAAGCTTCCCACAGGTGTCTAATTAGGCTTTAATTTCTACCACTAAGACTCAATGTGGTAAAATGATGTTTCTAAGTCAGTAATATCTTTAAATGTTACTGGTCAAAATATGAATTAATATTTTTGTTTAATTTTAATATCCTTCAGCCTTTGATGAATTCTGACATTAGGTCATTATATTGAAGTGGTGATTCTTTTTTATAATTTTTTTTAGTTACAAATGGACACGATACCTTTATTTTATTTATTTATGTGGTGCTGAGGATTGAACCCAGTGTCTTACACATGTGAGGCAAGCGCTCTACCACTGAGCTACAACCCTAGCCTGAAGATGTGATTCTTAAGCTACTGAGGACTATGTCATAAGCCAGGACTAATTCAATTGCAAGTGGCACATAACTAAAACTTGAATAGGTTAACGAAAAGATAATCAGCTCAAGTAGCTTGGAAGATTACTGGGGTACATTCCAGAATTTGAGGAAAAGATAAAGGAACTAGAGACCAAATGAGTGGGATCAGAGATTCGGTGATGGCAGAACTCTAGTTATTTCTGTTTTTTAAACTCACATGTATTTGTTGTATTTTGGAAGAATTTTTCTGTATTGTGGGGAACATGGCCACTGCAGCCCATGCCTAGCAACTGTAGAAGAATAATGACTGTTTTCTCTTCAGATCCATTTATTAGTGACAGGGAAAACTGATTGGTTAGACTTTAGTCATGTGCCCATGAGGATGTTGGGAAAGTTTGCTGGCCCTGGGTAGGTTAACCCTAGTCCCTTAGTCTGGAATCATACTGAAAATCTGATGAATGTTTTAGTCTTCTATAGGAAAGTCTCTAAGCACAGATGCGTCTCAGAATTTACATACTCGTTTCAGGGAGTTCATGGTCTTTTCTTAGTGGCTTATGAACTTAAAAGACCCTTATGATAAAATATTAAGGCAGCACCTTCATTACTGAAATTAGGTTTTAGCAGATGTGTTTCACTTCCAAAATAGTAAATGCTTGTCCATAGAATTCAAGGAAATATCTTCTGGTAAGACAATGAAGACTTTAGTTATCTGGGGAGTCAACTTTACAAGCCTAAATATCTTCAAACTTTCACAACTAAGTGGCTTTTATGAACAATGGACATAGCTGTGAAGAGTCAGAACTCTTTATACATTGATTATTTGATTTTCTGCATGAAAGAAAAGGGGGAACTCTTGAGGGATCCTGGAGTCTCTAAGTCAAGCTTCTCTGTGAAAAATCAGATTGCGGCCTAAGTGACTGGAGGAGAAGAGAAACCACTGAGGAGAGGTGAAGTCCACCTGGACTAACTTGTTGTCCCTGCAGTTGGCTTCTTTCACTCTTTCTGCCTTCTTAGTTCTTTTCCACAGAATAGACAGAGAAGTCATTTAAAATATAACCAAGCATATTATGTCAACACTGTTCATTGGTCAAACCTGGTGTGAAAAGTATTTAACACAACACACCATCATCTGGTTCCTACTTCTTTGCCCACCAGGTAGCATGCACTCTCACCTTCACTGACTGGCTGTCTTTCCCTTTTCCACATGTGCCAACCTTTCCTTATTCTCAGGCCTTTGCCCAGTTCACATTATGACTTGAGAGTCTTGTCTCCACTCCCCACAACCCCCAGCTCTCTCCTATTTATCCTCTAGGCCTTGGTTTACTTATACTTTGTGTGAGAGAGGCCTTCTGAAACCAGAGTCCAGATGAGCCCCTTTTTGTTCACCACAATGGCTGCAAGTTGTTATGACATGTTTGTTTGTTCAATGTTTCTCTCCTCTTTTTATTGTTAAGTGCCATGTGGTTGGTTTTGTTTGCCTGGTGCCTAACACAGTGCTTTGAGACATAATTCTTATTCCACAAATGCTTTTTGAATAACTGTTGGAGAAATGGGTAGAGAATTGTCGAAATAGAAACAGCTGCAACAGCTGACTACAAAGATTAGAAATAGCCAGGGAGTGATAAGCAGGGGACATTCTGACTGATGGTGGAGTCAAAGAGAGAAATAAATGCAAAAAACCTACAGAACATTGTTACAACCTGGGGCATGGAGCTGTGTGATCTCAGGCACTTGCCCCATGAGGACATGCACAGGCACATGCACCTGCTGCTCAACAGCCCCTGAGTGAGTCGGCATGACGTTTGGGAGGCCTGGCAAGCAGCACAGTTTAGCAGCTGGGGAAGGGCTTGCATACTGCATAGAGTGACAAGCTAAGCCATTTTTGCCTGCGTTTCAATACCAGCTCCACTAGCAGATTTGGCTCTATTTGTAATACTGAGTTATTATTATTAAAGCATCCGAAGCTGCATTGCCTACTTCAGAAGTTCTTTTCATTAAAATAACTTAAAGGCAAACTTTGGTCATTTAACTTTTTTTCTGGGAATATTTACAAAACTGAAATTAAAATTAGGATTTATAATCCTGGATACCCAATTGAGAAAATAAAAAAACCCCATAGTTTTATTAAAAATTATATATTCCTCTGCCTTTTCAGCTGATATTCTACATTACTTTATTTATGAATAGGATCACATTGTGATATCCTGTGTCTTTAAACTTAAAAAAATGGTTTTACTTTTGACTCAGTAGTTACAGTAGAGAGGCTTCACCTTTCTCCAGTTTTCTCTCTAGTATTTATGTGATTCTAGTGTTTTTATTTCAATATGTGGATGTTTGAATTTTGAAAGAGCACCTCTCAATTTGAATAACATTTTTGGCACCAGGACGGGAATTCCACATGCATATGGGGAGTTGGGCTGTGGTTAAAGATTAAGAGCCCATGAACTGATAAGATTCCCTAATAAGTCACCTCTCTGTTTTGAGAATGGCTTCCACATCTTATCAAGAGAAGCTGTTTTTATGGTAATGGGAAACAGTAATGTAGAAAGGCATTAGAAAAGATACAGTAATATAGAGAGACATTTTGGTAATATCGGTCTTTGTAAAAGTTTACTCTTTGAACCTGCCTGTACTGCTCCTTTTCTTGGGGCTTTGCATAACTGACCCCTTTTCATCCTTAAGATTCTGTTTAAATATCACATCCTCAGAGAGGCTTTCTGAGGTGGGCTAATTCACAAAAACTGGCTCAAACTTGAGGACTAGAAAAAAAGGATTCTTTATCTTTGAGCAATGTCATTTTTCCTTTGTATTACCAGTGACCCAGAAAATAAGCAATGCAAGAATACATGAGATTATAATATAATGGCAGGGAAGGAGAGAGATTCTTGGAACCGTCTAGGTTTTTCAGAAGCTCCCTGAAGTATAGGAGAGTCAGGTCGGAGACACTTCAGGGAAAAGTTTGCTTTTTAACCCTTTTTAGACAGTATGGGAACTGACATATCAACTCATGGGGTCTGCCTTATTAAAAGAAATTTCATTTGATAGTCAGGCGTGGTTGTGCATGACTGTAATTCCAACTACTTGGGAGGCTAAGGCAGGAGGATGGCAACTTCAGCCTCAGCAAGTTAGTAAGACCCTGTCTTCAAAATAAAATAATAAAAAAGGCTGGGGATGTGGGGATGTAGTACCCCTGGGTTCAATCCTCAGCACCAAAAAAAAAAAAAAAAAAAAAAGGAATTGTACTCAAACTTTGCAATTCAGATATGGATATGGGGGGTTCATAATATCTTACTGTGCTGTCTCTACATTTTATGGATTGCTGTGCCCTCTGGTCTTAAAGGGCTACAGTGCAGTGGACCCTGCTGTTCTTATAGATTTTTTTTTGGTGCCTGGTGTTTAAGTCAGCTTTTTTGCTGCTGTGACTAAAAGATCCAATCGGCACAATTGTAGAGGAAGAAAACTTTATTTGAGGGCTCATTATTTCAGAGATCTCAGTCCATAGACAGCCAGATCCATTCTTCAGGGGTCAAGGTGAGGCTGAACATTATGGTGGAAGAGGGAAGCAGCTCACATGGTGATCCGGAAGCAGAGAGAGAGAGAGACTCCACTCTTCAAATACAAAATATGTACCTCATAGCCACGCCCAGTGTATCACTTCCTCTAGCCATACTTCACCAGCCTCTAGTTACCACTCAGTTAATCCATCAGGGATTAATTCACTGATTAGGTTAAGGCTATGACCTGATTATTTCTCCTCCAAACCATCTTGCATTGTCTCACATGTGAACTTTTGGAGGGACACTTCATAACAAAACCATAATACCTGATTATTTCCCTTATTTCCATCACAGAATAATATTCGCAATTACTTATTTTATTTCAATGTTTAATTGCTGTTGCCTAGCATCATGCCTGACTCTCCAAAGCCTTGCATTTCCTGCTTCATAGTGTCTTACTTGTGATGTTCTTGGGACTATAGGTGTCAAGAGGGAGGATAGTTTTCTAAGATTATGCAAGCCAGAAACTTAATAGCACTTGTATTCCTTTGTAAGGCCTAGGATCTGGGGAAGTTAATTAGGTCCAAGAATACAGCTACAAACATCCCTAACTTTTGGAAAATGGGGCAGTTAGGAAGAATTTTTCAATAACTGATATCTGCCTGTTCTCTCATTCCTGTATATCTCATTGCCTTTGAAACATACATTTTTCTAGTTTGTCCTGATAATTTGGCCAACATTTTTAGCAATGGAGCACGGTAGTTCAGATAATAGGCTCTGGATCAAATTGCCTGTGGTCTTGTCCCGGCTCTGCATCTCTCAAGCTATGTGATTTTTGGTGGTTGCCTAATTTTTCTGATTTCACTTCCTTCAGTTGTAAAATGAAGCTAATAATAGACTGTATCATAAAGTTCTGATAAAGATGAAATGAATTAGCATGCTTAATGTGTTTAGAAGAATGTCTGGAAGAAAATGAGCATTCATTAGGAGCCCAAATAAACATATTACATTATTCTGGGATTAAATTAAGGTTATATTTGTTTTATATTTTATGTTGTATATATATTCATAGATTTTAAAAACAATTAATTTGTAAAGTTCTCTCTAACAAGCCAAGAGCTACCTTGGTTAATGATACAGATACTTTTAAAAATTGGGCAATATAAACCTGAGAAAGATGGGAAAGTTGGCTCCTAGTGTCTTAGGCCTAAGGTCACAAATATCCACTGCAGGGAATTTTTTAAAACACAAAATTTTCAGAATGCATAATCAGAGAGATTGAAAACCTCACAGTCGTTACCCCTGGAGGCTGCATACATTTCAACTTTGCTGCAATTGCTCAATAACGTGTTAAATGTTTTGGATTTGCCTTCCGAACAACTTCACCATCTTTACAAGGACATCTGCCTTTTATTTTGTAGTTAAACCTCATTTTAGATTCAAGATGGTATTTCTCAATTTTATCACTCACCTGATTTATTGGACATGACAGTGAATAATTTTTTTTTTAAATCAACTGACAAAATATGAACATGTGGCTGGGCAATAGTCTTTGGTGATGTTCTTAAAGGTAGGTTTCCAAGAATGTTCTGAACATAGGACACCAACATTGGATAAGTTGCAACCTTGCAAGATTATAACTTTGAGGGGAACAATACCTATTTGAACTGATAAATTCTTATGATTATTATCTTTTAGTTAAATTTACAGCCTTCTCAGAGGATTGTGTTCATTATTTGCATTTTAGATACCTTACTGATTTGAAACCAAAGTTCATTTCAAAATGTGAATTCTATTAGCTAAAACAACAACAACAACAACAGTAATAAGAAGAAAAATCCAAAACAGAACAAGTAAACAAAGAGAAACCTCCAGCAACACCAAAATGCAATCTATTTTTGTCCCTGCTGTAGTTTGCCATTAGGCATTTATCATTCTACTTACAGGTATTCAAAGTCTTCATTTCCATCATTAATACAACCTGGATAAACTCTCAGAATGCACATAAGATTGGCTTATGTTAAAAGCATGTAAATGTGGTTAGTCACTGTCTTCCATTATAGTGCATTCCTGAAGATGCTTCTACAAAGAAGATAATTATATTCCCAAAGGACTAATAGTGTTGGACGTTGTGCTCCTAACTAATGACTAAAAGGCAAATAAATTAGAGAGAAATATAAATATAAAGGGAAATTGTAACAGCCAAGTTCTCTACTTTTGTCTAAAACAACAAAATTGTATACCAAGTCCTATGGAATATCCATAAATATACTGGACTATTGATTGTAATGAGGGTATCAATGAACAAGAAAGTCTTTGTATAGCAAATAAAATTTCTAGTGATGTGAAAATTCGATTGGAAGCTAACGTCTTACAAATAATAAATAGTGATTATTTGTCTAATTATAGTGGTTTTAAAAATTATACAGGATTTGGTGGAGATGAATCTCAGGATCCATGTCTCTGAAACTATCTATAGAAGTTATGCCCTTTTTTTCCATTTGCAGATGGATATGTAAAAAAAAATCACACCATTGTCCTTGGAGTCATTGGTGTTCAGTGCAAGTGTTAATGATGTTGATTCAATCATTCAGTAAATATATATTGGACATATGCCATTCAGGTTCTGTTCTAGGCATTTGTGCTACTGGAAGTTGGGGAGAAAAGTAGGAATTAGCAAAGGAGGCTGAGAAGAAGTAGAAAGGAAACCAGGTGGATGTGATGTCCTGGAAGTCAAAGGAAGAAGACACTTTATGGAATTTGGATAAATTGCTTTAAGTAATAGGAAGACTAAGAACTGACCATGGTTTATCCAAATGGAGTATCATTGTGCCATCAATATGAGTGGCTCTGGTGCGAGTGAGGGCCTGACCTAGGGAAGATGGGAGGCTAGAAACTGGTGATAGGTGTTTATATGACTCCTTTAAGGAGGTTTGCTGGAAAGGGTTGAAGAGGAATGAGATGATAAAGGATCAAGTTTCCAGTGGGAATGGGATGCAGAAAGTTAGCTTTAGAAAAGTGAAATTGGTGTATTTGTGTGTTTATGGTAGTAAGTTGTGGAAGGGTATTTTGCTAATAGAAGAGAAAATAGAGAAGGGAGAGGAGGGGGATCAGTATTCCTAAGTTTTATGGTTTGGATGTGAGGTGTTCCCCAGTAGCTCACATGTAAGACAATGCAAGAAGGTTTAGAGGAGAAATGATTGGGTTATGAAAGCCTTAACCCAATCAATGAATTAATCACCTGATGGGATTAATTGAGCAGTAACTGAAGGCAGGTGGGGTGTGGCTGGAGGAGGTGGGGCACTGGGGGCATGGCTTTGGGGTATATATATTTGTATCTGGCAAGTGGAGATCTCTCTCTGCTTTCTGATCACCTTGTGAGCTGCTTCCCTCTGCTATACACTCTGCCATGATGTTCAGCCTCACCTCAAGCCTGGAGGAATGGAGTCTGCTGTCCCTGGACTGAGACCTCTGAAATCATGAACCCTCAAACATTTCCTCCTCTGCAATTGTTCTGGTCGGGACTTTTAGTCTCAGCCGCGAAAATGTTGACTTAGACAGACATGAGGAAATGGGATTTAGTGCACAATTTAGGGTTGGTCTTGACTAAGAGCACAGAAAATTTATCCAGGTTATGAAGAAAGGAGGTAGAGTATGTGGGTGAGTAGATTTAGCAATGGATATTATTTATCCTTTAAAATTAAAAAAAAAATGTTCAAAGGATTCTGAATTGTTCGGTATCACACCAACAAAGATTAGTTGAAAACAATGTGTCACTCAACTTGATAACTCTGTTGACAGATATGAGAATGCTTTACTCTTCTTTGGAAGCTCATTAAAAGCACTTAATAGTAAATCTTTAAAAGGTGCTTTAAAATTTCTTTCCTAGAGTGGGTATGAGACAGGGAACAGGGCTATGAATGAACTTGCACGTTAATTTTAGTTTGACAAATCAGTGAATGAATTTAAAAGGACTGGATTCACCTAGGTGTAGCTGTTAATTTAGGACATTCAAATGATTACATATGACTAATGTTAAAAGATGGAATATAGTAAGAGGTTTGAAATACTGGGTCAGACTACCAGTAGAGTTATCAGTTGTAATGTTCTCTCAGCTTCAACGTTAGCTTCAAGGGTAGCTTGATGACTTTTTTTTTTTGGTGGTGGTGGTGATGGTACTAAGATGGAATCCAGGATCTTGCACATGCTAGGCAAACGCTATACCACTGAGTTATTGAGTTATATTCCCACACAAACCCTTCTATTTTTTATCTTAATGATAGGAAGATTGTAAAGTGCATGGCATGAAAATGTAAGGATGTATTTGGAGAGACTTTGCATAATAAGTTTTCATGCACTTATACTAGTTTATACATTACATTAAAGGGGGAATATTGATATTCATTTAGTATTTGATAAGTAGATGTGTACCTATGGTATGCAAAATTTGTGCAGATTTTTGTATGTTATTTAATGTCAAATGGAGTTCATTGTCTTGAATTAAAATGAGAAATAGAGACATGAATTCTATAGTTGCTAAGAGAAAGAAAAAGGTCACCATGGCTGGAAGATTTGTAGAAAACTTCTTGGCTGAAAAATGTGGAACTTGGACTGTAACTTCAAGCCAAATGTTTGTTTTGGCACTTGAGATTAAAAAAGGACATATCTGAACTGAGCAAAATACTTGGCACATATTAAATACGTGAAAAACACCTTTTTGATTAATTTGTTTTTTTAATATATGCAAATATTTGAACTTTTGTTCCAATTCTTTAAGGTGGCAAGCCAATGGAGAATAAGCATGAATATCTCTATGTACATACATGAGTTAAAAATTCAGCCTTGCTAGCATTAACCAGTGTCAATGATTGGAAACCTAACATTGGCCCCAATTGAAGGGATTTTGAATCCTCTGAAGGATTCATGAAATATTCTAATGAAAGTGACAGATTTCTGGAAAAGACTGAACAACCAAAGGAGAAATACTTTTGCTCATCCATCTTGATGTAATTGGGAATATTATACTTGGAAAATTAATGGTACAATTAAGATTATATATTCTTTAAAATTTATAGTGTTCAATAAAAATGAGCCTGGAATAACTAAATGATTATAGAAAAGAGGTAAAGAATAGACTGGTTCTGCATTTGATCTTGAGGCTCCATTACTAGCACTGGTAGCTTCTCTATTTCAATCTCCAGCTATTTCTCTATTGACAAAGGAAAATATCTTATTCACAGTCTTGAAGCGAGCACCTTCTCTTTTCAAATCAGCAGACTGCTCAAAGTGATGCCAAATGTTTTATTTAGAAACTTTCCTATTTGTCAAACTGTAAAATCATGCTTCTATTTTTCCAAAGTAGAAACATATTTTCTTTGATTTTGCAATAGAATTCTGGTGTGTGTGGTAGAATTTGAAATTTTTCTATTAGATTATGGATGTATAAATGACTGCCAGGAGATTTTGTTCAGAGTCTGATTTCCTATATAACTCATCATTTATTTGTGGGAAAAGCTTTCCAATTCCATCCATTAATTGAAATTCTTGAAGAAAGTCCCTAAGAGTTTAACTCAAGTGAACTAGAGGTTAGAGACTACTTAAAAATCATGCTGCATTTTATCCACTGAAAAATTCCAGATCTGAATGTGAATTGAAAACAAGGGAGACCAATGTTTGATAAAATGAGCAATCCTACAATGGCCTGAAGGTAGGTGTGTGTGGACCACAGTATTCAGGCAGCCTTGTAAGAATGGTAATATTTAGGTTGCACATAATTCATAAGATAGCATCTAAATGTTTTCCAGCTTAATTTAGAATAGAGGATGCAATGATGAGTGAGGTTTGATAGATCCGTGGAAATATCTGTGATTAAAGAACTCTGTCAAGGGAATAAAGCAAATGATGGTAGCAAGATGGATGATATTTGCATAGCAATAGCTGAATATGTTACCAGCAGTTGTTGGTCTTCTTGAAAACCTGAAAAAATAATGGGCTTCACCCAGCTCTCTAATCCAATGATGCTAGCAATTACCTGTTTCAGCTCTGTGGTTTTAAAAAGATCACTCAGATGCTTCTGTGAAGCAGGTATTTAAAAGACTGGACCAGGTTAACAGAAATACAGGTTCAGTTAGCCTGAAGGGATACTCTGTCTCTCTCTCTCTGTCTCTTATGATGTTATACCTGAATTTAGGCTGCAGTTAGGTCCTGCTCTTCATATCCTGTTTGGCTCATCCTAGGTCTATCAACTGACAAAACTAGTTGCTGAAATTAAAAGAAAAATCAGCCTTGAGTCCTTGGGCACTGCTAGGGTTCTTCTATTTAGGGTAATATTGAAAATCATATTATTTAGATGGTTCACAAAACCAAGGCTTAAAATAGCTTGTAAATTATGGGTAATGGGTGAATACAGCAATTCCCATTGAAACACAGCTAAGTTTTCTATTTGCTTCTCTATACTTAGATCACATCTGGACAGTCCCCAGTTAATTATCAATCACTTATATATTTTTAAAGATATATTGGTTCATTGTGTAGTAAGAGGCTTTGATCATAGCTGGCTTTCAACTATCAATAAAAGGGAATAGTTTTCTTAGTAAGTTTTCATGTTAATTTGGCTTGAGAGTAATTTTAGGGTTGGATAAAATAGTATTTTGTTTTTGTGTAAATCTATTGAACTTTAGAATTGTGAAAACAATTTTAGAATTTTAGAGGATTTTTTCATATTTTTTATTGGTTATTTTTAATTATACATGACAGTAGAACTCATTTTGATATAATTATACATCAGGGAATATGTCATTTTTTTTCACAATGTAGATTCACATGATTCATATAATCTCACACATACATAGGGTAATACTGTCTGTCTTAGTATACTGTCTTTCCTTCCCACACCGCTTCCCATCTCATTTTCTCTACATCATTCATACTTCCTCCATTCTTTTCTTATCCCCCCCCATTGCCCCTCCCCCGCTTTATGTATCATCATCCACTTATCAGAGAAAACATTCGGCCTTTGGTTTTTTTGGGCTTGGCTTATTTCACTTAGCATGATATTCTCCACCTCCACTCATTTACTAGCAAATGCCATAATTTTATTCTTCTTTATGGCTGAGTAATATTCCATTGTGTATATATATCATGTTTTCTTTATCCATTCATTAATTGAAAGGGATCTAGGTTGGTTCCACAAGGTAGTTATTGTGAATTGAGCAGCTACAAGCATAGATGTGGCTGCATCACTGTACTTTGCTGATTTTAAGTCCTTTGGGTTTAAACTGAGGAGTGGGATAGCTGGATCAAATGGTGGGTCCATTCCAAGTTTTTTGAGGAATCTCCGTACTTCTTTCCAGACTGGATGCACCAATTTGCAACTCTACCAGCAATGTATGAGTGTGCCTTTTCCCCCACATCCATGCCAACACTTATTATTGCTTGTGTTCCTGATAATAGCCATTCTAATTGGAGTTAGATAAAATCTTAGGATGGTTTTAGTTTGCATTTCTCTAATTACTAGAGATGATGAGCACTTTTTCATATATTTGTTTATCACTTGTATATCATCTTCTGTGAAGTGTCTGCCCAGTTCCTTAGCCCATTTATTGATTGGGTTCTTTCTATTTTTGGTATAAAGTTTTTTAATTCTTTATAAATTTTGGAGATCAGTGCTCTGTCTGAAGTGTGTGTGGAAAAGATTTTTTTCCACTCTGTAGGCTCTCCTTTCACATTATTGATTGTTTCCTTTGATGAGAAAAAGCTTTTTAGTTTTGAATCCATCCCATTTATTGATTCTTGCTTTTATTTCTTGTGCTCTGGGGGTCATGATAAGGAAGGCTGGTCCTAAGCCAATATGAAGAAGATTTGGGCCTACTTTTTCTTCTATTTGTTGAGGGGTCTCAGGTTTAATTCCTAGATCCTTGATCCATTTTGAGTTGAGTTTTGTACAGGGTGAGAGATAGGGGTTTAATTTCATTTTACTGCATATGGATTTCCAGTTTTGCCAGCACCATTTGTTGCAGAGGCTGTCTTTTCTCCACTGTATGTTTTTGGCACCTTTGTCTAGTATGAGATAACTGTACTTATGTGGGTTTGTCTCTGTGTCTTCTATTCTGTACCATTGGTCTATCTGTCTATTTTTGCCAATACCATGCTATTTTTGTTACTATTGTTCTATAGTAGAGTTTAAAGTCTGGTATTGTAATACCTCCTGCATTGTTCTTCCTGCCCAGGATTGCTTTGGCTATTCTGGGTCTTTTGTTCTTCCAGATGAATTTCATGATTTATTTCTCTATTTCTATGAGGAATGTTATTGGAATTTTTATTGGAATTGCATTAAATCTGTATAACACCTTTGGAAGTATGGCCATTTTGATTATATTAATTCTGTCTATCCAAGAACATGAGAGATCTTTCCATCTTTTAAGGTCTTCCTCAATTTCTTTCTTTAATGTTCTGTACTTTTCATTGTAGAGGTTTTTCACCTCTTTTGTTAGATTGATTCCCAAGTATTTTATTTTATTTGAGGCTATTTTGAACAGAGTTGTTTTCCTCAATTCACTTTCAGATGATTCATCGCTTATGTAGATAAATGCATTTGATTTATGCGTGTTTATTTTATATCCTGCTATTTTGCTAAATTCATTAATTAGGTCTAAAAACTTCCTGGTGGAGTTTTTTGGATCCTCTAAATATAGGATCATGTCACTGGCAAATAGTGACAGCTTGAGTTCTTCTATTCCTATTCGTATTCCTTTAATTCCTTTGGTCTGTCTAATTGCTCTGGCTAGTATTTCAAACTTTATGTTGAATAGAAGTGGTGACAGTGGGCATCCCTGTCTTGTTCCAGTTTTTAAAGGGAATGCTTTCAGTTTTTCTCCATTAAGAATGATGTTGGGAGGGGGCTTAGCATAAATAGCTTTTGCAATATTGAGGTATGTTCCTACCATCCCTATTTTTCCTAGTGTTTTGAGCATGAAGGGGTATTGTATTTTGTCAAATGCTTTCTTAGCATCTATTGAAATAATCATATGATTCTTAACCTTAAGTCTATTGATGTGATGAATTTCACTTATTGATTTCCAGATGTTGAACCAACCTTGCATCCCTGGGATAAACCTCACTTGATCAGGGTGCACTATCTTCTTAATATGTTTTTGTAAGTGATTTGCCAGAATTTTGTGTCTATATTCATCAGAGATATTGGTCTAAAGTTTTCTTTTCTAGATGTGTCTTTGTCTGGTTTTGATATCAGAGTGATATTTACTTCATAGAAAGAATTCGGAAGGGTCCCCTCCTTTTCTATTTCATGAAATACTTTCAGGACTATTGGTATAAGTTCTTCTTTGAAGGTCTTGTAGAACTCAGCTGAGAATCTGTCTGGTCCCGGACTTTTCTTGGTTGGTAGGCTTTTGATGGCTTCTTCTATTTCATTGCTTGAAATTGATCTGTTTAAATTGTGTATGTCCTTCTGGTTCAGTTTGGGAGGATCATACGTCTCTAGGAATTTGTCGATGTCTTCAAGATTTTCTATTTTATTGGAGTATAGGTTTTCAAAGTAGCTTCTAATTATGTTTTGAATTTCAATGGTGTCTGTTGTGATATTTCCTTTTTCATCACAAATTTTAGTAAATTGGGTTTTCTCTCTCCTTCTCTTTGTTAGTGTGGCTAAGGGTTTATTTATTTTGTTTACTTTTTCAAAGAACCAACTTTTTGTTTTGTCAATTTTTTGAATTGTTTCTTTTGTTTCAATTTCATTGATTTCAGCTCTGATTTTAATTCCTGTCTTCTACTAGTTTTGGTGTTGTTTTGTTCTTCTTTTTCTAGGACTTTGAGATGTAATGTTAGGTTGTTTAGTCATTGATTTCTTATTCTTTTCTTGAATGTGCTCCATGTAATAAATTTTCCTCTTAGTCCTGCTTTCATAGGGTCCTAGAGATTTTGATATGTTGTATCATCATTCTCATTTACCTCTAAGAATTTTTTTTATCTCCTCCCTGATGTTTTCTGTTATCCATGCTTCATTCAGTAGCATATTATTTAGTCTCCAGGTGTTGGAGTAGTTTCTGTTTTTTATTTTGTCATTGATTTCTAATTTCACTCCATTATGATCTGATAGAATACAAGGTAGTATCTCTACTTTTTTGCATTTACTAAGGGCTGCTTTGTGGCATAACATATGGTCTATTTTAGAGAAGGAGCCATGTGCTGATGAGAAGAAAGTGTATTTGCTCATTGGTGGATGGAATATTTGTCTGTTAAGTCTAAGTTATTGATTGTGTTATTGAGTTCTATGGTTTCTTTGTTTAGTTTTTGTTTGGTAGTCCTGCTAGTGCTGACAGTAGTGTGTTAAAGTCACTCAGAATTATTCTCTTGTGGTCTATTTGATTCCTGAAATTGAGAAGGATTTGTTTGATGTACATGGATTTTTTTCATTGCTGTTACTTCTCATTTGGATAAAAGGAAAGAGAAAGAAATAATGTATTATAAGAAACTCTGTGTGTGTGTGTGTGTGAGAGAGAGAGAGAGAGAGAGAGAGAGAGAGAGAATATAACAGATATTTCTTCAGGCTTTATTAGCTCTTTTTTCTTAGAGTGCAAAAATATCAAGAAATGATAATTTCCAGATATGTAAATATATTTCCTGACTATGCAGTCCCTTTTAATTTTGCTTAGATGCTAGGTATTTCCCTGCCATCGTCCTCTAAGACAGAAGTCTCATGTAGCTTTACTTTCTCATTTTGGACATTTTCCCAGCTCATTCATTGCTGGCAGTGCTTTGTTTCTACAGGGCTACCTTTCCCTGAGAATCTTTACTTCTAGTTGCTTTGTGGCAAAAACCCATCCTAGGCTCCAGGTTCCAGGCTCCAGGCTCCAGGTTCTAGGCTGCAGGCTCCAGGCTCCAGGCTAGGTAGAGCTCATTCTACTTCCACCTTGCTGGACCAGAGATTCAGTTCTATATTCTTGTCTGCCTGCGCTGAAGGACTGGAGGTTCACTAAATGTTAATCCTACACATGTGCTTTTCCCTGGGAATTCCTTTTTTCTCTTTATTTTCAGATAAGTTTCTTGAATTATTGTTTCAGTAGCCTAATTCAATTTGCCTTATATTTTTTTTTTCTACAGAAGTTTTGGTGTACAAAGAGTAGCCACTGAATTGGGATGTAAAGAGGAATATGACATCATTGAATAGCCACGCACACAAAGGCCTGATCAGTAAAGTAATGGAATACGGAGGTCTGATGATCATGTTTCCTTCATCAAGAATACTGTTAAATAGTGCATCTTGAAACATAAAGACTGCAGACTTGCAGTCATTCAAGCTGTAGCATCATCCTTGATTCTTTTTTACCCTTTACTTCTCATAGCTAGGACAGACATATGATTTATTGCCCAAACTAGAACACTGTTGAGAATAAAAGAGACTAACTGATATCAAAGAAAGATATCAGTTCTGTCCCAGGTTAACATGAAATGTATGATTATCCTATCCATAACTAAATCAGCAAGATTTGTTGACTTTAACTACAAAAACATATGTTGAGCATAGCCATTTGTCTCTGCCTCCACTGTTATCGTCCAAACCACTATCATCTCTATTCTCTACTGCTCCAGCAACTCCAAGTGGATTTTTCAGTTCTTGCCTCCCTATGATTCATCTTCTACACAGAAGCCAAATTAATCTTTGGTAAGTTAGATCACTCATTTCCCTTGCTCATAAATCCTCTGAGGTGCTGCATTGTCCTTAGGAAAAAAATCATACTACTTCCCTGGCCTACAATGTTTTACCTACCTTTTGTAGGTCATCCCATATCAGTATTCCAGGGATTCACTCCAGTGGATCTTCTTTCTGTTCCTTCAACATGCAAAGCTCTTGTCTGCTTCAGGTACTTTGCAATTGCTCTTCTGTTTACCTGAAATGCTTGCCCCAGGCTTTACCTCTATGATCTTTCTTATTTAGTTTCAGTCAAATAACACCTCTGCTGAGCACTTTAACTTACTCTGTTTTCATCATTCCTTTAGTCACTCCCAGTCATATTATATTCCTTAATAGCACTTTTTATTATCTGAAATTATTCTGTTCTACTTTTTTGCTATAAAATATACACAACATAAAATTTATCATTTTAACCATTTGAATATCAAGTTCAGAGACATTAAGTTCATTCACATGTGCAACTGTTATCACCTCTCCATCTCCCCAAACTGCAGCTTCCAACTCCCAACTCTCCATTCTTCCCTCCTCCCAGCCCCTACAAATGAATCTAAGTACCTCATATGAATAAAATCATATAGTGTTTGTCTTTTTGTAACTGGCATATTTTACTTAGCATAGTGTTGTCAAGGTTGATCCATGTTGTTAGCATGTGTTGAATTTCCATCATTATTAAAGCTGAATACTATTCCATCATATGTATACACCATAGAATGTGGCATAATACAGTATGTGGTGTAATAACATTTCACATTCTGATTATCTGACATTTATCTGTCAATGATTATTTGGGTTACTTTTACCTTTTGTCTATTGTGGTTTTTGGTGCTCTGAAGTAGGTGTAGAGATAACTGTTCACATCCTTGTTGTTATGGTTTGGGTGTGAGGTGTCCCCCAAAAGTTCATGTGTGAGACAATGCAAGAAGGTTCAGAGAAGAAATGACTGGGTTATGAGAGCCTTAACCCAATCAGTGAATTACTCCCCTGATGGGATTAACTGAGTGGTAACTGTAGGCAAGTAGGGTGTGGCTGGAGGAGTGGGTCTTTGGGGGCATGCCTTTGGGGGTATATATTTTGTATCTGGTGAGTGGAGTCTTTCTCTGTGTGCTGCCTGATTGTCATGTGAGCTGCTTTCCTCTGTCACATTCTTCCTCCCTGATGTCCTGCCTTACCTTGAACCCTAAAGAATGGAGCCTGCTGTCTATGGATTGAGACCTCAGAAACAGTGAGCCCCCAGTCCTTTTAGTCACAGCAGCAAAAAAGTTGACCAACGCCTGTTCTTGACACTTTGGGTATACACTCAGAAGTAGAATTGCGTATTTATGGTAGTTCTGTTTTTGATTTTTTGAGGAGTTGCCGTACTGTTTTCTATAGAAGCTCTATCATTTCACATTCCCACTATTGCTATTTTCTTTTTTCAGTAATAGTCATACCAAATGAGTGTAAAGAGGTACCTCATTATGGTTTTGATTTGCATTTCTTTAGTGAAAATGATGTTGAGTATCTTTTCATGTACTTATCGGCCATTTGTACATCTTTGGAGAACGGTCAATTCAAGCCTTTGCCCATTTAAAGATTTTTTTTTTAATTGTTGTTGAATTGTAGAAGTTCTTCATACATTCTGGATATCTATACCTTAAATATTTGATTTATCAGACCTTCTTTTTCCCATTTTATGGGTTGCCTTTTCACTTTGTTGATAGTGTCCTTTGATGCAGAAAAAAAATTTAACTTTGAGAAAATCCAAATTATCTATTTTTTCATTTGTTTTCATTGCTTTTGATGTCACATCCAAGCAACCATTGCCAAATCCAATGTCATGAAGTTTTCCCTATTTTATTCTAACAATTTTTATAGTTCTAACTTTAATATTTAGGTCTTTGATACATTTTGAGTTACTTTCTTGAATAGGATGCATAATATCTGTTTTATTTTTTGATTTTTGTCACTCCAACAAAATACAAGTTCAGTGAGATTATGAACCTTGCCTGTTTTACTCTGTGCTGTATCCCCACTTCTTCAATAAGGATTGGCACATAGCAAAACATGAAATGAATAGATATAAGAAGATATCTGAGTGAAGTATCTATGACTATAATGTTTACTTCTCAGAATCAAAGTCCTATGCCAGCTTGAGAATTAATTAATTTCATTGACCTTCCAGGACAGCTTTCTTCTGCTGCTTTTGTTTCTTATCCCCTCTCAGATTAGGATAAAACAGAATAAACATAACATTGAAAACTTGTCTGTCATAGAAATGAAGCAATGAGCCTCAGAATAGATTTCTTATCTTTATATTTCAAGTCAGGTGTCTCTTCACTGCAACCTTGGTTAGTTTCTTTACATAACCTGGGGACATCAGTCCTATTTATGATTCTCAACATAAGACCATGTAAATAATTTGGCCAATAATGAGGAAATGGACCTAAAAATCTCTGTGTTGCCTTCCTTAATAATTGATTGAAATTCAGAGAAGAATTTTCTCTCCACCACCTACCCCTCACCCCCAGGAAAATTAGTTCATATTATTTGTGAAGAACATACTGATGGAGGCAGGAGATGTGATTTAAAAACAAATAAACAAACAAAAAACAAAACCAAACCAAAAAACCCACAACTTTCTTGAGGAGAGGCTGGGGGGAGTTAAAGGGAGGATCCAGGGCTGTGTAGCCTGGAAAAGTGGAAAACAGCCCTGTTCAGCTCAGGCAGGGGTAACCACTCTGGTGGGCTGTGGAGTGAACCCATGGGGACCTGATCAGTCACAAAAGAAGCATTCATTTTGGAGAGGGGTCTGACAAGACCAACAACACTGGACTTTTCAGTTCTTAGTGAGAATAACAACCGAGGAATTCCTCATGAATCCTGAAACTTAAGTCATGTGTAACCAAGGCAATGGTTTCTGAGGCAGCTCAGACAGGTTTAATTTTTCTAGAAAAAGAGACTTTAAATACAAAAAGGAGAAAAAGAAAACTTAATATTCTTTTAGGTCAATTTACCAGAAGAACTTAATTTTGAGTATGCCCTCAGCTTCATGTGGCATGGGGGGACCACTACTGTAATGAAAAGACTTAAAACATGTTTTGATTGATGTCAACATGCCTGGACTCTAAGTTTATCCCCCACTGATATTTTGATATTTTACAACTATGACTCTTATTTCCAGATTTATTAAGAGGTTATCTGGGTAGATTTTAGAGTGTTTCCTAAAGTTTCTGTGGTTCAGATATGTCTGGGAACTACCACTTCTTTGTGCAGTCTTTACCTCTGTTTTGTGATCATCCAAACACCAGGCCTACAAATTAGGAAGGAAAAATTGAACAGAACTGAATCAGCCATGGGAGGGACGACTTGCCTTTGTCTATTCTTTTTCTTTTATGAGCAAAGTTTTCCTCGTAAAAATTATTACAGATTCATGTCCAAAATTACTCTCAGGTTTTGGAAAACATTTTTAGCTCTGCATTTGTGAAAGGCCCTTCTCACTTCTCAAATATGACTCTGCTTTGTTCATATTCCTTCTCCACCTTTGTACTGTGTTCATAATTAGAGAAGAGCAAATGGAAAAAATGCTAATGATTTTCATAATTGAGCTCATTATTTAAACAAGTATTAGATAAGCTGTTAGGTATTTAAGTATTAAGCATATAATTGGGAGGTGGTTTTGTGGTCTCAAAAAGCTTTCCTGTAAACTTGGATTTGAAAATTGTTGGAGGAAAAGGAACATAATAAGGTGAGAGAAAATATTAGAAAAATGTAGTGCAGTTGTCAGATGATTTTGTCTGTCTTTGCATACCTACTACAGATTTTGATGAAAGGTTGTCTTTTTAAAAAAATGTACTGTGTACTCATACTTACCATAAATCTTTTGAATTTGAAGTTCAGTTTAGAAATGTCCTGGGAATATTGACGCATTATTTCTTCTTGTATTTGTCTTTTGAAACACACAGGCTCAAGCACACACACAGTGAGAATAAAACATTCCCCAAGTAACAGTCACCAGTGTGAGAAGAATTCAAATTGGCAGATAAAAAGTTAAAAATTATGCAAGTGTTAAGGCTGCTAATGTAATGTCAGTGTTCTAATGATAGAGATAATCTGTCAAGTCTCCAATGCACTGATAACTCTTACACAAATTTCTCAACTATTTATGAAGGCATTGCCACAAAAAAGAATGCTACTGTCATGTACAACTAATTAGAATGAATAAAATTAAAAAATTAAAAGAAAATAAGACACTTTTCTTTGTCTTATACCAAAACTTTGGGAAGCAATCTGAAATTCTTAATGGCAGAACAAAGTTTTATTTGTAAATTATGTTCTTGTGTTTGTAGTAAAATGTGGTTTATGTTTGCAACTATAAATGTACTATTCAGACTGAGATTGACAAAAACTCACCCCCATTGTTTTTTTGGATGGTGGACAGGACTGAGGTGTAACTGAAGGACAGATATAGTTAAAAAAGATAAAACCTGATATATGTAGCACACGTCCCAGAGAAATATTTGGTTGGACTTTGCCTGAAGGTTGTCCAGCAAGTATTTTTCTACTTTCTGGAAACTCGTTTTTTCTCTTCTGATAGCAGGAAGAGTAAAAGGACAAGTAACCATCACCATTCTGAAAGTTGAAGGAACTTCGGCCAAAGCGTTTTCTGCCAAAGAAATGACTCACGTAGGATCAGTCATATCAGATCATACCAGATTCAGGTCAGAGGAGGGTTGCCTCTTTAGCTTATTCTTACATTCATGAAACAAAACACATAATTCAAAAGATTCCCAGTGCCCGTAATGTAGAGGATATTCAACCAGTGTTGAGGCAACAGAGTATACTGGTTAAGAGCTTGTATTCTGGAACCATGTTGTGAGGATTTAAATCTCATCTTTACCATTCGCTGACTCTGTAATCTTAGTCAAATTTCTATTTTTTTCCCCTTAGTTTCCTCATTTGTGAAAGGAAGTTAGTGATAACACTTACTCTCAAAGGGTTGTTTGTTGCAAGGATTAAATAGGAAAAAATCCAGTATAGACCATGGTAGACCTGTAGTTACTGTTATGTCAGTTTTAACTGTTCCTTTTAGGGAATGAATAGGGGCTGTGTTTCAAATTTATGTTGAATATTCTACAGAATTCAATTGCAATGCTCCACTCTGAAGAGTGGTGACTGCTTATTATTTCTACACATGGAGTAATCACTATCTTCTTTCCTTGACCTCATATCCCACATGTAAAGACTCTGTATGCAGATGCTGAGGTGCTCCCTGGAGCCTGTCCTAAACCTTTCTCCTTAGAGTCATGTCTGGACTTGACCAGCTTCATGAGGGCAGGCCTGTGTCTTGCCATGGGAAGAGCGTCAGCACCTCAGCGCCTGGAACTATCTGGCACTTAGCAGTACTTAAAATCAGTTGCATCATCAAGCACTGTGTGCTATGCTCTGTGGAAAGCAAGATACACACAGTGTGATGTTTGTACACTTAAAGAGTAGCTGCTTACTACTAAAGAAGACAGGAGCAGCCGTGGACCAGGAAGCACCTCGGGCCACATGAGAAGGAAATTGGAATCTGTTCTTGGTTCTGTTCCTAACTGGCTGTGGAAAAATCATTTAACCTTTCTCAGACTCTAGTTTTTCGCTACCTATGAAATGAAAACACTAATTGATGCCTTACTCATTTTACGTGGATTTTTTAATGATGAAATTAATGTAGTGATAATTGTAAAGATAACTAGAAAAGTTAAAGATGATTAGATAATTGCAAAGGTGCTATTTTAATTCTGTACATAGAAGCAATATTTAGGAGAATGTTTTAGGAAAGAGCAAATATGCTGTTAAATTTTAGGCGACTGCTTTTTCATGAACTGGATGTAGACCCTTCAAGGGCATTAAAGGAAAATACTTTAGAACCAGTTTTTTCATGTATGTTGCCTTGTAAATTTTATAATATAAATATGTTATGTTCATACAAAGTACAAATCATGGTTTTATAAATTATGAAAACAAAGGCCCCCAAGTTTGTGATATAATAGATACACACTGAATAATGGATAGATTTTAGAAATTTTATAAATTTAACACATACAGCAAATAAAAGAAGCCATGATGCTATCCTCATGTCTGTGATTTCCTTTTCCATTTCCCTCTCATTTTCCTGCCCAGGGGCTAATTCAGTGTCGTGCATGGTTGTGTAGTAGAAAAGATCTATTATCAGTAGGAAAGGTTGTGTAGGTGGAATGTTAAGGTGGCCCTCAAGATTCCTGGTATACATCCATATATAATTCCCTGCCTTCTAGTGTGCACCTGAATTATGAATATAGTGGAACTTTAAGATTGTCAAATTACCCTTGGTGAGCCTGACCCAATCAGGTGAACCTTTACCTTCAAAAGGGACTCGGATTCCTGGAGGAAGATATTCAAAGTGAGTGGGATTCTCGTTATAAGAGAAATGCAAATCAAAACCACCTTAAGATTTCATCTTACCCCAATTAGAATGTCTATTATTAAGAACACAGGCAACAACAGGTGTTGGTGAGGATGTGGGGAAAAGGGTACACTCATACATTGCTGGTGGGTGTGCAAGTTGGTGCAGCCACTCTGGAAAGCAGTGTGGAGATTCCTTAGAAAACTTGGAATGGATCCACCATTTGACCCGCTATCCCACTCCTTGGCCTATACCCAAAGGACTTAAAATCAGATTGCTACAGTGATGCAGCCACATCAATGTTCATAGCTGCTCAATTCACAATAGCTAGATTGTGGAACCAACCTAGATGCCCTTCAATAGATGAATGGATAAAGAAACTGTGGTATATATACACAATGGAATATTACTCAGCCATAAAGAAGAATAAAATTATGGCATTTGTAGGTAAATGGATGATGTTGGAGACTGTTATGCTAAGTGAGATCAGACAATCCCCAAAATCCAAAGGCCGGATGGTCTCACTGATAAATGAATGATGATGCATAATGGGGGGGGGGGGGAAGGGTGGCAAGAATGGAGGAAGGATAGATAGCATAGAGGGAAGGGAGGGGTGGGGGCGAGGTGGGGGGTAAAAATAATAACAGAATGTGTGACAGATACCATTGCCCTGTGTACATGTATGAACGCACAGATGGTGTGACTCTACTTTGTGTACAACCAGTGAAACAATAGCTGTACTCCATTTGTGTTCAGTGAATCAATAAGTAAATAAAAAATTAAAAAAAAAAACCAAAGTGAGTGGGATTTTTTTTTTTTTTTTTTTTTGGCATAGGGAGAATCTCTGTTGCTTGTTTTGAAGATGGAGGAAGCCACATAGCAAGAAATGTGGCTGTGCTCTAGAGGCTGAGAGCTTTCTCTGCTGACCACCAACTATGAATTGGGGACCACAGTTTTACGTGAAGGAACTGAATTCTGCCATGACTACATGGTCTTGAAAAACAACTTTGCTTGCAGATGTGAAAACAGCCTGATAGACACCTTGATTTTAGCCTGTGAGACCTTGGCAGAGAAGCCAGAGTCTTTGTGCCTGGATTTTTGACCCATAGAACTGAGCTAATAAATTGTTCTTGCTATAAATTGCCAAGTTCTTGGCAACAGCAGGAAACTTGTGATGCAACAGTAGGAAATTAATAAAGAGAAGTGAAGAAATTGGCTTTGCCATGAGCATGCTACTGATTTCCTTTTTGTGAGAAATGTCATTTGATAAAAGTTCATAGGTTGGACCATATGAACCTAAATATCCCAGAATTATTTTGAGACAGGAATGCTGATTTTGGATCATGGATTTAGTAACTATAGTTCATCAAGTCATGGTATTGCCTACAGCCTTGCAGGCTTATCAAGAACAGTTAATTGATAAAATATGTATTTATAAGCAGTTTTAATTCATGCTCTATTTATATCCATTTACTAACTCTACCCCTGTGATTTGGACAAAGGTGAGTGACAGGTGATTGAAAATGTGTTCTCTGAGTAGATTTGGGGAGATGAGTGTGTGTTGTGGAGGTGGATAGAGAATAAGAAAGATTTGAGATGAAACAAATTCAGTCTCTGTGTGTGGCATCAAGGATTTCCCTAGGCTTCTGCCTGCGTGGATGACTTTGGAGGAAAGAGTCTTGTAAGGGAGATGTTAGTGTATGAGGTCCTGAAGAGCTGAGGTTGGAGAGAGGACCAGTTGCAGATAATGACATGGCATTGTGAATACAATTTGACTGTGGACAACATTTGAGTCCTATATATATAGAGAGAGAAGTTATAGTCAGAAGATAAAGATCGTTTTGGAGAAAAAATATGATATAGCCATAAGCTGGGTTGCATGGAACTTAGGGGACAGAATGAACTAGGGTGGAGGATTTTAGCATACTTCCCTTTTTCTCTTGAAGTTCAAGGCATTGTCCTGGTGATATGAAGGCCACAAATCATGATGGAATTGCCCAGAGACACACTGAGAGAACTGGAGAATATGGAACTCCTCACCTGGGGCTTTTAGATTATTTGGATGTAGGGTAGGGTGTAGATACAAGATATAGCAAATTAGGATGTTGATTTTTGAGGTCCCTGTGATATAGAAGTTTTAAAATACAAATTGGGGACTTAGAATGTGATTTGTGTGGAAGATGTGGATTTTGACAATTGGTGTATTGGTGCCAACTGAATTCATGGATGGATGTGGACAAGGTCATCCTGGGGGAATACATGGGATAATAAGAAAAGAACTCTGGATAAAGACTGCAGTGTTGGAAAGTACTATGAGGTTGTCAGATAAGTTTGGAGGAGAACTGGGACAAACTGGTATACTGGAAATCAAAGGGCAAAAGAGGTTTCAGATCTATACAAAATTTCTTACATGCTTTGTAATACCTGTTGCATAACTTTAGAGGAATTTAATGATCTAGTCATTCAAAGAAATTACTTCTCAGAAATCAGCCACCTTTGATGCTGATCCGTGCTTGTCACCTACAATATCATTTTCCTTTTAACAGTTCAGAAGGAAATAACCAAGCATTTCCTCTTGTATAATTAAATAATCATTACCTGCTAATTGAAGAAGTAACTTTAATTTTTAATTTACTCTTATGTGAAAGATAGCTTTTGCAATGACTTTGAGTCAAAATATCAGTGACTATTTCTTTGTCAATTAATGGAAGCAACACAGAATAAAAGCATCTTCATTATACCATGTCTGTATGTGTTTCAGCTTCTGAAATCACTAGTGTCAGATTAATTGAAAGAAGCATCTTTACACAGTTGGTTTTAAAAGGAGATCTACTTAAGTCAGCCAATAATAGTTCTCAAAGTTGGTAATTAATGAACTTAATAACTTATGTAATGTTCAGTTATTCCTTTTATGGTTAGTAGATCCATAAATGATTATCTGGAATAAGAGGAATATGCAATATTTTCATTTATATTAAGTATTTCAGAAAGCTAATCACCTTAACAGGAACCTAAAACTCACGGATGATTCAGTTTTTAAAAACTTTTGGTTCATGAGCTCTGTTCTTTTCAGAAGTTCCAGTTTCATAGTATATTTTTCCCCAGAGACTTTGGTGCTGCTCAGAGCAGCAATTTCCATCTTCAGAGCTTTTTTAAAAAGCTATCTTATCTGGATACTGATCTGTAAGGATACCTAAAGGGATAAGAAATGAACTATAGCTTAATTTCTCTTGCTTTGTGGGCATAATAATAGAAATATAGGCTAATTGCATGGAAGGCATTAGTAGAAACTGTTGCCTTCTCCTTTCCTTCGGGGTGTAGGGCATATAATGGAGGTACAATATGAGACTGGGTGAGGAATGCTGAAGGCTCTCGTCAGTATGCATGAACTTACACGTGGTGTCTAACCTTTGCAAAAGAATTTGGAAGCACAATGAGGAAAACATCAGGTGTGTTGGCGAAGATACCTTGAAAACCCTAAGGAAAACACTAGGAAGCATCAACAAATATATAACTATCTGAACTGTCAAGTCAATAATAAGACCTTGATGAAATGGAGAAAAGAAAAAGGATTTTCAGACAGGTCTTGTAGGTAGTGTATTTGTGCCTGGCATATACTAATAAAAATAAAATATTTTGCACTGAAAATATTTTATTTTTTATTTTAAGTTGATAATAATTGTGTATGTTTATGGCATATGATGTGATGTTTTGACCTATGTATATGTTGTAAAAAGATTTAATCGAAGTAATTAATATTAGATCAATTTCTATTTTGAAAGCCTTAAATCTCTCTGAGTTATCCTGCTAACAAAACCTAAAGATAATTTGGAAGCTTCTTCCTAAGAGACTTTAAACTTAAACATTTAAATTTTTCTTCTCATATTTCTATATATGTCTGTGGATCTTTCAAAATACTGCAGGTTTCACCAGAAACCGTTATGTAGAAACATGAAAATTCGATCCTAGCTAATTTTTAATATAACCACACCAAGCAAAATTCGCTTCACATTTCAAATGTGCGGCTCCAGTCAGCTTAATTTTACAAGCGAAACATTAAAGGTATATTGTCACATGCAGAAGCATGATGTAGTCTAAAGAGTATAACAAAGCCAGTTAATAACTGTGTGCTGTTTGGCAAGTCATTTAACTACTTTGAGTTTTCATTTAGGGTTTACAGAATAAAAGGAATGTAACAAGAATCAAATGAGAATTTTTTTGAAAAGCTTTGTAAGTCATAAAATTCAAGTTTAAAGCCATATAATCAAAATGTCATTTATCGTTAGTAAGATAATAATCACAACACAATGGTTTCACTTATAGCTCATATTGGTGTTTTTATATTTTGGTTTGTACTTATTCTTAAGAACTTAATGGATTGATCAGTAAAAACAAAGACCTATTTGTGAATAGACCATAAAACACATGCATGTGTGTATGTGTGTATGATTTATTAGAGTTGTTAATTTGCCATGATAGACAGCAAAAGGCTAAATAATAGCTGTAAGTTAAATGTTCTCTTTTGACTTACAACTCTACTCCTTATTGTTATCTAAGAGCAGAGGCAAAGTGGCCATTCCAGTTATGAGAAGGAGAGAGAGAGTCCAGTGTGGGTCCATGGTGTCCACCCAAGCAATGTGGATTTTCCCATACTGGTTCTACCCCATTTCAGTTCAAGAGCTTGGACATTTGGGCACACTTAGCTGAAGGAGAAGCTGGGGACATACAGCCTTTAGATTGGTATCTATATCCCACCTACAAATTTATTATCAGAAGAACAACTGATTTTAATGGACAGCTGGTATGTTCACCATGATGAGTACTACTCTTTATTTATTTCCCTATTCATGGAATTCATAGTACATTGATGATTTACCTATTAAATAGGAGGTCTTGTAGGTAGTGTATTTGTGCCTGGCATATACTAAGTACCCACATAATCGCTATTATTAACACACAAACATTCCATTTGAACAATGAACAAGAATGTTGAATTCTTGGTACAAAGCTTGGTATTATGAAAATGTAATAACATGTATTATGTCTATCTTTTATCTGTAACAAGTTTCCTATACTCATTAATTATTTAAAAATTGTGTAGACAAAAAGATTCTGGATTTACTAGATGTGAATAATTCCATGTATAAGCTTGCTTCAGTTTGCTGTGAGATAAACTGATGGTGGAAGGACATGACTTCAGAGGCAAGAGGAAATAGGCTTTCTTATTTTCAGAGCATTCTGTATCTATGGATTTGTTAGGCATGAAAAAAACTTTGAAATATATAGTGTCTTACTGAAAATTCTTCAAAATTAACAATTTTATCATTGCTTTATAATTTTCATGAATTATGAATTAGCTTATTAGACATGTCACTTCCCAAACAATGAAATTACATTAGTGTCTAAAATTTGAGGGGTTTAAAAAGTCCTTCCTTCTAAATGAGCCCTTCAATTTAAAAATGAAGCAGTATTAAATATTGGAATTTTGGTAATGCAAAATTAAACCACTTAATGACATATGCTGATAAGACTCTGCCTGTGGCGTCCTGCTGGTTGGGATGCTGTGGTGCCTGGTGCTCTTTGTACTGCCTGGGTTGCCACCATAGTGTGTGTGTGTGTGTGTGTGTGTGTGTGTTAACTCTGGAAAGGAAAGGAATAATAATAAGTGTAAAACTTATCACTGTGTTGCATCAGTTAGTTATGCATTTAATGAAAAAATAGTTACACCACTATTTAATGCTATGCTAAGCAAGCTTGTATTCATGAACCTCAAATTCAGCAGGTGCACTTTAAAAACACCTCTATTATATACTGTAACATAGTCAAGACAGAAAGAAATCTTTTTTTTTTTTTTTTTTTTTTTAGCAGTGGGCATGTGTGAGGGCTTTTCTTCTTATCAGGCACAGTTCCAGCTCTCTTGCCATTCTATAGGAGAATTTATTTCCATTTGTACAGTCATAGCATAGGAAGAGATCTCCGTACCTTGTGGTTCATGGCCAGTCACTTTATCATGGCAGAAAGCAAACTGTTTGGGGTACCTATTGTTTGATCAGAAATGTATCCAACAAATTATAAAATAAAGGGAGGCACTAACATGAATTTTGAAGTTAAATAGACTTAAATTCAATTCCTGGCTCTGTCACTGTGCAACGCTATCTGTACAAGTTTTCTTTTCTGAACATGAGTTCTCTCATTAGACTTCCATATAGACCTGGTGGGGAGACTAAATTGAAGAAGAATATATATATATATATATAATATCTATATATATAGAATATATATAGATATATGGATATATATCTATATATGGATATATATCCATATATATATCCTATGGATATATATCCTATATATATATCCATATATATATCCATATATATATATCTATATATATCCATAGGATATAGATATATATATATATGGATATATATGGACATATATCCATATATATGTCCATATATATCCATATATAGATATATATCCATATATCTTTATATATTATATATATATATAGAATAGTATAGAAAAGTAACTGAATAATCATGAAATGTTTAGATTAGAGTGTTTATGGTAAGATATTTGTGGTATTTTTTCAGATTCCAGTCTCTGTTCTTGGACTTTTGACCACTGATTTGTACTGCCTATTTTTGTTTTCCATAACTTCTAACTGGATGTGACCCTTCCTGGTATCAGAAGCACTATCTTGAATTAGTTGCTTTTACTTTTTCTCTGTCCTCTGAGCGGTTTGAATGGCAAGTAATGTAAAAGTCTCAGTGGCTTCAGATGGGAATATTTTTCAGGCTGATGGGCTTACCCTTATCAACTAAGAACTGTGGTATCACACTGATTTCTTTTTCTAACTAAACAGTCTTCATTGCACAAGAATAACCTGCCCTAGTATGAAAGCCACTTTGCTAGTTGACCAGATAATTTATTTGCTTTTTCACTTTGCTCCATTTATTTTGATCATGCACTGTGTTCCCCTTTGGAACGGGTCATTTTAATGTTGAGACTACAAGATATTGCCCAGTGATGTTGATCCAAATGCCCATCTTTCTTCAAAGATGCAACTTTGTCTAAGTCAGGATGTTTGGAGAATAATGAATGTGACAAAATAGTACCTGAAGTGTAATATTAGAAGTTTAGTCTCCTTGCCTGTCATGATACTATCAATTTTTATGAATATCAGAGTAACGAAGTATGCTACTTGATTGAGAACTAGTATGCCTAGGTACCTCAAAAGGAATACTGTATTCTCTCTCCCCACAGTTTGCTTTTTCTAGTTCTGCCCATCTCAGTTTCAGCACTATCATCCACTCAGTTATCCAACACAAATATCTAGAAGTTAGCCTTATTCCTCACATTTATTCTACCAGTCAGTTATGATTAACCATTAATTTGATTCAAAACATATTTCAAATGTGCTTCTCTTTCTCCTAACATCCCAGTCCTGAGTTAGCATCACCTTTCTTTAGCATCCTTCTCAGGATTGTTGTTTTCCAACAACTGTTTCTTTAAAAATTTTTTAATTTGGTGTATTATAATTATATATAGCAGTGGGATTCACTGTGCCATATTAGTACATGCACATAACATAATTTGATCAATCTCATTCCCTCATACCTTCCCTTTCCTTCCTCTCCTCCTTTTTCCTGGTCAGCTTACTCTACTCTGCTGATCTCCTTTCTATTATTGTTATTATTTCAAGTACTGCATTATAATTATGTATATATAAAACTATTGTGGCATATTCATATATGGACTTATCGTAATTTGGAGAGATAAATACCTAGCACATCCCAGTATCCTCCCCTCCTCCCTCCCTCTCTAACCCCTCTATCGACTCTGTTGATTGCCTTTCTATTTTTGTGGAATTTCCCTTTTTTATTCTTTTTCTACCTAACTTCTGCGCATGAGAGAAAACACTGGACCCTTGACTTTCTGAGTTTGGCTTATTTCACTTACCAGCAAATGCCATAGTTTCATTCTTCTATATGGCTAAGTGAAATGCCATTGTATGTATATATACCACATTTTCTTTTTCCATTAGTCTGTTGAGGGGCACTTAGCCTCTTAGCCTGGTTCCATAACTTAGCTGTTGTGAATTGTGCTGCTATAAATATGGGTATGCACATGTCATTATAGCATGCTGATTTTAGTTCTTTTGATTAAATACCGAGGAGTGGATAGCTGGGTTGTATGATGGTTCCATTCCTCATCTTTTGAGGAACCTCCATACTGTTTTCCAAAGTGGTCGTACTAATTTTCAATCCCACCAACAATGTGTAAGTGTCCCTTTTCCCCACATCCTCTCCAGCATTTTTCAACAATTTATTCTTTATGGAGTAGTTAGGGCAATGTTTTAAATATGTCAATGGGTTCATGTCTTTTTCATGCTTAAACTCTCTCAAAGTTTTCCATCTTACCTTGAAGAAAAATCTGCACCTTACTCAGGCTTATGAAGTCCTGCATGGTCTACAGCTGCCTCCTCGCTGAGCTTATTTTGTGATCTTCCTCTTGTCCTCACTGTGTTCTAGAGACCTGCAAACCTCCCTTTGCCTGGATAGCTCCTTCTCTGTAGTCATGAGATTGTTTCTCCCTTACATTCCAATTTCAGCCTGAATGCCACCTGTGGGTTGTGGGAGGGCTCATCCCACTGATTTGCATCTCGCTGTCACTTTTGGTTTCTCTTGAACACTGGGCACCCTCTGACCATTAGGCCCTAAGCTTTGTGAGAGTAACTTGCAGGTTCTCTTCATCCCTGTATTCACAGTACTTAAAATAGTGCCTGTCTGCAGTGGGTTTCATACTTACTGAAAGATTTTTTTTTGCCTTATATTTGAGTACAACTTAGAGTTTGCATCTCAAATAAGACTTACCTTTGCATAAATTATGTAAGGGTATTAAGTGATGGTAAGTTGTGTCAATTTACTTCATGTGTTTATTTCCAATTGAGTATAGCTAAAACATTCTGATTTTAGATCAAAAGTTAGACCAATGAGACCATGATAAATTATACACTGACTCGGGCAAACAGGAACATGAAAAACAAAAATGAGAAAAAATAAATAAGAAAGACCCTGACAATTCATGATGTACAAAAATATCATTCATGGTTGCTTATCTGGTAGGTGAGTTATTCAAGTCCAAGGTGATCAGAAGTTTTTTTCATGTGTAACTGGCATGTTATTTCTTTTGAGTTGGAAATAATTTCTGAATTTGTTATCAGATTACTCTAGTTCATGAGTTTTGTGGCATGTTTCTCTCTCTCTCTCTCTCTCTCTCTCTCTCACACACACACACACACACACGCTTCTTGTCTGCATGCAAAGAATCATATCATTTGAAGTTTGTTTAAAAACAGTTGCCAGTTCTATCAGTGTTTGAAAGAGATTAAGAAATCTCTGCAGTCCAAAGCTATGTTGCACTCAATAACTCTTTAAACTCAAATTTCCCAGTAATGTTCTAAAAATAAAGCAGCATAAACAATAAATATCTTAGAAAAGATGACTTCTACATATTTAGAATTTCTTCTAATTTCTTGCTGTGAGTTGATTTCATAAAAGAAAAAATTCATGGATGAATGAATTAATATTACTCCCAAGACTAGCAAGTATATAAATGTCTTCAGAAATGAGACTTCCTTAAAATATTTTGCATATTAGAAAGAACTCAACATATGTGTACTGGTGATATTAATTGCTATTCCTATTTCAAATAAAGGTATTTTTTATTGGAAAATGTGTTAGAAAATCTTTGCAGTGTTAATGATGAATGTAGTGGACAAGCATATTGAACCTGAAACAATATGGTCACTGTTGTTATGTGGCAAAACTAAAATTCAAATAACCAAGGGGAGCAAGTGAGTCCTGAGAAGAGATATATAATTTGTTTTGTTTTCTTCAAGAAAAAGAAATGAGTCTTTGGAATCAATATACATGTGTAAGGAACATATTTACAAGTTACTGGCACTTGGGGACAGCTCAATACCTGTTAGTTAGCTAGTGTCATTATAGGGTTTACAATATTCCTTGTCTATTGTTCATACACTCCTGGAAGTTGTACATGCTGTTAAAACACAATGTTAGTGTTCTCCTAGGGTGTGTAACATCTGACAGTGGCTGTCTTTTCAGGAAGCAGTTTAAGACCAAGCTGGAAAGGTATAATTCAGCATGTTCCTAGTTTTGGTCATGAATTAGTTGTATGGAGGATAAAGGATTAGATGCCATCCTGTCCCCTTGGATTCATAATTGCAGATAAGTGATTTCCAGAAAATAAACAAAACAAAGCTTCAAAGAAATCTGTTTTGTTTCTTTCCTGCCTCTGTGCCATTAGGGATTTGCTGTTATGGCCACAGACAAAATAAAAGGGGTTACAGGCTGTGATGGAGCTGTAAGACAGGAGTCAGCCTGGAGAACAAGAGGCTACTTTGGAGCTTGTAAGCATCAATGACTGCACGGATTGCATAAGCTAATTCCCTCTATGAAAAATGGGGTACAAAAATCACTATTTCTCTTGTGATTAAGATTTTTCATGATGGTTTTGTTTATTTCTACAGAGCACATGCTTTGCAATATCCCCTCATATAAACTTTTAAAACATGGAGTGAAATTTGTGACATTCAGGTTTCAGTCTTGAAGTGGCATCCATCTGTCAGTGAGGGCACTGGTGTTGACAATACTGATGCATTCAGCAAGTATGAATTTGTCATTTCTACATTTAAATGATTACTTGAGATCAGAAATACCTGATGGATGCCATCATACAGACTTATGTCATACATCATATTTCTCTGTGATGGCCAAGTACCACGAAATATTTAAAATCCTAATGAACTTAAAGATAGTATTTGACTTGGTGAAGGAGAAATCCTCTTAACTGACTCTTTTTTTTTTTTTTTGCTGGGGGAGTAATATTTTGAGTTTGAGTTTTTCCATTTCCATATTCTAACAGAAAGTGAACCCATTTCATGATTTGACTAGCATGACATATGAACGCCCTGCTTAGCTATTTTAAGAACTTTTCCAAGAAGGTAGGTGGAAGACAAGATAATTGCCCTTTGTGTACCAGCTGGGAAAACAGCTTAGCTTTGATATTTTTCAGTTTTTCAAAGAGAGCAGAGGTGAGGTTATAAAAAGAGAATTCCATCTCATCTTTTTTTTTTTTCACATCCATCCTACAATTTTGTTAGTGCCAAAATGTGCTAAGATGTGTGGCTGATTTGCCTAGGTAATGAAGATGTGCCATTGTAGCTGAAGAGAGGCCACAGAAGCAAAAGTCAGCCTGTGTGGGATATTTGTCATTTACAATTTCTTGAAGGTTCCCTCTGTAGATCTAGTTCCTGTTTTTCGTTTGTAGCTGTGAGAACAGTCATCACAATGTTGCTTGTATTAAAAATTAAAAATGTAGAGGTCTGTTCTGAGTTGCACTGGAGTTTGTGTTTTCAAAGTGAGGGAGGCGGATGAGACTTTTTCTTTCTATTTTTTTAAGAAGAATTGTAGGCTAGTGGCTGTGGAATTTTGCTATTATAGAACTGTGGAATGGAATTTGTAGGTTTGAAGATCTGAGACTAATAATTTTCCTTTTCAGAAGAACCTGAAGGAAGCAAAAGGTAAAACCCAAAGTTATTAAAAAGAAAAGGAAAGCAATAAAGAGACACATAGCAAAGTTTAAATAAATCATTTCATAATGTAAAAATGCAAATCTAATTGTGAAGTCTGATGTTTTATTAGTTTTTTCAATGACACCTGAATATTTAGAAGACACCTGAATATTTCTTGGAAGTTCCTTTTAGTGTTGTAAAGAGAGTAAAATTATGTCTGATATGTTATCATTTAAAGAAATTAGGCTATTCCAGGAAGAGGAGGATTATTTTGCCTTTTATTTGAGTGAGGAATTCTGTTTTTACTTTTCAGTTACTAATTCTCAGTAATCCTCTCCTTTTGAAAAAATTGCTATTCTAGTCACACAGAAATGATAGGGTTTATCTGCAGATTTTCCTACATGCACTGGTGCTCTCCAGAATCCACTGGCAGTAATAATTGTAACTGGCTGTTTCTAAGGCAGTGTGATTCTGAAGGCTGTTGGTGTGCTCTGTAATTGACATGCAAGATAAACCCTAAATTTTCCTTTTATCATTTTGTCAATAAGACTGAACACAGGTGTAAATGTTATTATTGAGGCCAAATATCCTGTGTGTAGAACTCAGTGTTCTAATTCTAATCCCATTATTTCATAGCATAAACACATGCCCTCATAATTTTTGTCTGTATACATGATGCCTCTTGGCTAATAAAACTATATGATTATGCCTGTGCATAAATTGGTTATGCCTGGTCATCCTTTGTGTCATACAGAAACACACTAAGCATAAATAAAAAATGTTTATTTTAGACTCTGGGCCTGTACCACAGATTTTATCACACATCAACACTGATTTTGCAAATCTGGATGTAATTTGGAGTTTCTTCAACTTTGTTATAGTATTTTCATTTGTAAGGCTAGGCAGGGAAATGAGAGCAAAGAGGCTATCCACTGTGATCATGATTGTGGATTCATAGAACTTAGGCCTGCAACAGGTTGTTGAATATTTAATTTTTGTAATTTGGAAATTCCTGTTCCTATTTACACCACATACAAATATTGTTGACATTTGGACTATTGTTAGGTGTTCGGGTTCTTCTGAAAATGAGGTATATCATCTTAATGGACTCTTTTTTAGTAAACTACACAAGTTGTACATTACATTCTGATTTCATGCAAAGCTTCTACTCATTATGAAAATAGCTTGCAGAATATGCTTCCACCATGGCTGGGTTTTGGAACTAAACTCCTTGGAGGAAAAAACAAGGCTGTATGATTTCAATATTGAGGAACATAGTGTTAAAATATAGCAAAAACAGCCTCTAATACTACACATAGCATTCAATTATGTATGCAAAAACCTCATATTGTTAGTCAAAATAGTAAAATTAATATTTATGACTCAGTAAAATAGAGACAATGCAGACTAGACTTCTAGTTTATAAAATGGTGCAGATTTAATAGCAGGCTTACAGCGGGGATTCTCAGTGGTATTCCTACAATGATAGTTATCAGAGCTTTTGTGGATTATATGAAAACCATGCTCATTTGAAAGCTGTCTTGACCACCATTTTGTTAAGATGGATTAATATATAGTGAACCCATGTGCACCTTAATGTCATTTAGGAATACAGCTCAGTCAAAAGTTACTTTTATTTAAACATTAATTTGTATGTTAAAGAAATGGAATGCTTAATGATTATTGTGCAGAAATGCTTTTATTTGGATAAGTATTTTAGGGTATGCATACTCTCTATTGACTCCCCTGAAGCCAAATTTGAAAAACCAAATCCAACATATTTGAGTGATGCATATTTTTTCTTTATCCCCCTTCCACTGTTTTTGGCCCCCAAGTTAACTCTGTGTTCCCTCTTAATCTTGTACTGGCAGTACATTGATAAGAAAGCATAGGTAAATTGTGTATTGACACAAACTTCTTGTCTACATATATGTTGATATGATTTGGAAAAATTCTCTTTTTATGTCCCCAAAGTGCACACAATTATCTCTTTCCAAGAACTGAAGAGATAATGTTGTTTAAAACTGTTAGGTGAAGTTTTTAGTAAAATTTGAAGAACATGAATTTTGAACTGAGACTCAGAATGCTGAACTTAGAATTCCAACTCTGTCACTTATTAGCTATTTGACCTTAAGTAAAATAAGCTTTAAAAATTGCCTCTAACTCCTAGTTTCCCCATCTCTAAAGTTGTCATGTCACAAAAATTACACAGGTGTTGTAAGGAATGTTATTAGTGTATACTCAGTGCCTAGTACTGTCTCAGGAACAGTTAGTGAACAACAGATAACAGCTGTCGGTATTGCTTTTCTACAGTTATTTCTTTTTAAAAAGTCCACAAAAATTAGTATTACCCAGTCTATTCTATCTATGTGTATAGCCACCTTTCCTAGGTGTGGCAAACAAAAACTATTACTTTCTTTGCGTTTGGACTCATTTTCAGGAATATCTAATACATGAACAATGATTCAGTTTTGCTCTTAAAGGTTTTTAGTTATAGGAAGCCTATATGCAGCAACTCTCTTTGACCACAATATTCCAAATGTCAGAACACCTGATGTCCTTTTGTATAACAAGGAATTTATTGTATAAATAGAATTCACTGGACAAATGGAAAGACAATGAAATATGATTTGATTAATCATTAAGATTAACACTTTGGTGTCTCCATATCTGCCTTTCTATCAAAGGTGCCTTTTCTAGGGTTGGATACTGAGTGGATTCTGTTATAGAAAGTTATCAGGGATGTTGACTAAAGGTTGACCCGAACTGTAAATGGAATACAGATTTCAGTTTCCTCCGATAAACATTAGTGGATAAGTGAATAAGAATTTTATAATCAGATATGGTTCCTGGTTTATTCTTAACACAATGTAGATATGTAAAAGGAAAAATGATAGTTATTGGTTTAGATTAGCATTAGGATTTGCAGGATTATTCCATGCTAAGATTTAGGGGAAATTTTAATAGTAAGAGGAGATAATTGCTTTTACCTTTTACAAAGCAGCTATCATGTATAAAAATGCTAAAATGACTAAGTAATACACAGGAGGAAACTAATCTTCTAAAGGGAATAAGTAAATGTACTCAGGAATCACAAAGAGCAGTTATAAATTTGCCATTTCAGACTGAATGAATGGAAAAAACTTGCATTACAAAAAAGACAATTATCCTGAAGTGATAGAGTACTACAAGTATTAACTTAGGGAAAGTAAAAAAATTAATGCATTATTAATGCATTTTAATGCAAAAATTTAATTTGTCATTATTAAAGTTTTTGTGGAAACATTTCTCTATTGTGCAATAGAAACTTAATATTATGCAGTTTGCAAAGTTAGTGTTTGGTTCTGTATCACAAAATACATGGACTCCAATAAAAAGTTCTATTCTAATTGCTATATTGAGGAAGCTTATTTTCTGGCTTAAAACTCTTCAAATCACTCATATATAATATTAATTGAACTAGAGTGTTATTCGAAGTTTCCCATTTTATTTTGCACATGACCAAAAGATGCCACTAATAAAATCTTTTCCTTCATCTTCCCAGCCCAGTCTCCATTTATAGTCAAAACAACTTTCATCCTCAAGCATCCCCATGGAGCTAAGCCTCTAGAGTTGTGTGGCAGGCAGAATGTCTCCCCAAAGAGGTTCATGTCCTAATCTTCAGAACCTGTGAATATATACCTTACATGACAAGGATGTGATCAAGGGTAAGAGCATAGAGATGGAAAATGTCTCTGGATTATCCAAGTGAGTCCTCAATGACATGACTCCCTCAAAATAAAATGCTTTTTTATGCTGGATCAGAGAGAGAAGATAGAAGGAAGAAAATCTGAAAAGTGAGAAGGACTCCATCTACTGTTGTCTAAGGGGCTTTGAAAGACAGAAGAAGGGGACCATGAGCCATGGAATGTGATAACCCTTAAAAGATGAGAAAGGCCTTTAGCTTATAGCCAGCAGAAAGATGGTGACAACTGGTGTCCATCTGTAAGGATCTGTATTTTATCAATAGCACAAGTGAGCAACACGTGGATTTTCCCGTGGAGTCCCCAGAAAGGAATGCTTTATGCCAGGATACCTAGTCTGGTGAGGCCTTTATTGTGTGTCTGACCTACAGAACTATAAGACGATAATAAATTTGTGTTGATTTAATCCACTAAATTTGTTACAGCAACAATAGAAATCTAATCAAGGTAGATTTGCCCTTCTACTGCAGGGTCATGAGGAACCCTTGCAGATGATATACTTTACTCTGACGTAATAACTCCATTTGTTACTAGGTTTTGGCTCTAAACCCCTGTTCCTCGTAAACTGCATTGGGCTTTGCATGAATTTCCAGCATCTGTTCCAGTTTCTGGAGTAAGAAATATGACTGAGAACAGTCTTGGTGCGCTCCTCTGTTCTCCCTGCCAGGCCCACACTTTGAACTTGACACTTGAGGTCTTATTCCTAAGATGACAGAATGATTGGGGCCACAGGGAAAAAAATAGTCTCACATCTCTTCCTGAGATTTAGAGCAGAAAGAGCTTCACAGCCACTCAAATGTTCTCAGATTGGTGTGGGGAGAAATGCTAGTTAGGCACTCTGAGGATTGTCTTTCCCTGCCAATTCGAAATAGCAAACACTTCAAAATAAGGTTGGAAATCAAGAGAGCAACAGAAATATTCTTTTAAAAAAGGAATTCAAAGTATTAAAAGTGTATTGCATACACCAAGAGAAAAAGGCTTTTAACCTCTTGTCAAGGTCACACTGAAAGCTCAGGTATTCTAGTATTATTCTTATCCCCTTTAGCATCCCCACCTCAGGTGCAAGAAGCTTGGGTTCCCCCTAGAGGACAGACTGTGTCATTAACAGTCTTAGCAAACATTTTAAGACTGCAATTATGATCTTGAGAATGAAGGATTGCATCTGATTCTACGTAAACTGGCCAAGGGGAATCTTACATTTTGCATCTCTTTGGGCTGGGCCTCCTTTGGAACTCTTGTTACCATGTCTTCCTCATTCTTACAACACCAGCAAGCATTCACTGGAATACCCTCCTGTTCACCGGAATACTTGCCAGCGTGTAAATTCCTTGTAGGCAGGGTTTTTTTTGTTACTTTTGTCAACTAACATGTGTTCAGAAGTTATAGAATTGTCAGACTTGATATCTTTCAGGTGCTTAGTACATATTGAATGAATGAATGAATGATGCCTTCTTACTTTTCCAATGGTATCTTTTAGCTTTTCCTATTTCTGTAGTGCCTCCACTTTCCAAAATTAATTCTCATTCCTCATAAAATAAATAATTTCCTAGTTGCAATTTGATTACAATTATATTAAAAGCATATAGTAGGTCTGGGGTTGTGGCTCAGTGATAGAGCACTCACTTAGCATGCCTGAGGCCCTGGGTTCAATCCTCAGTACCACATAAAAATAAAATAAAGGAATCATGTCCACCTACAGCCAAAACAAAATATTTTTTAAAAGGCATATAGTAAAAATATATGCTTTTCTCTGTCATGATTTGTAACTTTTCCTTTGCCACTACATGGTAGGATATATTTATCACTAACAACATCCCTCCAGGCATCTATTTTTCCATGGCTGCTCAGGACAGAAGTCAGGAGCTAAAGTACAAGTCCTACAAAGTGGGTGGTTTTGAAGAAAAGGATTATATCTTTTTTTTTAAATTTTAAAATTTTGTTCTGATTAGTTATACATGACAGTATAATTCATTTATGCACTTTGATATATCATACATAAATGGGGTACAATTTCTCCTTTTTCTAATTGTACACATTGTAGAATAATATAGGTCATGTAGTCATATATGTATATAAGGTAATAATGTCTGTTTCATTCTACTATCCTTCCTATGCCCATATTCCTCCCCTCCCAAAACTTCCCTCTACCTAATCTAAAGTAACTCTATTCTTCCCTAGGCTCCCATCCCCCCTTATTGTGAATTAGCAGCCACATCAGAATGGCAGTCATCAACAATCAATGTTGATGAGGATGTGGGGGAAAAGGTACACTCATACATTGCTGGTGGAACTGCAAATTGGTGTAACCACTATGGAAAACAGTATGGAGATTCCTCAGAAAACTTGGAATGGAACCACCATTTGACTCAGCTATCCCACTTCCTTGGTCTATATCCAAAAGACTTAAAATCAACATACCACAGTGACTCAGCCACATCGATATTTATAGCAGCTCAATTCACAACAACCAAGCTATGGAACCAATCTAGGTGCCCTTCAATAGATGAATGGATAAAAAATGTGGTATATATACACAATGGAATATTACTCAGTGATAAAGAAGAATGAAATTATGGCATTTGCCAGTGAATGGATGGAGTTGGAGAATATCATGCTAAGTGAAATAAGCCAATCCCCCCCAAAACCAAAGGCTGAATATTCTTGTGATATTTGGATGCTAACCCATAACAAGGGAGGGTTTGGAGGGGAGGTATAGAAGTTCATTGGATTAGTCAATGTAGAGTGAAGGGAAGGGAGATGGGAAAGACAGTAGAATGAATAAGACATAACTTTTCTATGCTCATATATGAATATACAACCAGTGTAACTCCACATCATATACCACCACAAGAATGGGATCTAAATTGGAATGGATTGTACTCCATGTATGTACAATATGTTAAAATACACCCTACTGTCCTGTATATCTAAAAACAAACAAAAAAAAGAATTCATAGTGAAAATTCAAGGGTAGTACTCAAAGAAAAGGGACTGAGTTCATAATTTCCAAATTGTGTAAAGTAAAAAACAGAACAAGAAAGAAACTTCAATAATTTATTATAAAGCAAGAAAGGAATAAATAAAGGAAGCATAGAAATTGAAAGAAAAATAGAAAGCTCAATATAATATAATAGGAATAAACTCATATCATGATGATTCTGAAAGAAAATAGTTTGAGAGATAATGATGGATACAAGAGGAAAAGCAAGAAAGGAGAATTACTAAGAATTTAAAAAGGGGACACAGTAAGAGTAGAAGGATACTGTGAATAATTTAATGATAATAAATTTGAAAACTTAAAGGTGGAAAAAGTTTAGAAAATTACTTTCTACCAAAACTCAGGAAGATATAGAAAACTTGAAAAAATTTAGAAGCATTCCAAAATCAAATCAGTAAAACTCTTCCCCTCATTAAACTCCAGGCTCATCTAGTCAGTCTTACCAGTAAATTCATCTCAAAGAACAAACTTTTTAGCATTCCATCACAAACTTTTCCAGGAAATAGCAATGAGAGGTACAGTGTAGTCTTGACACCAAACCAGAAAGGAACAGTGTGAGAGAAGACTCGTGGTCTTTCTTAAGAAGGTAGAAAAACCCTCAACAGAATACCAGCTAATTTTGTCTTGATTAGGACTAACACCTCTCACTCAACTTCTACGAAGAATTTTTTGGTTATACCTGAGGCAGACAGCACCTCTTTAGCTACTGAGGGACTGTGGTCAGTGGGTAGTGTGTCTGAGGTGTTTCTCAATTTTCATTTTCCATGGCTGGACAAACAGTTGTGACCTGAGCTTTTTTTTTTTGTTTTTTTTTTGATGTAGGATTTTCTCATTCTCAGGTGTTAAGATTTATGTTAGAGCGGACCCAAATTTCCAGTGACTGACTTAAATCAACCTTGAAAAGTTGCCAAATGCAGAGATGGAACTCCATCGGAATGGTATTGTTTTATGGGAAGTGGGGTTAGTCAGGGAAGCCTGTGAATCACAAACTCCTATTTTTTGAATGTTCTAAACCTTCTTCTGCAAAGTCACTATTACAAACTGGTTAAATTATATATATAAAATAATAGTAATTTAAATTTAATTATATTGCCACCCTGATGGTGTTATACATCAGGATAACTTAGGTTATGTTCAGATATTCTGGTTAGTTGTTTTTATAGCATCATGTTCTATTCAGACTTTCCAAAATTAGAGGAAATAGGGAATATTGATTACTACAATAACATATTGCTGAACTAAAGAAGAGAAGGTTTTAAACTCTAGCAAACTAATGTGTGAACTGCTTTGTGCTACTCAACTTCAAATATACCCCCCTCCAAAAAAAAAAAATAAAAGGAATTTGAGGAAGTGTGTAGAGCAATAAGAAGAGAAATATATTTTCAGTTTTCAAAAATATAAGTCATAGCATCAGGAATGAATTTTGACTTTAATACAAAGAATACATTTTCTTATATTTCTTAGAACTTAACATATCTTGGGGATGTATTAAAATCTTGGGTTTGAGTGGGAAGAAAATGACAAGCAAGAGTCAGGAGTTTTGCATCTTACTTTTATGCTTATTATTATGCATAATAGTTCTCTATTGACTTCCAAAGTTTTTTGATGGCAACTTAAAATAATAAATACATTTCAATTGCAATCCAATATTTTTACACAGACATTAACTGAAAAATGTTTTATGAGAAGAGATTTTATTATAGGTGTGATATACTCTAATATTTCTATTCCTTTTTATTTTGTTCTAATTTGTCATTTTACTATAAAATGCAGGCTATGAAACACAAAATTGATTTTTGGGTCCCACTACTAGTTTACAACCTGCAGTTTGAAAAGATACTATCTAAAATATAATTAGATTGCTATTATCTCTTTAGGTAACTGTTGATCTCCACTATGAAACATTATTTAAACACAATCACTTGAAATCATTTTTTTTCCAGTCTTTTTAGTTTGTCATTGAAATATTGGCACATTAGTAATTGTGACCTGCATAACTAACACATAATCATCTTTGACAAGTTAATTCTGCTACTAAAGGTAAAAATTAAACCCAGTGGAAACTGAAGGTAGAAATAACTATATCATTGTAGTGAATTGACTACATGGTATGTGGAATTATCAGCTGGAGGCTCTTTTCTATTTCAGGCATTTATACAATCATTCTGAAATATGGACGTTAAGTGCTGATTGTTGTGGTTGTTTCAATCTATTTATACTGCTTGAAAAAATTCCACATCTGGGTGGCATGTAAACAAGAGAAATTTATTTCTCACAGTTGTGAAGGTCGAAGTCCAGGATCAAGGCAGTGGCAGACAAAGCGTCTGAGGAGGTCTGCTTTCTGGTTCACAGGTGGTCATCCTTGTGCTGAGTTTCCACATGGTGAAAGGGGAGGAGGCTCTCTGGGCCTCTTCTGTAAGGACACCTATCTCATTCCTGAGGGCTTGACCCTCATGGCCTAAGCCCCTTCCAAAGACCCTGCCTTCTAATAGCATCACATTGGCCATTAAAATTTAACATGAATTTTAAAGGAGCACATTCAGTCTATAGCAATAGATCTAAAGAGGTCTATGAATAACTTCTGTTTCTTAATCTTATTTAGAGTACAAACATACTATCTTAAAAATAAGATTCTGTGATGAAATCATGTTTCCATATCTTAATTGTGATACTGCTGTATAATTCTTTACCACTGACATCACCAATAAACGCAGGTCCAGGAAATGGAGCATTTTTAAATACCTTGAAATGTACCCAAGTGTTATATATTTAGAACACTGCTTTATAGAATAGAATGTTGTTTTATGTAAAGTAGCAACTTTCACATTTCAAGAATCTGGGAGAGCTTTATAAAAAAAGGCATTAAATATGAACTGCTACATTTTTATTTAAAGTTTATGAGATTCCAGAATTAACCATTATATTGCCTTTGCTTTAGAATGCAATTCATATTAAAATATGCCTTCCCTTTCTTTAAAAAAATAGGTTCGGTTGACTAATGCCAAGTATCTTGTACCTTGAATCCATTTCCTTCAGGCTGAAGACATTAAAGTGAATTCCCGGATCTTGCTTGTTCTGAAATTTAAGATTTTAGCTTCTGGAACTTTAGTTGTGAAATGCTGCTTTGTCGGGAATTCAGTGAACAAGCCTTCATATTCAATCCATGGCACTAATGGTGAAAGGGCTGAAAAGGCAAAGTATGAATCTTTCAGTTTCATTTCCATGTTTGAATATTTGCTCATGCAGAATCGATTCAGAGCTCAAACTATGGAATTTGCTACTTTGCATACTTTTTTTTTGCTTTTTATCTGTCTGGTCTGCTTGATGATACAATCCAAAAATGCTGCTTTGGAAACCTGTCTGTAGCAGTAACTCTTCTCATTCACTGGAGGTACACAGCATAGCATTTATTTTGAGTTGAACTCTATGTGTTTCTTCCCTAACAAACCACTTGACCCAAGTCCTGGTTTCTTTGCAGTATAATCTCTTGTTTGTCATTTGGAAGGTCAAATGGTAGTAAATCAAATCTTACCAAGGAAAATAAGCATATTACTAAGGACTAATATTCATTCAACATTTTCTATGGATTAGGCTGTTTTTAGTAAATTATGGATATTATCTCATGTAGATGTCACATCAATTGATAGGTTCTAATATTACTCCAATTTTGTAGCTGAGCAAATTGAAATGTAGAGAGAAGTTAATTTTCCCAAAGTCACTCATCTGTTAAATGATACAACCAGGATTTGAATTAGAGAATTTCATTCCACTCTGTGGTACAGCTTCTAAACTTGCAAAGGAGTGCAAAAGGGTAAGGATTCCCCCTTAAACGTTTTCTAGAAATTGACTTATTGAAACCCATTTTGTTGGTATTATAAATGCTTTATTTTATGCTAAAATAGATTTTTTTTAATAAACAACAAATATTTTAGATCAGTTCACATTCAATAGTTTGTTACAAAATTTTTAGCTTTTTAATTGATTTGTTTCATTTCAAAGTAACATAGTGGAACATCTATTTCCTATATTCATGTAACACTGTTATGCACTTTGCATTTTAGTTTTCAATTCAGGGTCTTTTCAGTTTTTAAATTTATAAAGGAAAATTTTCAAAGGATAACTAAGACTATTTTGAAAAGCAAACCAAAAGATTTAATATATGTTTTTAAGCAGCATCTTATACTGATCAAACAAGTAAAAATCTGCTACTGAAAAAATATTAATCTGGTTTGCATAATATACCTTAAACTCGGAGAACAAAAATTAGTTGGGGAAAAGGGGAAAATGTGCTGATTGCTCTTTTGTATGCTCCTAGGATTAAATATTGAGTCTTTATAATATTTTGGCTTATTGCTCAATTCAGAAATTTTGAGCAATAAAAGAAAATATTAACCTTTCAATTTTTTGTTCCTATCACCTTTTATTTCTTAAATCAGTTAATGCCAGATTAACTTAATTTGTTAGAGAGTCAGAATGAATTGATTTCCTTTCTCAGCAAAGTTTCAAATAATAGCTATTCAATAATAGCTAACTTATTTGAAAGAAATTATGCTATCCATTTTAAATCTACTCTCCTCATTGAGAAAACAGTATCAGTTTCTGGATGCAGCCTTCATTTACGACTAAAAATGAACTTCTCCACAAAATCTGCAGGTTCTTTTTAAAACCCTACTTTTATATTTATGTCCTAGATCAGGCCCCAAAGTTCTATAACAATTGGAATTTAGGAAGAGCAGCTTTCATCATTTTAATGGAATCAATGGAGCCAGTTGCCTACACTGAGGACCTACTAAGTGTTAATTCATTGCCAGTGCTAGGATGGCAGGGTGAGCAAGCGGAGGACTATAAAATAAAATATTAATGAGTCAAACTGTCCTGCCATCAGTTGCTTAGAGCACACATGGTAAGACAGAATGAGAAGGTGAAGAAAAAGGAGATATTGGTAAATGTGAGAGGCACCCAGGAAGATGTTTGAGTTAGCTGTTTTTCTAATTGAAATTGGAGTTGGCAAACTATGGCTCGTGGGCTACTTGTGGCTTCTAGTGCTGCCAATTTTTATAAATAAAATCTTCCTGGAACATAGCATGCTCATTTGTTTGTGTATTGTTTCTTACTGCTTTTGGTAACACAAGGGTAGACTTAGTAGTTGCAACAGAGACCATATGTACTGCAGAGCCTAAAATATTTAACATCTGGCCCTTTTTAGAAAATATGTGCTGATTTCTGGTCTAAGTTATATATAAAAATTATTTGCAAGGTCTCTTCAAGTTATCATATGTATAGGTATAAATTGATGTACTTGGGTATTGTGGTTGGGAATAGAATATTTTTAAAATGCCATAATGAATAATTAAATTTTTAATAATATGAAAGGATATGTTTAGGAGCTATCTCTGGTAAAATGCATTTTTTATTGCTATAATTCAATTTTAAGAAGAGATTACTGTGCATTCTTTTGTATGAAATTAACTTTTATTTTGTATGGAGAAGTAATTCTTAACAATGGGATATTTTGGTCATATCTTAATGAAAACTTTTTCCTGCATTTGATATTACATTGCTAATAAGAAATCGTAGATATTAATTTTCTTATTTGCAGAAGATTTTAGCTGGAACTAAATTGCAAGGTATTGATTGCATATTATTTTGAGTTGGTAGTTATTTACAACATTAATGTGTGATACTTAAGTTTCATGTTATGACAAACATTAGCTTTAAAATATGCATACAGAGTTTGATAGGAAAGTATTCTATTAGCATAATCAGTTCAGTTTTTAAGGGGTAGATGGAACATCATTTTTGAAAGAATAATAGCTTATGTATGTTTTGGTTTTATTTAATTTATTTAAATAGTTCTTATGGTCACATGTCATGTAGTTCTAAGGGCTAAAGTGTCTCCTACTGCTGAGTGACATTTTACACATTGTTCATGCTATGGTCTAACCTCACGGATTGCATGTTGGCTTCTGTCCTTATGTTTCTATGTCTTTGTGGTCAGTGACAGAGATGCATGATGCCTGGCTCACTGTGGTCCTAAGTAACTGAAATGCAGTACCCATACAATGAGAAATTGTACATTTTGAATTTCTCCTGAAATTCCAAAATATTCTTGCAGTTCTTTCTCCTACTGAAAGTTTATTTAAAATACAATGGGAAAGAGTTATCTAAATGTCTGTTTCCCACCCCAGACCTTTTAACCCTTCATAAGTAGGGACTGTGCTTGATCCATCTTTTTATTGTCGGCATAGAGCTTGGGCAAGCAAGCTCTATACACATGAGAAGCAGGGCAACTGGTGATAATATGATTTGCATTCTTTACTACAAAAATGGGCATTTGTTTCTAGATCTGGATGAAGTCCTTTTACACGCTGTAAGAGGAAGGGGAGGAAGAACTGATGTGTATGCCTCACTGAGTTGATGATCTGAATTGTCGAGATTGCTGAATGGATGAATGGGAGAGTGGTAATTAGACTCCTAGCTGTCAGGAAGCACGGAACTGAAATATTAGAGCAATACCAATAGCTGATTTAGCAAAAAAGTATTTTTCTCCCCTCTGGTATAATTTAGCAACAATAAGGATGCTGTTAAGGTGTACTTGCTCAGAGAGAGTGAACTTTCAAACTGGAGAATGTTGGCAGTTTGGAAATCCTGGAGAGCTCTTCCAGAATGAGAGAAGGGAAGGGATCTAAGTGTGCTTTATAGTTCAGATACTTAGAGCAGTGGTGTGCTGGTAAAAGTTTAACAACCAGCTCTCTAAAAGGGGACAAGAAGTCTAATTTGTAGTATTTGTCTTTGGTGGAAATACTCCTACTATGGCTGATATATTGTGCAGAGTTTGGAAGAACTGCACTAAATCAATTCTCAGAAGCCAACCTGAGCCAGCCTTAGCACATGGCAAGTGTAAAGTAATTTTACTTCATGGTTGTAGGGTTTTCCTGCCAGGTAAATAGAAAATATGTGGTGTTTCATGTTATTAATTAATAAGTATAGATGTTACCATTTGTTTTTCATATGCAGGAGGAAGTGGAATTGTGTAAAATTTGTAATGAAAATTTTATTCTTTTTATATTTTGACATCTTGGCAAGAAAAGCAATTATAATTTTCAAAATCTGTGCTCCCTGGAAGGCCAGAGGGCATGGTCTCAGGGATTTGTTTTGCTCTTTAGTGGTAGAAACAGTAACATTTCAAAATTTTATTTCCAAAAGAATGAGCTATCTTGAAGGTACAGGAAACAGACAGCTTTGGGGATTTTTACCCCAGTGAACCAGCACACTCCAATTGCTCTAGCCATTATTCTGGTTTTCCACTTGTGACTCTACATATTTTTGGAGAGTAAGCCACATTTAAGTAAATTATTCATTTCGAATATTCGGTTGGCAGCATGTAAGTTTTTCTAAGCCGCTTTCTGTTGCAGGTAACTGGTAGCAATGCTTCCCTGCCTCACTACACTAGTCCTCTTAGTGTGCTATGCACCTGGAGTTTGTCTTCATTATGCATTTTTTTATTAATATTTCTTTTTAGTCTTTCTTTGGGTTGCTAATTTGTCCTTCAATAAACAATATATGTGCAGAATATAACTATAGTTAGAAGTTAGAATATAATTTCATTTGGAAACCTGTTTTTCATATTCTTCTATTTTACCTTTATTTGTTGCCTTTCTTGTAAGATCATTTATGACAGAAAACATCTCTTAGGATAATTTACACATCTCTTCATGAGAAAAGGCTTTACCTTTTCCTTATTCTCCCACTTCTTCCTAAACTCAGGGTAGTTAGCTTCTTCTGTTGTTCAACTGAAAATATTTTAACTGAGGATCTTTTCTTCTCTCCTCACTGCTTGTTCCCTGTAAGATCTTATCTAAACTCGAGGTTTCAGGTGCTTCCTTTCCCTTTCCACTACTACTGTGTTGGTACTTCCGGCCTGATGATAACAATTGTCTTTACATCTTTGTGACTTTGAGTCTCTGTTTCAATCTACAGTGCTGCCAAGCATCTCAGATGAAAATATGACCATGTTAGGTGTATATGGCTGCCCTTGTAGTATAATTTTGTACCTCTTTAAGCAAATTCTCTGTATTCAATATTTAGAGGACTGCTATGTAGGATGGGAAGAGTGGAGGAGGGGTGCTGATAGCAGTTTGTATGGTTCATTCAGTGGATCCACACTCCTCCCTAAAAGGCAGATGACCACAGCTACTTGGACTTATCCACTGAAGACAGCACTCTGCCTTGTGAATCAGGTCAAAGTATTGTTCTATGTAGCCTCTCCTTGTGAGCACTTCATGTTAATATAGTTTGCTTCCTTGTGTTAGGTTTTGGTTGATAGTTTCTTAGTAGCCTGAGCAACTGCATGGCTCTTCTGCCTCAATGTGGCTCTGCCAGCCTATAGATCTTTTTTATTTTTTTCTTTGTTTTTAATCTTGAGTGATAGATTTCTCTTCTTGGTCTAGGTGTGGTCAATATGTACGTAATATACAGTGGAAATAGTCACACCTTGCTGGTGGGTGCTTCATTTACTGTGTAATAACTCAATCATGATATCAAGATTTGGCCTAAGGAGTTATACAAAATCATTTAGTTCTCCATTTTATTAATTCTATTATTTAGATAATTTGCATACTGAGTTTACTTTGGCTAAGGCTTATTATATAGTAATAAAATGAAACTAGTGGGAGCAAAAGTAATAATGATTTGATATAATGCCATTATGACCAAAGCTTGAGTGGTAAACACAGGGGTAAAAGGCAAGAAGGGAAGATTCAGAAATTTGGGAAATAAAATCAGAAGAAATTGAACTGCTATGTGAGAATTTTAATTTCCAGCATCGTATGGGTGTTAATGCTGTCTTATATCTGCTTTTACCAAAACTATTCAAATTAGATATTTGAGAGAGAATTTTCCTTATTGGAAGCAACCTCTTTCTAAAGTGATCACCAGAAATTATTTGAACAGATTAGTTTCAGAGATCAGTTTTCATAGCATCTGTCCCTTTCCTTAAAGCAGGAATCTATGCGGCTGTGTTTTTTGTTTTTCCTGAGATATTTTGGAGACCTACACGTGGAATACTTGTGAGGAGGTTCTTTTTAGGACCTTTCAGACTGGGAAAGTGGTTGAATGCTCTCCACTTTGACACATTTTGGCATTCCAAGAAATCTGAACTATATTATTTTTTGTAGTACTGAGGATTAAACCCAAGATTTGCACATACTAGGGAAGCAATCTACCAGGGAGCTGCATCCCCAGCCCTGAACTATATTATTCCTGATGGTCTGTAGACTGAAGTAGTAAAAATAGCTTATAATTATTACTTTAAAAAATCTCTCATAAGTAGTAAAAGGATCATTTCCTTACATTTGTGGTTATATGGGCTACAAAGAAAGAAAATAATTTATCAATTATCTGGTTAAATGATGTTTTTCTGTTTAACAAGTATTTATAAGAAAATACCAACTAACACTTTAAATAAGTTTTAATGTGTACATTCAAAATTAAATTAATGAAACTTAATAGGATTCTGTGATCAAATAAAGCTTACACCTAATCAGATTTATTTTTCATTATTTCTGAGGTTGTTTCCTCTGTTGAGGTGTATATTGGCAGTAGTGATAAATTTATATTATGTAGAGTTTTATCATATAAAATAATGTGGCTTACACATCTAACTTAATCATCAGAATGATCCTGGACATAAGATGAGCTGCTATATTGAGAGAAAACTGAAGTTTATAGAGGATAGGACTTGCCAAATGTCATACAGCTTATCAGTGGAGGAGCTAAACTCCATGCTTTCTGACACCTGGCCTGCCTTTGTCAATTCCTTCCTTCCTCTCTTATAGATCCTGCTACCACTGTGGTACTGAGTAGGCATTAAAATTGGTCAAACCCTCTTGATAAGAGTAATTCATTACCTATGAATAAATTAGTGTATTTGTTGATACTTCAGTTCCTGACCTAATTGTTATCATTACCTGTTTGCTTTCCAACATTTAAGATGACCTTAGTTTTTCTGCACACATTTTCTATGTTGGTTAGTTTCAGGACTAAAATATGAAAATGCATTTAACATTTTTGAGCTTTTCTGTTTAATATGTTGAAATATTAATATCCTTTAATGAACAGAGCAGTAATCTGTTAAATAACCTTCAGACCAAGACAAATCCCTCAGCTTCATGGTGTTATTCATGTATCGATCCCAACCAGTGTCTTCTGGTTTAATAAAGCCTAGGCAATTAGAATGAAGCATCCAAAATAACAATCACGCAACGATATTTACTCAGATCTGTATGGTGTTCTACATTGGTTAAAAAACAAACAAACAGGTTTTGCTTACATAAGTATTATTTTACATTGATAGGTTTGTTCTGTGTAGATAGTCAAACTGAGGGTACTTTTAGCTTCATTTAAAAATATTTTTATCAGTAAGATAACAATACACCAAAATCCGGAAGAAACGTGTTTAAATGTTAACATCTGCTTTTTCCCCTTTCAACGCTTGTAGTGATTTATAGCCCATAATAAATTAGGTTCTGCATATCTTTTTGTGTAGTTGGTTGAGAGAGAAGATTGCAGAAGTTTTAGCTTTTATAGTGTCTTTTTTTCCCCTTTAATCTTTGTTTCTGATCAGTGAGCCACGAGCTTCCTAATTGGACAGCAATAAATCAGGGCAGAACTGACTTATCTTGACTCATTTTTCTGGCTCTGATATATGACAAACATGGGAGTAGGTTGAATTTGGGGGTCAAATACTATCAGAAATGCTCTTTAATCTTTTGGGATCTAGTCTTGGTTTTTAAAGATCAAATTATAGAATTATTGCTTTCTGAATCCATTGGTATGGCCTTGGGCTACTTTGACCCTTGATTCTCTGCCTATCGGGGGCTCCTTATTTCTGTAACTAGTTTTCTTCCTTTTTGATTTCATCATTCGTCTTGTTTTCTCTCAGATTTTCTTGTTCTTAAGTTCTCTGTTAGCTCTCAGATTTCTTGCTCTGGTCTTCCTTACAGGAGTTTGTATTATTTCCCATCTTTTGTTGGCTCTCTGCATGCAATCCTGGTTTGGGAAGCCTCCTTGCTGTTAGGCGTATTTGTGTTGTGAATTGTGAGGTTTCCCTCATACTGTTCCGGATGGCCATTGTAATTTGATTTTGGTAAGGGGAGAAGAAAAAGGAAAAAAATGTCATTTAGATTCTCCACATGTCGTATTTCCCAATGTTTAAAGCAGGATCATTTAAAATAGCCCCAGGTTAATATCTGGCACCTCAGTATTGGGTTGATGTTTTCCATTAGAAGACATGGCAAAAGTTTGTAATTTTTGAAAGCATAACATCTTTACCCATAAATATTTTTAATGCGTTATTTTTTACTTAAAATTTCAGAATCTGCATTACTTTGCTTTGAAAGAAAAGGATAAGCAGCTTTGCTTTAATGGGCCATTTCTCTGGGGAGTATATTATGTGCACCGCATGATGAAATCTAGATTTGGGTCTCTTGTAAGTTATTCCTAGGAGAGTATGAAACTGAAAAAAAATTTATTGGCCACATTCCAACCACCAGTATATAGTATTTGATGAATAACTAATACAGATAATTAACAGATTAAGAGAATGTGTGAGCCCAAGCATGAACAGGGGAGTTGGGAGGGAGGTTATCAGCATAAAAAATGTTGGAAATGAACAGGGCAACTGGAGCATGAATGAGATCAATTTAATTTGTAGGAACTTATATTTTCTTGCAATTATATAGTCGTTTCTAACCATGTATGACTTCAGCCATGTCCACACCATGTACAGAATATCTGTGCCTCAGGTGTCTGCCTAATGGGTTAGTTAAGCTTTTCCACAAGGAAACCCATTGTAACATCCAGTGAATGGTTCAGTCTGTTCTTTCCTTTAAAAGGAGTATTGTCTCCAGTATCCAAGGCCTTAAAATGTCAGGCACAGTGATTTTCAAAGGACCCAAGGAACCCAGGTAGAGGTGTTTTTTTTCCTGCCAAATCTGAGAAGCAGAAATCACCCTGACCAATCCCATATCTTATTCTGTTTTCTCGAGGTCTGGAAACTTGAAGGAGATTGCTTGTCTACCTTCTCTTTCCATCGTACCTGGGAGTGATTTTAAGCTCAGCTGTTTACCAGCATTTGGGAGTCGATATGTGAGAAGGAAGAAAGAAGATGAAAGACTTCAGTTCTCATGGACTTTTCCAAAACTAATTGGCCCTGAGTTGTTTGGCACATAGATAATGTCTGATGAAGATGGTTGATTTACTTGCAGTTCTGAAGCAGAAAGTAGAGCCAGATAAAAGGATTAGGGATCTGAGTTGAAAATCACTTGCTGTCTGCAAGCTGACTAATGGTTGGTTCTGTTGGTTTGCTCCATAATCACACCTATCTGGTGTAAGCCAGAACCCAGGCTATTCAGGTGTTCTCTGCTTGTGGGAAATGCACATACTTGGTTGTGTTTTATCCACAGAGTCGGTTGCCACTGCTGCCCTTTGGTGGCCCCTTTCCCAAACTCAGGTTCCTGGGGTCCTTGTGATCCATTTCCTCTTACCACTTCATCTGCAACTAGAACTACTGGTACTTTAAGTTGTATAAAAATGATAGCAGCTTTAAAATATTAAAATTCTCAAATTATTACCAGTTTTGCTAGCATTAAGAACTTAAACTAAAAAGCGTTGGACAATTGAAGACTAAAGGAGGTTTTGGAATCTGAGTTTTCTTTGTATCTCAAAAGAAAAAAATTACAGTTCTCTAATATTATAGTTCCCTAGTACTTATTGCCTGCTTTCTTCAGAAGGAAGATACAGAACCTTAGGATTGTACTGTTAGTGGATTCTCAAGTGTTACTGAATCTGCAAGTGTTCATTTTGAAGATTAAAAAAAAGGCTTACAAATTGTGGAGGATAGTTGCAATCCTCAGAAGTAATTAATAGGGGATTTTTGAATTGAAGAGGAATTGTTCTGCCTTGGAGTGTTAGGACAAACACAACTTAAAACTTTTCTGTGTGTTCCTTTGCTTATTTTATTTTCAAAAGCAGTTATCATAATTGTGAATATAGCCTTAGATCTAATGCTAGCAAAACATTTACAGATCTTTAAAAAATGCCATTGTGTAGGGATTTATGGATTAAATACAGAAAGGCTATCACATGTTATGTAGAAGATATAGCCCTTTCCTCTGAAAAACTTGAACTTCTTGAGAGGTACTTAACTATAAGATGAAGTTCCAAAAAATTTGAGGCAAAACAAAGCAACAACAAATAAAATTTAAAGGTATATGTAATTAATTCTTGAGATTCAATTACCATAATGATTTTAATTCAGTATAAATATTAATCCTGAAACAAAGCAGGGTTTAAGATACATATTAAATATTGTTAATTGAATATTACATTTTTTAAATTTCTATTTTAGGAACAAAACAATTATGCATCAATGTTACTTCTGCCTTTATCATCTATGGCTGGCATCTCTTTCTCTCCTTTTCTAATTTTTATTTTATAAAAGCATTGAGATCTGTAGAAATTATGACGTTTTGATGATGAAGACTCCAAGGAAGGGGAGGAAATATAAAGTGCTTACACTTATATCCTGGGGTGAATCCAAGAAGTGGTCACCACCACAGGGTGTGCTTAAAGATTGGGCTGGAGGCAGCACAGTTAACTTTGCAGGACAAAATACACTGAGAGCCTTGGCTGTACTGGGACAGGCATGGAAATGAAGTATGTGCTTCAATACAGATGAGGACACATTATGAAAAGGAATAGTATGACAAAATATAGGCTTATTGTCGAGATGTAAGCATTTTTATAGCTACTGAGAAACCCAGGCAGACAGGTAAGCTGGGATTGCCAGAGAAACATTCAGCCACTTTCAAAGTTTCAGCTACTAGAACAGGACTCAGGGTGAGACTGTGAGTCAGCAGGGAGATTGACTAGGTAAAGGCTACGTCTCAATTTTAGAATAATACATGCATTATGCATGTTATCAAAAACCAAACAAAAACCCTACAAACTTGCGTGAAGAAACTAGGGTGAATCTAGGTGATCAGAACTGAGGTGCAAGCCCTTGAATTGGATTAGAAGCCAAGAAGGTCTATGCTGATTCGTTTGACCCTAAGTTCTGGGCTAGAAGTGTTGATTGCATTCCTCCACAGATCAGGATTGGCCTGAGCATCAGGCAGAGTTGGCCTTCCAGTGCTTTTGGTGGTGGGGGAAAGACAGTAGGACTCTGTCTTGAGAATTCCTTTTAAATGGGAAACAGATGCCATGGTTGAGGCAGCCCTTGTGGAGACTTATCATTGTGGTCACTATTTACAAAAAAATATATATATATATCTGCATGTATATATATATGTATATATATAGCATTAAAGTTAAATATATGTGTGTGTATATATATATATGTAGTATTAAAACTACATGGATATATTAAATGTCTCTTCAAGATGTTAATACTTCTGTGATTTTGAAAATGAATATTTAACAAAAGAATACGCCTGTTCTTCTATTTTAAGCAATATTGAATCTTGTTTCAGAATTTAAAGCTGAATGAACAATTGCCTTAAAATGAAGCAGGATAGTTTGTTAACAAGTATCTCCTAGGTCCTCTGAAAAATCTTTATTAAACCATAAGCTTTATTTACTCTTCACTATGGCAAGAAAACATGATGTTAATAAAACGTACTTATATCTTATATTGTACCATGTCTTTGAGTTTCTACTACTCTACCAAGGAGAGGAATTGAATATATACAATTCAGATAGTGAGCTCCATATTCTGCCTTGAGATTTCCTAACCACATAGCCAGTTATAGTTATTCACCTGATCAGAAAAGCCATTTTACTAATACATTTATGGGAAAAATATTTTCTTTTTGCACCAATAAACTCTGTTTACCTTAATGTGAATGGTGCCACTTTATATACAAGTTTTCTCAGAGAAATGTCTTTTGACCATTTCCATGAAGTTATAAAGCTGTAATTTCACAAATCCACGTTTAGTGCCTACCTCATTTTGATACTTATTTCATAGATTTCAGTAGTCCATATTGGGGGCCAGGTAGGGTTTCATGCAAAGGACATGAGTTTTAGGGCAAGAGACAAGTTTGATTATATAAATATATATACATATATATTATAATATATAAGATTTTATTATGTAACATGTGTAATATATCTTATATATATTTAATGTATCTGATATTTTCCCTCTAGTGTTTTAGATACTATGTAAGGAACTAATTAAATCAATAATGACAGCACATTTATAATTTCATGCAAAAATTAGTTCTTTCTCAGTGTCAGTTTTGGATCCAAACAAAGGAGATACTGCTTACTTCAGGACATTCTTTTGAGAATAAATGATAAAAATCCTTCTGTATAATAAGGTCCTGGTAGACATATAAGGGTTCATTATTATTCTTTCTTGATAACAATTCAAAATGTTCAACTCAAATGCTCAAAAATGTTTCGAGATTCCCTAATCATATGTCCAGTTGAAGTTTACCTAATCAGAAAGTTCATTTTATAGGGAAAATAATTTTTGAGGAAATTTCTGTGAAATTCTCATATGTCCTTCTTTAATCTAAATTCAGTTTGATCCTTTCCCCTCTGGTCCTATGGTACAGCATTTCTCTCTCTTTAAACAGGGCCTCTTAACCTGCTTTGCTGGTACTTCCTTTTGTTCCTGTAAATAATGGCATATTGGTCTCCCAGGGCTGCTGTAACAAGGTACCAAAACTGGGTGGTTTTACATAACAGAAATGTGCTGTGACACCGTTGTGGAGGCTGGAAGTTTGAGATCAAGGTGTTCCTGCAGCCATGCTCTCTCCCAAAGGCTCTAGAGGAGAGTCCTTTTTCACAGCTTCTAGATTCTAACAATATCTACTGTTTCTTGGCTTCTAGTCATGGGCTGTCTTCTCCCTGTGTGTCTTTCCATTGTGTGTCTATCTCTGTGACCAAATTCCCCCTTTTTATAAGGAATCATTCCTACTGGATTCAGATATTCTAATGATCTCATTCTACTTTGATCACCTCTATAAATGCTCTATGTCATGGAAAGAATACAGTCTTATGTCTTCCATTGGAGTCTGGCTGTGTGTTGTGTGTGCTGTGTGTTGGGGGGTCACCTGCGATGGTCATACCTGAGGGACGAGCCAAGTCTGTTAGTGTATTTCTCTTCTGCATTGTTTACCAGGTTAAGTTGAACATTCAGATGCAACCCTGAGATATAAAATGAGTCAGAAATAATCATGTGGAGGAATGTTGCTCGAAATGAGGTCCACAGACCAGCAGCCTCTGCATCATTTGGGAGATTTCAGGAAATGGAGATGCTTGGGCCCCATCTCAACCTAGTACATCAGAATCTCTAGGGGTGAAGCTCAGGTGTCTATTTCAGATTCTTCAGATTATTCTCATGTATCTTGAAGAGTAAGCATGGAATTTGAGGGTTTTTTTTTGGTACTGGGGATTGAACCCAGGGGCACTCGGCCACTGAGCCACATCCCCAGCCCTATTTTGTATTTTATTTAGAGACAGAGTCTCACTGAGTTGCTTAGCATCTCACGTTTTTGCTGAGGCTGACTTTGAACTTGAAATCCTCCTGCCTCAGTCTCCCAAACTGCTGTGATTACAGGCTTGCACCACTGTGCCCGGCTGAACTTAAGTATTTACAGGTCACTGTAGATATCTGCCTTGTGAAAATGGTGGGGCTTATGAGTTGATTTCACCAGGAGATAAATAGATAGATAGATAGATAGATAGATAGATAGATAGATAGATAATTATTGGGACTGTTTAAGTACCAGGTTGAAGGCCACCTCTCCTTTTAAACTTCTCCCTTGAGTTCTAGAAACATTCGCAGGCATACTCATGGCAAAGGCAGCATTGATATTGAGGCAATGTAATGTTAATTTCATCTCAGTTACCTTTAAAAGTCCTATTTTAAGCTCCATTTGGCAACTGATCTCTTTCAACATTGCTTAATGCTCTGCTCTCAACCATCACGTTTTTGCTTTACAACTGCTCATCCAGAGTGAGGAAGAAACCCAGTGAAAGGTGATTTTCGTTTGTTCGAGGAAGTGCTATGCACATCAGCCTCTTGTCCTCTTCAGGCTGACACGTGCAGCATAAATTATGGTGATTTATTAGGAATGAAGAAGCTATTCTAGTGCCATTACTCAGCAGTTTTCATGGAGTGCTCTGTAAATAGGAAAGCATTTGTCATTTTTGGACAGATCTGGAATAAATAAAATAGAGAACCAATAAAAGGTGCAAAGAGTTTTAGGTATCAAATGTTGTATTCATGAAACTTAAATATCATTACAAACTAGTGGATGCTCTTGAACCTGAACATTGTTATTTCTAATTCTGCATTTCCTCCTCTGCATTTCCCCTGCATTTGAGCTGTATAAGTCTCAAATTTGGTGTGTGGTCTAGTATTTTCTGTGTGTCGTGTGTAGATAGTCACTTGTGGCAAAGACAGAAACTGTTCCTCTGTTTTGAAAAGATGTGGATATCTTCAGAGGCAGATGCTGTAAAACATCATGCTGTAAAACAGTAATGCAGTGATGAGCAGCCAAATTAGCCAATGGAGTGCATGTAGGAGAAGGCTGGATGCAGGGTTTGGAATAATCTAAGTTATGCTGGAGAATTTTATGACTACCATGTGTAACATGGTTTATTTTTATTTTTAAAAGAAATCGAGATTTCAAATGCACTCATGATACAAAAGGTGAGCAAGAGGAACTTTTCCTTTCTGGGAACCTGACATGTGTACATTTCCAAGTGATCCCATGCAGTCATGTTCTTGGCATTTCATTTTTCTCTTCTTTTATATTAAAAGTATGTATGAGCTTTGATATATGCATATTGATAAATGTTACTATAGTCAAATAAATTAACATCCATCATCCCACAGTTTCTCATTTTTTTTGTAATAAAGCACCTTAAATCTACTTTTTAGGAAGAGTCCTGTATGCAATGCAATATTATTAATTATAGTTCTCATATTGCACATTAGATCTCAAGACTTGTTCCTCCTGTATATCTACTATTTTGTATCCTTTGATCTGTCTCCCATTTTCTTCTACCTCCCACTCCCTATACCCTATAATACTGTTTTATTCTCCATTTCTGTGTATTCAGTTTTCAAGAATTTTAGACTGCACATGTGAGATCCTGCAGTATAGAAAATTTTCAGAAACAAATGAGTGAGAAATCTGATTAGATATTCAATTATGTAGATATGTATTTATTTATCCAACTTTATTGAGTATTTGAAATATAACTGGGTAAAATAATGCATGTTATAATTTATACGTATCCATCCCTGACAAATTAATAATTAATTATATGACTATTACTAATTTTGCTCTTGTGTATAAAGTATTCTTAAATTTTAGTGCTCATCAGAATATGGTATGCAGGTTCTCTTGGGGATTTTGTTAAGAGAATAGATGGCCTTCCCCCATCGTGGTGAGCCTTTTTTGATAAGACTGCAGCAGGATTCAGGCCTATATGTTTGTAAAGGGCAGTGTAGGTAGTTCTGATGTCTACCAAAATTCATGAGTCTCTGTGGTAAATGTTTGGAAGCAGGCACGATGCATGCTATTTATTTGTGCATGATTGGATTAAGAACCATATGCTTTTTTAAAAATCAGGAGTTCACCTAGAACTTTGAGCCAGAACTCAAGGGAGAACTATTTAATGGCTGTTGAAGACTTAACCTGGCTCATGGGTCAGAGGAATACTGTTGGTGGTGTTTTTCCATTCAGCTTGCTTAAGGACATTGGCTCTTGTTTCTTGGTTATTGGTTTGAATGAAGCTCATCCTGCACAGATGGGCAATAGTTTGTGAGCACAGATGGAGCAGGAACAGCAAGTTCACTGGCAAGGCCCCCACACAGGAATGAGCAAGAGAGGAAAAGACTAACGCTGAGGCAAAGGCACAGAGAAAAATAAACATTCACCTGGTCATTGTAAGAAATGCTCCCTTCTCTAATGTTTCTAAATAAGACTGTACATAACAAATCTTTTATGAGTTCATCCAGAATTATCTTACATATTGTCCATAAATTAAATACCTTCCAAGCTCTCATTAAATAAAAATAACTAGCAATGTGGCAGATTTGGAATAGAAAGAATCCTCAGTGAGAAGTTCCATGTTTTTCCTAAAGAGCAGAAGGAAATGAGTTAACAAGGATGGAACAGTTGATTGACTTCTGTTTCTCACCAGTAAAAGTCTCAAATTAGTGCAGCTTGAGACTTTTACTAAAAAAGTTATAACTTCTGGTGGCCCAACTTCTTTATTTTCAGTATTTGATACTTGGTTTTGATATTTGATTTTCTAGTTTTGAACTATTCTTCAAAGGAGCATAAAATACAATCCTTGCTACATATTCTGTTTTAATCTCCATTTGAGTTTTATTTCCACCTCTTTTCCAGTAGACATCTTGAAATTCCAGCAATTCATTAAGAAATGTTTTATTGGGCAACCACTATATGGAACATTACTGTCAGGCTCTATGGCAAATACTGATGCAAAAAGGCCTGTACAGTTTCCCTTTGGATAAATGAATGAACAATGGGGACATACTTGGCTTGTGGCCCTGTGCCACTTCCACTGGGGCAACTTACCTAATTTAGAACATCTTAACTGACTTTAGGTAGTGGTTCTTAGGAGTGATTTTTGTCCCCAAGGGGACAGTTAACAAAACCTGGAGGCATGTTTGACTTTCACAACAGGAGATGAAGAAGAGGTGCTATTGGCATTTAGTCGATTGAGGCCAGGGATGCTGTTAAGCATCCTACAGTATTCAGGACAGGTCCCCACTGTAGACTCTGATTATTGTTAATAGCACTAGATTTAGAACCTACCCTAGGGATTTGGCCTCTGCCTGCTTCATCAGCCTCATCTTTATCCTCCCCTGGCTCTCTCTACTCCAGGCACACTGACTTTCTTATAGTTCTTTGAAAAACCTCTGTTCCTTTTCATTTTAGGGTTTTTGAATTTGAATCTTTCAGAGCTCAGCTAATAGTGCTCCTCAAAAAATCCTTCCATACTTCTCTCACTGGGTTGGATTCCCTTTCCTCTCAAAGTACCATGTATTCCTGTGCTTGGGACCTTATTAATACTTCTAGTTAAATAGTCTATTGTATAATTGGTCATTCACATCTTACCTCCCCTTTACAATTTAACCTTCAGAAGGGCAGGAACCATGTATTCACATGATACTTTGCACTTGGTAGTCACTCAGTATATATCTCTACCATGAGTGAGTCATCAAGTAAGAATATACCTGAGAGTCATTTATAAAGAAATTAGACCCATTGCCACTTCTGACATAGAGAGGTTTCCTTTTCCCTCTAAATCTATAAGGCATTTCTATTTAAACAAATACCTTGCATTAATCATAAATGGTTTTATATAGTAGTTGTATGCAAAGTAGAATAATCTTGGTTCTTTGGATGTGATTGTTTTGATAGGAAAATCTTGTCACTCTTTGCTTTTTGTTCCCATCTTTGCTCTCCTTAATGCTTACCCCTTTTGCCTCAGTTAACTCACTTTCTACTTTATTTTTGCATTGCTTGTTAAGAAATTAATGAGCATTGTTTTTAATATTAAGAAAGATGATTAAAATTTTAAAATTCTATCAAAGCTGTACTAGATTCTAAGATTATATCATCTAATTCTCCAAACTATAATTTTATAATAGTTTAATAATATTAATATAATAATACATACCTACTATTGACTGTGGAGAAATCTGTGAGAAATTAAATTGAAGATTAATGATACAATTTAGAATTGAGAATATGGGATAATGTTGTGAGCCAAACATCCAGCTTGGCTCCCTGTCTAATATATACTTAGTCAAATGTAGTTAGCATAATTAGGCAGCCTACACAAAGCAGAAGCGTTCATCCTTTAGATTTTTTTCAAATTGCAAACAGACTGAATATCCTTATTAAATTGATTAATCTATTTATTACCTAAAACAAATCAGCATGAACATTATAGCTAAAAAGAGTAATAAGGAAATTTGAATGACAAGTCATATATATGAGTACATTTGAAGAGAGTGAGCTGACTCATTGGCCTTTCCTGAGGTGGGCAGGTCAAATAAACATTGGACTCCGTTAATAGGAGTCCATTCATTTGCCAGGTGGAGTCCAGCTTTCCTCCTGTTCCTGTGAGGGCATGGGCTTGGCAAAGGGTGTTGAGATCAAGGTGAAGATGTTTGCTGCTTGATACTATGGGGTAATAAGAAACATGTGAAATGGCTGTTCATAATGTCATGTAACCATTATACCTATTTATGTGTTGACTAGTTGTGATGATGACCTGTAAATTTAAGGACTTTGTCTTATACATCCTCTCCCCAACTGCTTTCTCTCTTGTGCATATTATTAAGTTAATGCTTCTTGAATGTATGAATCAGATCAAACCATATGAAATTGCAGATACTCAGCTCTTTTTGACCTAAAAAAATTATGTTTTCATATAGCTCAGATTAATGTATATCTAAAACTTGCCTTAACTTTTCCATAGAAACAATGTTCTAATTAATAGTGAAACAAACTTTTAATAGTACTATTTGTACTTATTTTAGGTACTTAATAGCTCAAATACATTTTTATAGACTGGCCAGAGAAACTGGCTAAAATTCTGACCAGTGATTCTGTAGAAAAGTACATCTCAAGTTATAAACATTCAATTTAAGAACATTTGGTATATAACCTGATCATAGGTTGGTGACATATATCACACAACCTGTAAGAATTTTCTGCAAATGTGACAGATCATTAATAGAGATTTTTGCTTGTTTTTTGGTTTAGGATTAGCAATTAGGAGAGAATGGCTAGAGAATTTTGTGATGTCAGTGTTGTTGGACCCCGCCCCCCCATCTCTTCTCAAGGTGCTGATTCTCTTGACAAAAAGAAAGCTTTTCAGCTGGGCATGGTGGCGCACACCTGTAATCCAAGCGACTTGGGAGGCTGAGTCAGGAGGATCACGAGTTCAATGCCAGCCTCAGCAACTTAGCGAGGCCCTAAGCAACTCAGTGAGACCCTGTCTCCAAATAAAATACAAAATAGGGCTGGGGTTGTGACTCAGTGGCTGAGTGTCCCTGAGTTCAATCCCTGGTTCCAAAAAAAAAAAAAAAAAAAGAAAGAAAGCTTTTCATTAGGGCATAGGGTCTTTGAAATATGATCAAACAGATTTATATGCAGAATCATATAAAGCAAATCTCTTTCCTAGGGGCTTGTATGTTCTGTATCAGTGACCTGCAATAAATTCATTTTTAGTTGTTATCTATTTCTTGATCTTAGGGCTTGGGGAATTCCTTAGCTCATGGACATTATCCCTCTAGTCACAAAGGAATATATGTTTGTTTATGAAAAATCCCATAGTGTGAATGGGCATATGGTAATGTTTCATAGGGAGATTTGGGAAGGTGGTGTTTCTGCCAAGAAGTTATGTAATCCACAATAATTTCAGCCTTGGAAAAGCAAGGGTAACACCTTGAACTCAGTCCTGCTCCATGGACAGGATGGAATGACTTTCTAGGTACTGGTCTGACTGCCATGGTCATGCAAGTGGGCTGCAGTTCACTAGCTGGGAAGATCCTTAGCTGGGGGAGAGGCTGAGATTTGGATCATAAATTTTTATTTTCTCCCCATGTCTCCTGAGGGTGGAATAATAATAAATAATTACAAAATAAAAATAATAAAATCCTCATTGTTGAGAGGCAGGATATTCTCAGGTGAGAATGTTGCTGCTAAAGCTAATCTTGTGTTTAGATAAATAGATGAATACAAGAACCTCCATATACTCTTAAGTCTCTGTTTGTCTGGTTAATACAGAGCAAGAGAAGCTACCAATAGTCTTGATTCTCATATCAATAAGTAGCTCCAAGCCAAATGGTTTGCTGTTTTTGCCTTGTTAAAAAAGTGACCACAAATTTCTTATTAATTTATTAAGTGGTCTTAAGAGTTTTTTTTTAAAACAAACCTCACTGTTACTATGGAATTTAAATAATTTCAAATAATCAGACATTTAATGCTATGATTACCAAAGTTATCATGCCAGGAGGCCGTGAGGCTATAAATACTTCATATTAATCTGATTAGGCATAATACTAAAATTACTATTATTACAGACACATTTATTAATACAAGCATAATGTTTTTTATTCTTTATCATGTTTTCACATACATTTGATGTGTAAGACAGTTCTCAGAACTGTTGTCAGAGATATTGGCAAGTTTGATTAAATTCTAATGTGCATGTCAATCAATGCCAATATATATTACTAGATTCCAGTAGAGAAATTCTGGGTTGAATGCAATTGAGAAGAGACACTACTTAATGAAGTTCTTCCTGTACTTTTTCTTAGGTGTGTTTTCCATCTCCATGGCTATCCCCTCCTGCATTATATTTTGATCATTATTTTATTGCTAAGCTTACCATAAGAGATGTTTGTAATTTATCATTTACTACTGATCTCTTGGACTTGGTCTCACTATAAATTTCCAGGTTGTTCTTGTGCCATCAATAATTGCTTCTTAAGTGCACTTCCTGGCCAAATTTTCAGTGTTATTAATGTTATGGATCATATCATCCCATATTTCCTGATAACAGAAGGCAAGGCAAGCAGGGTGTATGTAAATTTTTTGCTAATGTCCAAAAGAATTCACTTTTTATTCCCATGTAATATTCCTCATAAGATATAATCTAAAAAACAAGATCAGAAAAAGAAGCAACATTTTCCCTTGAGAATATCCTGTCCCTCAGCACTGGTTCCCATTTCCTCAAGGATTTTATTATTACTATTATTCTACCCTTAGGGAATTTAGGAAGTAAAGATATGTAACCATAGGTGGCATCATTTTGAAACATGGAGATATTTGTGTTTTGCTTGGAAGAGAGAAATTTGTACTACAGTTGAATACTAAGTGTGTAATTGCCAAACGCTGGTGGTGCCGATGTGCAGACCAATGGGCAGTTCTATATCATTTTTCTGTGGATTCACCTGGCCTCAGGGACTTGGTAGTCAGGAAGGTCTGGGCTCCTGTACGTGGCCCTGGATCTTCACCCTTTGCACCCTCTCTGGTCTTCCTCCTAAAGCAGAGGAATCAGCTGTTCTTGTACAGTTAGCTGTCATTCTATTTCTATAACAGTGGGAATAACAATAGCACCTACTACATAGGGTTCCAGTGAGGACAGGATGTGCACGGAGACTAATTCTGTAGTTGCTTGCATCACTGAGGATGAAGAGGCAGTCCTGGAAACCCATCCCTCCTATTTCCTAAATTCATAGCCTCCCCTTCACTAATTCTTTGGGACAAACTCCTTGTGATTTAAATCATGTTTAAGTCAGTCACAATAAGAACTATTGTTCTTTCACACAACACCTTGTCTGTACACTCGGTCTCTTACCCCTTTATCCTCCTCCTCCCTGACGCCTACAATCCCTTCCTTATGCTTTCTAGAGCTCGTGGACCACTATCAGCAAAATCTGCCTTATTTTCAGACTTCTCTTAACATTCCTTTAACTTTCTTGCCCTGGCAACTGGCCTTCCCTGAGGTGGCTGTTTTCACTGTAGGCCTGGCAAGAGGAGGCTGCTTTTTCTCCTGTAACTATGCTTCAGACCTCGAGGCTTGGGGATGGGTCCGCTCTCATCCTTGTTCTGCACTGCTGTTTTCAGATGATATTCCTAAACTCTCTGAAACTGCTCTTGTTTCTCTTATCCTCTCACCCTTGGTCCTCTCTCCTTATTTCTCAGCAGTTTTCTCTGGTGGCTGACTTTAACTTTCTCCCGGATCAGCCCTATCTTAATCTCTGGCCATTTAAAGTGTATATAGTTGATCCTTCCCTACCCTCTCACTTCCTTCTGCTTCTCCATGATCTTGCCTTCTGACTTGAGTTAACCACTTCCTCCCTCACAGCCAGACCTTGTGGCTCAGTTGTCGCAGATTCAGGCATCCTATTCGAGCCCCCTCTTTGGGTCTCTGAGGAGTCCAGCATGTTTTGATGCTGAGCCTCTACAGCTGCACATGATGAAAGAAAAAGAAAAGAGTGGGAGGAATGGGCATTTTGAGTTTTTTCTGTAGGTTAAATTGTAAACCTTTATGTTGCTAAAATACACCTGGTGGCTTCATGGAGGATGTAAGTGTGATTACTCTTTAATTTTATGAGGTTGCCGGAGAAACCTCAGTGGGAGGTAAATGTAGCTCTGACAGCAGTACCCTGTGTTCATTCTGAGATCATTTTTCTTTCAGATACTACTGTGGTGATGCTGTTCTGCTCATCCTGACTCTTCAGAAGCATTGTGCATATATGAGGGCGAGAGGAGAGGAGGGGAGGGGAGGGGAGAGGAGGGGAGGGTAGAGGAGGGGAAGAGAGGGGACAGAGAAAGAGGAAGAAGAGAGGGAAATTCATGTGGGTTCTTCCATGTATCCATGATGGGGGTCTGGGGTCAAGTCTCCTCACCTGGGCTCATTGTTATTCTAGTGAGAACTTGACCTATGCTTGACTAATGCGGTGATGTAGAAGTAAAGGAGTGCTTGTATTTCCCCTTACTCTTACAGTCCATGTGTTTGGGATTTTTTTTTGAAAAGAACAGTTTATTCTGTCAACAAGGATGTTCTGCCACACTGTCTGATAATTAGCCACCTTCTCATATCAATTTAAATTCTTTACTCATGGGATATGGAAGCTCTATAGTGTCTAACTTACAACGATTGGCAGCTTTTAAGTAGAAGACCTGCTAATTATTACCTGTATGACTTTAGATGAGTTTGCTAATATCTCCAAATTACAATTTTCTTATTTATAAAATGGTTATGATAATACTTCCGTAACAAATATAATATTAGTGTGTTAAAAAGATACCATGTAGGTGAACCTGTTCACAGATACATAACTAGGTCTTCCATAATTGATGTTTTTTTTTCCCCTTCCTGGCAATTCAGCCAGCCTAAACTCTGCTGCTACCGTGTCTCTCCCTTCAGGTTTTAAATCCTAACTAAATGTCTGAAATAGTGTATCTGAAATGGATCAAAACATAAAAAGATGATTTTAAACCAGTTATTGAAGGTTAAAATGTTACCTGATTTTTAATTAAAAATGAAATGTGCCGAGAATGTTTTCTATTTTCAGTCCTTTAAAACATCTATCTTTTTACATTTTCTAATATATATTAATCATGCATTTTAAACACATGTTTTAACTTATGCTTTAAAGGTGAAAATAATTATGGGTTGGTAGCATGATGTCATACTACAGATAATAGATGGCAGAGACTCCTGTATTAGCCATGAAGGAAGCAAACAGGAACTGGGAAGTAGATGGGACTAGAGTTTGTCCTTTGGGGTGGATGTACTGGCTGTTGTGGCAGATGTCCCTCTTCCTGATTAATAAACAAAGTTGATTTTACTCACATTTGTTCTTGGCTCTTACCTCACAACAGGTGGCTGGTCAGGCTGTGGTCGAGTCTGCAACTGCTGGCTGTCAGGAGCTTTGAGAGCCTTCTGTTATGATTAGAGCATTAGTTTAGAGGAAATTCAGGAGAGTTAACTGAGTTTATATAATATGTGTAAACTTAATTGTAAGCTAAGATGGATTCTGGTGACTCCCATAATGCTTTTTCCCCCCTATCTTTTCATTCTGTGTTAACATGCTTGGTCATAGAGGACTCCAGAATTAGCCGTGTAGTTAGCATTCACTAGCTGGTAACTGAGATGATTTTAAAATATCTCTTCTTTGAGCCTTAGGGAGAGTATTATTTTCTTATGACCTACAGGCTTTCTTTTCCTGCAGACAAGAGATACAAGGTGCAGAGGGTAAAGAAGTAGGGAGAGAGTGGGAATTCTTTGTGAAGGAGCCAAGGAGCTGTCTTTCTGCTCCTGGTTTAGCTCTTGATAGATAGGCTAGTTCATTAAGCTCAACCCAGCTTGCCATAGTAGATGGCCAGAATAAATCCACAGAAAACAAGAATGCGCATTTGCCTGTGCACATAATCCATAAGAACTTGATATAGCACTAGGTTAGTAAAGAAATATTTTGAGAATTTTCACTCTTTAACAAAAACACAAGGGACATTGTCTATCTCCAACCATAATATGGCCTTGTGGGATTTGACTTCAACCAGTCTGACACCAGAGCCTGACTCTATGGCAGATGAGTTAGGCAGTAAACACTTCAGCTGGTGTTCCAAGTCCTTCAACATAGAAACAGATGGCTGAGTTGGATAACATGGCACCAGGGATTCTTAGCCTACTGCACCTCAGAAATCCAGAACTAGTCAAGTGGTTTTTCAAAGGGGGCAGAGAAGTAGCAAAGCCTGGTGATTAAGCTTGTGAATTCTATAGAAGTAACTGGAATGAGAAGCTCTGCTTTATCTTTTTCCATGTATGACAAATTGAGTAAATTAAATAACTACTGTGTACTCTGGTTTCTCCATCTCTAAGATGACAGTACTGTCTTCTGCCTAGAGGATTTAGATACAAAAATAACATTTTGAATAGGGGCTGTCATATTGCAAAGTGGAGATTCTGAGGTTCTCTTTTGGGGAGTGACATTGGGTAAAAGTTATTCTCTGTATAGTAGGACAACAATGGTGTTTTGGGCAAGAAGAATTCATTAGGTTGTTTAGGGATTCTTATATAAAAGGTGTTGAACAAATAAAAATGTCATCATTCATAACATCAGCACAAAGAAACCACGAATGTTTTCTGGCTTTGATGCTGTAGTGATTTTCATTGTTTTAGATATTTTAAATTTATACAACTTCTTTTGAGAATAATTTAATTTTCTCTAGTAATTTTTCTCACCACTACCCTATAGCCCTGTGGACAACACTCAAGTTTATTAATTTGTTTGATAGTAAATATTATCCTCTTAGTTTCTGTTCTGTTTCTAGGGCCATGTCAAAGGGCTATATGCTGCATATTAATTCTTTATCTTGCCATCACAGAAATGCAGTTCAAAATACTAACTTATATGCAAATCCTTGGTCAGCCTAGAAAATTTGCATTTACATATTTTAAATTAGTCTGCTTTCAGTGCAATGATTTTGTCTAATTCTATACTTATAAATAAGTGACAGATGTTGTTTAGCTAAATTTAAAAATTAGGAATGATGATTGTAAAAGTTGTCCTCCTATATTGCTATTCTGTGAACCATTATTTAAGAGCCATTATTCAAAAAGAGGATTCCCTAAAAAATAAAAGTCTCTGAGCTATTGATTTTTAAAGGAAAAACCCTAAAATTATTATGAAATCAAATAACTTAGGACTATAATTTCAAGCTGTGTTCTTATTTATCTCATGCTGTTTGATATTACCACATAAGTGATGCCAGCATGGTCAAGCGTTTAAATGCAAATTTATAATTCTAAATGCTTGCCTTTGTCAATGCCATTCTGTTTAAGCTTGAAACCCACAAAAGATTTATTATGATTTTGAGTGCCTTTTGGAAATGGAAACCTTTGTAAAAATAGAAGATACAGAGAATAAACTGAAAAATAACATAATTTAGCAAATTCACAACACAGACCATTTCCCAGGTTCTGCAAACCAAAACAAAGTTGGACAAATGCACACTGTCTACCAGCTGAGAGAAAAGTCAGGGCTGTTTGTGAGACACCTACAGAAGTGTACAACATGAAAGGTCAAGTTGAGCTGGAGCTGGAAACAGAAAATCAGATCAATAAGCAGATCAGCCTGGTCTAGTGACAAGGGATGTTGCCAGTCTTGCCAAGAGACTGGAAATTCATATTAGCAAGAAGAAAGCAAATCCATCATGAATTTACCTTGTTGTATCTTGTGGGGAGGCCTAGCAGCTGGTCTTTAAGGGCAGGCCTCAAAGGAGTTGATGGTTTCCTTTCTGTCTTCTTCACGTGCCTCCTTTGACTGCATGTATCTAGCTTGTTTGGCAAACCCTTCCTGAAACAAGCAAGCAATGCAAATCACACAAATGGAACACGTTAGCAAACTTCCCATTTCACACGTAGTTTATCAGAGGGTTGGAGAAAGGAAATAAGCTAATTTTAATTAATCTTTTTCATGGTTAATATTAATATTCATCTAAAAAGGATGATGTGAAAGTCTCATCCAATTATTATATTTTTAGTATGCTTTTTCAAAACTTCTTGGAATATGAATTATTAATGATCTTCATTGATTGATTTCCTGCATGTACTGAAATATATATAGTATAAAAATGAAATGAAGTTGGTTGTTTGCCATGTTAATGTGCATTGCAAGTCAATTTAGAACCTTGTCTAGAGTATTTCATTATCTTGGATTCCTCTAGAATACATACAGTGGGTCCCCAATTTGTTTCATTAAACATAATTTTTAAGGCAAAAATTCTAGTTTGCACTGTAATTAAGGTGGGACAACCATTTTGTAAAAATCAAAGCTAGAAAATAAAATTTGGTTTGTTGTCATTTTCCACATAAAACATTTTTCATTATTAGGTGCCTTTAAATGCAATATTTATTATTTTCTACTAAGTGTGATAAAAGAAAGTGAAAATGATTTTATTTTATATTTTTATGATAGCTGTAGCAAAACAACAATAAAATATTCTGGCTAAATTTTACCTGCTCTCTTTGAATATGCATGATAAATTTTATGTAGAAGCTGTTTCCCATAAGTCCAAACAGTCCATAATAATATCTTTTGGATGTAAGTCATTCTAAGAGAAGTCTGTCAAATATTAGTTTGTCATTATGTAGAAATCAGAATGGTTTCTTGCATGGGACATTAACTTCATCTAGCTGCAAAGTGAGAATGATGGCAGAGGTTGTGCTCTAATCAAGCAGTAGGCACCTTGAACACTATCACAACATCATTTAGAAGAAGTTATGCATGGTGACATCCATATCTCTGTCTAGGCAACCATTCATCTAACTCCATGGCCATTTTTTATCAACACAGTACAGTTAGGCTGTTTATGCTGTGGATTTTGGAGGGCTGTATTTCCAGTAGTATCTATCAAGCCTGTGCAGAAAACTCAGAATGGCTGCTGAATTCATGCAGCTGTTAGCTGCTTCTCCTAGTGTAGCCAAGGATGATTATACCAAATTACCATGGAGTAAGGAGGAGAAGGAAGGATCTGCATGATGCAGAAAATGTCTCCACATGATGCAAAAAATGTCTCCACATGGGAGGCATGCAAAAGACATAAGAACAGAGAGTCTTTGCAAGCAGTGGCAGTTAAGATAGTGGATCCTTACATTACAAAGCTTCTGATTAAATCAGACACAAGAAGACACTTTAGAACTAATCAACACTTCTGACTTTAACAATCTTAACAAATGTCTATTTAACTCTTCTCTATAAACTTTTTAATAAGGAAAGTGAAGTTTAAAGATGATTATGTGTGATAAACAAAAAAAAATGAGTGAGATAAGTGTAGATGGGGAGTTTTGGGAAGGGACATGCATTTTTTCCTATACCCAATTTTTCTCTTTCCCCTCTTTTCTCCTTTTATTTGGCAGCAGGTCAAGTGCAGATTGTAAGGGGTAGATGTAGTAGTAAAGCTATCTCAGGTGAATTGAAAATGTACAAACCTACAAAATGCTGTCACTCCCTCTCTGTTGTTTTCTGGTGAATCTCAAAGGTGCACTGCTGCTGTAGGAAATTTAGAGGAAATTTCAACTTCTGCACTCTTTTAGTTACAAAGTCATGGTGTCTAATTCATGGTTCCCAAGTGTTGGTTTGTAAATCTTGTACTGTTGAGGCATTGTTTCAGTAGAAGGCCAACTTCCTTGTCATCTGATTTTATTTAATTTTCCAGTAAATGGTTGAGCCTATAAAATACACCATAACCTATATTATATATATTATCCTATCTCAAAAGGAAGCTCATTTAGCATAAGCAGACTATATAGAGGTATGAAACATTTACTGCACTTTTGATGATACAAATCAAGTCCAATGCTGCACATCACAGAGGGAGATGTCCACTCTTGCCCACCATAACTGTTTTTCCTCCACAACCCTAAGTCCTTTCCCCCTGTTCCTAACCTAATTACTCAGGTAGCAGTCCTTTCTTATCTCATCAGTTTTGCTGCTGGGAAGGGGGACCTAAATACCAATACTTGACCACATGTGACACTTCTGTTTCTTTTTTTTCATGGATTCATTTCCATCACCAATGTTCATTATCTCTCTCTCTTTTCTTCCTCACCATAGCATCACACACAAAACTACTCAGAAGGTAGTTGCTTTAATAGGAAGACATTCAAGGATTAGAGGTATCCAACAATGTAACCTTGGGTTGGTAGAATGAGCAATGACTGTGCTTTAGGTCTGAGATTGGTATGTGTCTGCTCCTCTGCCTTAGCCATAGGAACCCCTGGGAATGAGAGCTGCTTGCTGGCATGTATCAGTGCCTCTCGGCCCAGTTCCTGTTACATGATGGACAATCAGTCAGTAATGTTAGTGGATGAATGAGTGATTGCTCAACCACCTGTCTTGTTTGACAAAGGGAGATTAAAGTTATGCTACAACTGTTCAATATATTCACCTAGGGACAGAAAAAAATATGTGATATGTGATTAGAGTACTAGAAGTGTTTTCATTCAGCAAGAGTTAAATGTCATCACATTATTTTATTTATTCATATATTAGGTTCAACAAGAATTACTTGCGCAGTTCCATGAGTGAAGTCTGAATGGGTTAATGCAACTAAAGCAATTGGCAAGTGCCTGGCACATAGTAACTCTCATTAAGTACCAGCTCTTATTGTTATTACTGTTTTACTAAGAGGGAAAAAATGAATAAGGTTGATGGTTGCCTGATAAGAATGCTTATTAGTTTCTTCCTGGAGCAAAGAATAGTAACATCCCAATGTTGTGTTTACCATTCCAGGAAAAGGAATCGCCTACGGTTAGATACATTTCTCCCAGGATGACTATTCTAATTAAAACTGGGAGAGCCACAGGCCTTCTTAAAACCCAACAAGTGTTTACCATTGCCTTCAAAATGAAATTTGAAATCTTTAGGATGACACGTAAGGTCCTTGATTATTTGGTCTCTAAACTTCATTCAATTTGTTTCAGAAGCTTTTCCTTATTCACAATCCTTTCCCACAATTTGGGCTGTGTGTCCCAGGTGTGTGCTCCTATGATATCATGGGATTATTTGTACCCTTGTACTCATCACACTGAGTCATATGGTCTGTTTCTTTGTCAGTCTCCTTGTTCTGTTTCTTTGGTGCCTAGCAAAGGCATAAGCGTCATTTCCGTTTTAGTCAATGCTTTAGGCTTTTCAGGACATTCTGCTTCTGTTGAAACATGTCTTAATTCTGCCACTGTGTCACAAAAGCAACTGCAGGCAATATGCAAAGGGATGAATATGATTGCATTCAAATAAAACTTTATTTGTGGGCATTAATATTTATGTTTATAAATAAAGTTTATAAATAAACATTTATTTATTTGTGGGCATTAATATTTGAAATCTATATAATTATGTATCATGAAATATTATGCTTATTTTGATTGTTTTCATCCATTTTAAAATTTTAAAACTATTCTTTTTGTGTGGGCCACACAAAACAGGTCGTGGGAGAAATTTGGCCTCTGTACTATTTGCCAATTCCTGTCTTAGCAAAATGCCCCATATAGAGTTGGTGCTCAGTGTGAATAAATAAATGACAAGTGAATAAAGGAGTTTGCTTTCACTGAAATCATTTTCAATCTCAGTGAGAAAATTTGCATGAACAGCTGTTGCCTGACTTCAAAGAATGAGTTTTGAAGAGTTCCCTACCTTTCAGTTCTTTAAAATAGTTTGGGAAGAGTTGGTATTAATTCTTTAAAGATTAGGTAAAATTGAACAGTTAGGCCCTTGGGTTCTGGGCTTATTTTGCTGGGAGACTTATTAGTAATGATTCAGTCTCATTACTTGTTACTGATTTTTTCAGAGCTTTTAGGTCATCTTGGTTCAATTTTGGTTGTTTACCTTTGTCCAGAAATGTGCTCATTTTTTTCTAGATTTTTTCAGCTTGTTGGCATGTAGTTGTTCATAATTATCTTTAATGGATGTTTGTATTTCTGTGCTATTGGGTATAATAGCCTCTTTTTAACCTCTAATTTTATGTATTTGAGTTCTCTCTTTTTTAATTAGAGAAAGATTTATCAATATTATCTTTTGAAAAGATCAACTCTTTATTTCATTGATCTTTTGTCCTCCTTTTTTAGTTTCTAATTCATTTGTTTCCACTTTGATCTTTCTTTCTTTCCCACTACTTGTTTTGGTTTGGATTGTTCCTGATTTTCTACCTGCTTCACTTATATCATCATTAGGTTGTTTATTTGAAGCCTTTCTCTTTTTTTTTTGATACGGGTTCTTATTGCCGTAGATTTCCAAGTACTGCTTTGCTGTATTTCCTAAGTTTTGGTATGCTATATTTCCATTTTCAATATTTTGTGAGAAGGTTTTAAATTTCTCTTTTGAGTTCTTCATTTTCCCATTGGTGACTCAAATGCATGTTGTTTAATTTTCAAATGTTTGCATAATTTTTAAATATCCCCTTTTTGTTGATTTCTAGTTTTATGCCATTGTGTTCAGAAGCTTAGAAAAGATACATGCTATGGTTTCAGTTTTTTGGGAAAACTTTTTTGTGGCCTTACACCACATGATCATCCTGAAGAATGTTCCATGTGCTGATGACAACAATATGTATTCTGTAGCTGTCGGATGAATGTTTTATAAATTTCTGCTAGGTCCATTTGGTTTATATGATAGTTTAACTCTGACAGATTTTTGGTGGTGGTTGTTATTTATTTATTTTTTTTTATTTGAATGATCTGTCCATTGATGACAATGGAGTGTTGAAGTCTCCAAATGTTATGCTGTTGGAGTCTCTCTCTCTAAGTTCTAATGCCATTTATTTTATATAATTGGGTGCTCCAGTTTGGGTGTTTGGGTACATATATATTTATAATTGTTATTTTCTTTTGTCAAATTGATCTTTTTATCATTATTTAGTGATCTTTGTCTCTTTTTACAATTTTAGGCTAATTTACCTGATGAGCATAGTTACTGCTGCTCACCTTTGGTTTCCAGTTGTCCTTTTGCAGGTTTTCATGATGGTAGTTATTACATTTTGCTTCTTTCTTATTTGACTGGCCAGAGGGGGATGAATCCAGTTTTTTCTTGTCTAGGAAAAAGTTTATTTCTTCCTTATTTCTGAAGGATAGCTTTGCTGGCTATAATATTCTTGGTTGACAGTTATTTTTTCCTTTTAGGATATTGAATAAATCATTCTGTTCTCTCCTGGACGATGAATTTCTGCTGAGAAGTCAGTAGTTAATCCCTTAAGTGTGACATGATGCTTTTTCTTGCTGTTTTTTGAATTCTCTGTCTTGTACTTTTGACAGATTGACTATAATGTGCTACAGAGAGGATTTATTTTGGTTGAATCTATTAGGGGTCGTTGGAACTTCCTGGATTGGGAAGTTCATATCTTTCCCAAGACTTGGAAAACTTCCATCAATTTTTTTTTGAATAGTTTATCTTTGCTTTTTCCCTTCTCATCTCCTCATGGAATACCCATGATACAAAAATTTGTTAATGATTTCCCATAAGTCTTTTCATTCCTTTAAATATTCTTCCTCTTTTTTATCTGATCAGTTTATTTAAACTCAGAAGTTTTTTTTTTCTGTCTGATCTAGTCTAATACTGGGCCTCTCAATTGCATTTTTAATTTCATTTATTGAGTTTGTCCCAAAATTTCTATTTTTTAATGATATCTCTCATTTGAATTTCTCATTCAGATCATAAATTGTCATCCTAATTTCACTGAATTTTCTGTCTGAATTCTCTATTACCTTTTTGGCATTTCTTAAAGTCATTGTTTGGAATTTCATGCAATTTGTTGATACCCTTTTCTTTGGGTTCTGTTGCTAGAGTTTTTGTGTTCCTTTGAAGGCATCATAGTATCTAGATTCTTCATGCTTCTGTGTCCCTACAATATTTGTCTATGTGGTGGACCACTTTCTCTATCAATTTTATAAGGGGGCTTTCATAGTAAAAGATTTTCTCCTGAGGATGTGTCCCTAGGGTGTTGGGTAGGTTAACTGTGTTGGTTTGATTCCACATGGCTATAGTAGTAAAGTGCCCATTTGTTTCTTCAGTGGTAGTTTTTATGATTCCTGAGCCTATGTCAGTGGTTTTTGTTGTAGAAGTTTGTGCAAAACTTCACCACCTGGGGTATAGCTCTCATAGGTAGGTTGAGTTCATCTAGGAGTCATATGGGGATCAAGTCCCTTGGCAAACCCAAGGGGTGTTGATTCAGTGTGCCCACTAGTGAGAGTGGGGAGGTTGTCAATGTCTGAGAGCCATTTGGGAGTCAGATCACAACAGTGGGCCCGGATGAGGTGCCCATTAGTGTCTGAGACATGCCTGGGAGCTTCCTGAGGGATTTGGAGACTCATCTGCTCAGGCTAGGCTGTCTGCTTTCCCAAACTCAAAAGTTTGTGGGTAGAGCTGCCTTTTTGCTACCTTGATGAGCTGAGCCTCTCAAGGCAGGCTACTCAGCTGCTTAGGTGAATTGAACTCTCTAGATTTATTAAAAATTGTTGTCTTTAAGCCTCTGCTTGAGTTTTGTGTGCGTAATCATGTCCCTTACTTGTATTCATGTATTGCTATTCTTTCCTGGAAAGATAAAGGACAGTGATAACACTGGATATTTCATGATGAAATGTAATGGATTTTGACTAACGACTGTATTATTTCAGCAAGTTAAATACTTTAAAAATAGGTTTTAATAGAATTTACCTTGGAAGAGATTAGAGGCATTTGGTAATTCACATTAATTATAGTGCCTGTTATTATAAATTTTCTTAGATATCTTATACATGCTCAGTACTCATTTACCGCAGAAATACCCAGTACCTTATATCATATTTCTCTCCATTTCCATGGGGAAATTTCCTGGATTCTCCCAAACTATAAGATTTTCAATTGAGATCAATGTTCTGGGTAGATTTCACCACAAATACCTTGGGAAATCTCACTTGGAAATGAAAGCACATTGCTATGTGAGATGAATAAGAAGATTTCCCATTATTGGTTATTTATTTTCATTCATTTTGATAATTATAACAGATAGTAGTGATTTCAATGGCTGGTTAGGTTGTCATCATATGCAGAATGTTTGAATGCAGGGCTGCTGTCTTCTTTTATGTAGTGAATTGCACACCGATGATTGGAAATCAGCATGTGTTCAATTGGTACAGGTGTTTAGGAAATATGTACCACACTAATGTGAAAAACAAGAGCAACCATGCTTTGGTGAAATTACCTGGTACTTACCTGGTATAAAATCATATTTTTAAGGGAAAAAAACCATCTTGCAGTTATGAGGAAAAACAGTGATGGAGTATATAACTGAATATAACTTCAGAACAGGGAAATTTTACAATATGCCCCAATCTTGGGCCATTGATTAGCTGCCTTAATTTTAACATATAATATATCATTTTATAAATTCTCTGGATTACAAATTCCTTTACCATAGAAATTGTGTTATCTATCTTTATGTACCTTGCAGTACCTGGCGCAGTGCCTTGTATATAACAAGAATACAAACATCTGTTGCACTGAATTGTTTACAAATACTTGGGACTATGTATAAAAAAGCAGTGATGTCTAAAATACTATTTTAGGTTAAGTTTTCCACATATGTACCATTTTTATAAATGTGTGATAATGAAATAATGGTATCAGCTTTCATTCACAGAGAATCAACAGTGTGGTGGCTCTTTTAACCCATTACCTCATTTCCTTTTTAAAACAATAGTATCAGTTTGGTGTTAATTCAACCCCCCCCCCCCCCCGCCCCTGCAAAACAAAACAAAACAAAACAAAACAGAAAAACAACAAAAGAACTAAGGCTCAGAAAGATTAAATAACAAATAACTCAGTGTAGGAAGTTTGTGAGAATTAACTGGGCTAGATTATGGACCATACTTCCAAGTGCATGCTGCACTCTTGGTATTTTCAAGGTCATGCTGCTAAGAAGTTGTAGATCTGGCATTAACTCAGTTTTGTCTCACCCTGGAGCCCATCTCTTTTCATTATTGTGCAACCCCTTTGGCCACAATTTATGCTACGAATCATTATCCTTCCTATTATGAGTTCCTAAAGGACAAAGGGTAAGTCTTTTTCTTTTGTATCATTTTTTATATCATTCATGAGTAGCATTTACACCCAATAATAAATGTTGTTGACAGTGTCAGTGGCTTGGTGGTGACACTATTCTGGCTTTGCTATGTATATGAATGATTGGCAAGATGGTTGATTTTGGGGACTCGGAGGAAGTTGTTATAGCTCCAAATTTTATATTAGACAGGAGTTTTTTCCTTGTAATATGCCACTTGCATCTTGATTTTAAGCTCTGTTTCTCTGGTGCCCGTGTGAAGAACAGACTGAGAGCAGTTAGAGTTTTCAGGTAAAGTTAACATTTCCCAATTTGCTTTGCAGGTAATTCCCAATTCCATCCTGAAGTAATTTCTGGTGGTTGTGTCCCTGGGATTTTTCAAAGTTAAGCTTTTTCACTTGAAGGGTAAATTTTTGTGTGTGTATGTTTTGGAAGTGAGAGAATTAAAAAAAATTCACCATATCTCAAAATCTTGGAGAGCTGTTCTGAAAAGGAATTTAAGTAAAAAATGAGCTGTCAGCGCCCTTGGGGTTTCTTGCTTGTCACATAATGATACATCATTTGTCAAATGCAGTTGTCTTCTTTCACTTGAAGTTCCTGCTGTTGGTGGTTTTCTTTTTGTTTGTGCATGTGGAACTCAAACTCAGGACCAGGAGTTCTGAATATGGGCATAATGTATATGTGCATGGTAAACAGCAGATCTGTATACTTGCATGGTAAAATCATCACCCAACTGAAAGTATATCTGCCCTGTGTGGCAGTTTTTTTATTGTGGTAAGATATACATAAATATAAAATTTACTATTTTTATGATTTTAATTGTACAGTTCAGTGGCATTGAATATGTCCACATTGTTGTACCCCACCATCTACCTTTAAAACTTTCCATCTTCCCAAACCCAAATTTTATAGCCATTAAACACCAAGTCCCCGTTCCCCTCTTCCCCCAGCAGCTGACGACCACCATTCTATTTTCTTCTATCTATGAATCAGACTACTTGTGCCTCGGTTTTACAACTCCATGATTTATGGATTTAAACTGAGGTCTACTATCTTCTGTTTTTCCTTGTTGTGGTTATTATCTGATTATTGTAATTGACATTTGACTGCCAGATCTATGCAAAGATGTGAACTTAATGCAATTCTCTGGCAATAAATCTCCTACTTTCCTTCTCGTGTGTAGTAACTTCTTAAATTTCATTATCACATCACAAGGGGAAGAACTGCATGTATTCTGCTTAGTACTGTGCCACTAGTGTCAGGTGTTTTGTTTGTACTTTGTGGAAAATCAATATATATCCATGGATAAGCAAATGCCGTTCCTCTTCACTCAAAAAATTAAAATTATTTAAAAATCATTCTGAGATCTCCTACTATGTAGGAGACCAGCCAAATCAGGAATTCTTACTCTTTTCCTATGACTTTCTCTTTGGAAATGAGTTATGGTGATTATCAAACAAAAATAAGAGTTTGTGCATTCAGATAATTTATTTATTCTTTAACTTATTCAAATGTTTATTGAACACTGGTTTTGTTTAGGTACTGACTGGACAATGATGCACAAAATAGACACAATCCTTGAACTCACAGAGAGAATTCTAGTGGAGAGCACAAACTGAAAAATATCAGTTTTAGATTAGAAGAAGGAAAAAGAGAATGCTACCAGCAAAGGTTAAGAATGTGCGGATGACTTTAAACTGATGGGAGTGGAGACACGATGAGTTCTCATGTTTGTGGAGAGCTATGTTCTCATTCAGGAGAGTGGAGCGCTTGTTTGAAAGGCTTGAGAAGAGGTGCTAGGATACACTGTTTTAGAAGATGGATTATGGAAGATTTTACCCATAGAGCTCTGCAGAGATGAAATACATGGCCTTTTTTTTTTTTTTTTTTGAAACCAGGGATTGAACTCAGGGGCACTCGACCACTGAGCCACATCCCCAGCCCTATTTTTTGTATTTTATTTAGAGACAGGGTCTCACTGAGTTGCTTAGGGCCTCGCTAAGTTGCTGAGGCTGGCTTTGAACTTGCAATCCTCCTGACTCAGCCTCCCAAGTCGCTTGGATTACAGGCATGCGCCACTGCGCCCGGCATTAATACATGGCTTTTTTTTTTTTTATTGATTCATTGAACACAAATAGAGTACAGCTCTTGTTTTACTGGTTGTACACAAAGTAGGGTCACACCATCTGTGCGTTCATGCATGTACACAGGGCAATGGTATCTGTCACAATTTCTGTTATTATTTTTACCCCCCCCACCCCGACCCCACCCCTCCCTTCCCTCCATGCTATCTATCCTTCCTCCCTTCTTGCCACCCTTCCCCCCGCATTATGCATCATCATTCATTTATCAGTGAGACCATTTGGCCTTTGGATTTTTGGGATTGGCTGATCTCACTTAGCATAACAGTCTCCAACATCATCCATTTACCTACAAATGCCATAATTTTATTCTTCTTTATGGCTGAGTAATATTCCATTGTGTATATATACCACAGTTTCTTTATCCATTCATCTACTGAAGGGCATCTAGGTTGATTCCATAAAGGAGGTTTTAGGTCCTATCCAGCAAGTTTTGTGGAGCTCTGTATTCCATCGCTTGCAGTTTCCAAATCTGACTGGTTATCAAAATAACCATTTTATGTGCAAAGATCTATTCAATACTTCATATTTAATAGTCTATTTAATACATAATAGTTGAATTTTCCTTGCCATTTTATGGTATATTTGTGTCAAGATAAAAAAAGTGTATTAGAGCTGAACCAGAATTTTAAATATTTTCCAGCTTGCAAACAAACTAAATTACTCAGGCGTGTTGGTTAGTATACTGTTTGATTAGGCCTAAATGTTGGTGTCTTGCTAACAGATTTGGCCCACTAATATGCTAAATGTACACTGTGTTCTTGAGGAGTAGCTTTATAATTCCTTGTCTTTTTGTGCCTAAAGATAGAATTGAGGTTTATTAAGTCAAACGACTCTTTGGAAAAAAAAATATATTTTAAAGATTTTGTTAATTTGTTTCATAGTAGTTCACTGAAGTATTAGTTAACAATCAGATATCTAGTATTTAAGGGATATTTGTTATATACCAGTATGGAATGTTGGGGTTCAGACCACTAACTCCCACCCTGTATATTGATTCAACCTATTGCCTATTGCCATTCTATCAATTATTGAAAAAGTACAATGACATTTTGACTTTTGATAGTTGCTATATTTGGACATGACCTTACAATATTGCTTATTTAAAACTAATTTGTCATATTTATGTATTGAGTCTTTCATAGTATCTAGCTATATATGTTCATGATTTGAAGACTGAACAGTTGAGTGAATAAGTAGATTATTAAGTGGAGCAACCTGACTTCAACACATTCCACTGAAAAGCAATTTCATATTATTGCAGTTCATTTAGTGATCCTTTACAACCTACGATGCAGTTCATTATTCACACTGTGGTATTGGACTAGTAATAAGAGTGATTTTTATAATAGAGTAAGTCCAACAGAGCCACCATGCTGTGTGACGATGACATGTGTGGTGCTAAATATCTGGGTGTAGTGTTTATCTGAAGAATTAGATATTGGAATTTTAGACTTACTATTAACTTAGGTCTCAAATGGTATCCATTAGCAGCAGGTAGTCTTTCCTTTTTCTTGTTGTGTGTTGATGAACACACTTACTTTTTAAAATATGTTAACCAGGAAAATTGTGTTCTATTTGATCATGCATTAGTTCAAACCTCTTACATGCCACGATTAGAGATTTGTGGGTGGGTAGTGGCAGGCATTGACTTCTATTATGCTGCCCTTATGGTAAATACCACAGATTTATAAGCTACAAAGGTTGAATTTATGTCACTGATTACCATGTAGTAAAATTCAACCTCATTTATTGTTTGGTAATCTAATCCTTCTTAAGCAGCCTATCCTGCTGAATTTACTGATTTTGTGGCCATAGACTACAAAAGCTCGATAATGGGATAAATTTTCTGGATATCATCTGCTGATAATCTAAATGTTCCCCTGTGAACCTTTGTGATTTTAAATATGGGGCCAGGATTCCTCTTGGGCAAGGAATTAATTTTCAGCATTTTCATAAGGAGAGTGTTTAAGTGTGCTTTGAGGCTCTGAACTCTTTTGTTAACTGAGCAAATTTCAGGGCGGTGTTTGTCCGCAGCATGAGTGCACTTATGTTATTTTCTGCAAATTACATTTCCCTCTGGTGTTTAGCTTTCTGTGACTTTGCCTAACTTTGCAATAATCTGGGAAAAGAGGATTTTATTTTTTCTCCTCTCAGTGCATTTTATTATGAAGTATTTAGCAGTATTTTAGTGTCAAAAACATACTAATCCTGTTTGTTATTGGTAAGTATAAATTTTGAGTACAATCTTTTAGCTTGGATTCTTTCCCATTAAATTTACAAGCATTTGTTTTGGTAGGGTACTCTAAGGAATAAGACAAGGAAAATATGATTTGAAATAGTCTGTTTCACTCCTGTAGAGATTTTATACTTTGGTGCTCTGAGAAGTTTCAGTACATATGTAAGCAATGGAAATTTGAAGGTGCTTACAAAAGTGGGAAATGTTTCTTTCTCACTGTTGGCACCTTTGTTTCTTTACAAAGCATCTACAGAGGTTAAACAACAACAACAACAACAACAACAAAACTCTTTTAAAAATCAAGTCTTTTTTTTGGAAATGCTGAAATATGAGAAAGATGATGTATATGCCTCCCACTGGTTTCAATATGGTATATATTCACCTAAAGGAAAATAAAAGTGATAGAGTTTTATTACAGAAAAAATGTTTTGTTTTCTATATTTGCCTTAGGAGAAATACAGACTTTTATCAAATATAGAGTATTATGCCAGTTAGATGCTTAAAATTTACTGATAATTCTCAATGTACTGGTGTATATCAGGTAGGCTGGAGTTCACCAGTAAATCACTTTTATTAATATCCCACTGGGTGGGACCAGTTAGGCCTTAGAAAATCTAGATTTTGGTAGGTTCTAGATGTGGTATTGAGCATGCCCTGTGAAATGACTTAAGAATAATTGGAGATCAAATACAAACAAGTGTCACAATTTTACTTAAGGCAAACATTTTTATAGGATTCCTAATAGTGATTATGATTTATTTACATTCATGTGCTGAGAGTTTACCCAACCATTTTACAAGTATGGTCAGTTCTAGTTTGGTTAGTTCCTGCTTGGTTAGTTCTAGCTTGGTTAGTTCTAGCTTTGTTATGATCAAATAACAAAAATTCACTAGTTTTACATGAGACAGACTAACTGAGGCTTAGAAAGGAGTGCAGTGAAGATTCAGGAGCTTTAACTTTGGTCTGCTTTATTGGAGTCCAGGAGCTCACTATCTGCCATATGCCATTAATTAACGTTTTTTTGTTTCTTGTGGTTTTTTTTTTTTTTTTTTTTTTTTGTACAGGGATTGAATCCAGGGGCCTTTAACCATGAGACACATCCCCAGCCCTTTTTATTTTTCATTTTGAGATAGGGTCTCGCTAAGTTGCTTAGAGCCTTGCTAAGTTGCTGAGGCTGATCTTGAGCTTGCAATCCTCTTGTCTTAGCTTCCCATAATTAATGTTTTTGTATTGATATCTTGAATGCTAGAAAAATAGTAGGAAAATATAGAATTAAAATATAAACATTAATGGTGTTTTTTAACCACACTTAAGTATGTTATAATAAGACTATTTTAACTGGTTATTTTCCTTTATAGTTATGCCCCAGGAAGAGCTCTTTGGGGACAACTCAAAGGACATTGAGTTGTTTGAACACAGTATTTTGTTATTAACACATTCCCATCAGTCTTTGAAGTTGGAAGGGGAAAGATGATGAGTTTATTCTACATGGTCAGAGAAATTAATATAATGAGACAAACCATGGACTAAGAGTTATCAGTCTGTAGTTCAGATCTGCTCATTTATTGATTTTATATGACCAGATTTTTAGAATATTGGTTTCCTCATATGCAAAACAAGGATATTTTAAAAAGTTACACACTAGGGATGATAAATGAGTGGAATAACACAATGCATCACTTCTGAGGGGTGTAGTCATTTGAAATAATATCAGAATTTCACATGATCATATTTTTTTATATCTGGAAATACTGAATGGGTATCTCTGAAGTGCTTCATATTTAATGCTTAGGTTCATTTTGACTCTTTTTTTGGAGAGAGTTTCCTGATAGTAATATTATTTCCCAAATTGGAAATTCTCACTGCCATGTTATATCTTCTATCAACTATGTATAATCTTCAAATTCCAAGTAGTTACTAATTCCTGGAAAAAAAAAGACACTCAAAAAATGATTACTAAGTGAATATAAGTCTTAATTGACTTATATCAAATGATCTTGAACCTTCTTTTCTGCTTTTTGATGTCACTTTAAGAAGATGGGGTAAGCCCACCCCTTTCCCCGGGGACACAGCGCTGCTGCTTCAGCGCTGCGGCTTCAGGTGAGATTTACCCGGGAGCGGAGCGGTTTGCCAGCCCCAGCGAATTTGGGCCCGGTTGGCGCCATCCTCCAGATTCCCTGGCGGAGAGTCTCCATCTTGACCTCGGAGCCCTCGGACCTAAGCCCACCCCTTTCCCCGGGGACACAGCGCTGCGGCTTCAGAGCCCTCGGACCTAAACCTACCCCTTTCCCCGGGGACACAGCGCTGCGGCTTCAGATTCCCTGGCGGAGAGTCTCCATTTTGACCTAGGAGCCCTCGGACCTAAGCCCACCCCTTTCCCCGGGGACACAGCGCTGCTGCTTCAGCGCTGCGGCTTCAGGAGCCCTCGGTCCTAAGCCCACCCCTTTCCCCGGGGACACAGCGCTGCTGCTTCAGCGCTGCGGCTTCAGCGCTGCGGCTTCAGATTCCCTGGCGGAGAGTCTCCATTTTGACCTAGGAGCCCTCGGACCTAAGCCTACCCCTTTCCCCGGGGACACAGCGCTGCGGCTTCAGATTCCCTGGCGGAGAGTCTCCATTTTGACCTAGGAGCCCTCGGACCTAAGCCCACCCCTTTCCCCGGGGACACAGCGCTGCTGCTTCAGCGCTGCGGCTTCAGAGGGGAGGATATATGAGCAGCATGGGAAGACGCGGGAAGAAAGTGTCTCAAACAAACCTGGATGGTGCATCAGGAGATCCTAAGGACAGCACGGTAGAGGGAATGACAGAAATGGAGTTCAGAATGTTCATAATTAAAATGATCCGAGAAGAGAATGAGGTGACGAGAGAGCAGATTCAGGCTATGAATAATCAACTATTAGAGCAATTTCAGGAAGCAAAAAATCATTTTAATAAAGAGATAGAAGCTCTGAGAAAAAAGCAAACAGAAATCCTTGAAGAAAACAAGGAAATGAAGGAAACAATCAACCAAGTTAAAAACTCAATAGAAAGCATAATTAATAGAATAGATCACTTGGAAGACAGAACCTCAGACAATGAAGACAAAATATTTAATCTTGAAAACAAAGTCGAACAAACAGAGAAGATGGTTAGGAATCATGAACGAACCCTCCAAGAAATATGGGACATCATGAAAAGACCAAATTTAAGAGTTATTGGGATTGAGGAAGGCACAGAGATACAAACCAAGGGTATGAACAATCTGTTCAATGAAATAATATCAGAAAATTTCCCAAATATGATGAATGAGATGGAAAATCAATTACAAGAGGCCTACAGGACACCAAATGCACAGAATTTCAACAGATCCACACCAAGGCACATTATAATGAAAATACCTAACATACAAAACAAAGATAGAATTTTAAAGGCTGCTAGAGAAAAGCAGCAGATTACCTACAGGGGGAAACCAATACGGATATCAGCAGATTTCTCAGCCCAGACCCTAAAAGCAAGAAGGGCCTGGAACAACATATTTCAAGCTCTGAAAGAAAATGGATGCCAACCAAGAATCTTATATCCAGCAAAACTTACCTTCAGATTTGATGACGAAATAAAATCCTTCCATGATAAACAAAAGCTTAAAGAATTCACAAAGAGAAAGCCTGCCCTACAGAACATTCTCAACAAAATATTCGAAGAGGAAGAAACGAAAAATAACAATCTCAGTCATCATGGGGAGGAACTACCCTAAAGAAAGAGTCCATCAAAGGAGAAACAAAGTTAAGCTAAAAACCCTAAAAAAGCTAAAATGACAGGAAATACAAGGCATATCTCAATAATAACCCTGAATGTAAATGGCCTAAACTCATCAATCAAAAGACATAGACTGGCAGACTGGATTAAAAAGAAAGACCCAACGATATGCTGCCTTCAAGAGACTCATCTCATAGAAAAACATGCCCACAGACTAAAGGTGAAAGGTTGGGAAAAAGCATACCATGCACACGGACTGAGCAAAAAAGCTGGGGTTTCCATTCTCATTTCAGACAAAGCAGACTTCAAACCAAAGATAGTCAGAAGGGATAAAGAAGGACACTTCATATTGCTTAAAGGTAGCATAAATCAACAGGACATAACAATCATAAATATTTATGCACCAAACAATGGCGCATCCATGTATGTCAATCAGATCCTTCTCAATTTCAGGAATCAAATAGACCAAAACACAATAATACTCGGAGACTTTAACACTCCTCTCTCACCGTTGGACAGATCTTCCAAACAAAAATTGAATAAAGAAACTATAGGACTCAATGACACAATCGCTAATTTGGACTTAACGGACATATATAGAATATTCCATCCATCAAAAAGCGAATACACATTCTTCTCAGCAGCTCATGGGTCCTTCTCTAAAATAGACCATATGTTATGCCACAAAGCTACTCTTAACAAATACAAAAACATAGAGATGCTACCTTGTATACTATCAGATCACAATGGCATGAAATTAGACATCAACGAGAAAGTTAGAAACAGAAACTTCTCCAAGACCTGGAGATTAAATAACATGCTACTGAATGATACATGGATAACAGAAGACATTAGGGGGGAAATTAAAAGATTCTTAGAGGTCAACGAGAATAAAGATACAACATATCGAAATCTCTGGGACACTATGAAAGCAGTGCTAAGAGGAAAGTTCATTGCAGAGAGTGCATTTAATAAAAGAATGAAAAGTCAACAAATCAATGACCTCACATTACAGCTCAAAGCCCTAGAAAAAGAGGAACAGATCATCACCAAAAGTAGTAGAAGACAGGAAATAATCAAAATCAGAGCTGAAATCAACGAAATTGAAACAAAAGAAACAATTCGAAAAATTGACGAAACAAAAAGTTGGTTCTTTGAAAAAATAAACAAAATTGACAAACCCTTAGCCACGTTAACAAAGAGAAGGAGAGAGAAACTCCAAATTACTAAAATCCGTGATGGAAATGGAAATATTACAACAGACACAACTGAAATACAAAACATAATAAGAAGCTACTTTGAAAATTTATACTCCAACAAAATAGAAAACCTGGAAGACATCAACAGGTTCCTAGAGGCATATGAGCCACCCAAACTGAATCTGGAGGACATACACAACTTAAACAGACCAATTTCAAGCAATGAAATAGAGGAAGTCATCAAAAGCCTACCAACAAAGAAAAGTCCGGGACCAGATGGATTCACAGCCGAGTTCTACAAGACCTTCAAAGAAGAGCTCATTCCAATACTCCTCAAAGTATTTCATGAAATAGAGGAGGAGGGAACCCTTCCAAACTCATTCTATGAAGCTAATATCACCCTGATACCAAAACCAGAGAAGGACACATCAAGGAAAGAAAATTTCAGACCCATATCTCTAATGAACATAGATGCAAAAATTCTTAACAAAATTTTAGCGAATCGCATACAAAAGCATATTAAAAAGATAGTGCACCATGATCAAGTGGGTTTCATCCCAGGGATGCAAGGTTGGTTCAACATCCGGAAATCAATCAATGTAATTCACCACATCAACAGACTTAAGGTCAAGAACCACATGATTATTTCAATAGACGCAGAGAAAGCATTTGATAAAATACAGCATCCCTTCATGCTCAAAACACTAGAAAAAATAGGGATAGTGGGGACATTCCTTAACATTGTAAAGGCTATTTATGCTAAGCC